>JAJSRV010000111.1:0-14229 GCA_021527715.1 Neoseiulus cucumeris
CGCCCAGGCCATCAGGGCCGGCCCTTGAGCAGATGACGCCCCGGGCGAGTATCCTGGAACGCTTCGTCTCGAGGAGCGAGTGCTAGGAGAAGAGTTGGAATTTCCTTGTAAAGGAGACCAAGAGTCTGTCGCTCATCAAGGAGGAAGGGTTCTCCTCCAATACGCCCATAGTTCTTTCCTCACCCGAGCTCCGTCGATCGCGTTAGAGCTCGAAGAGCAAGAAATGTCGTCAGGGTACTCGAGAAGTTCCATGAGAGCTCTTCGTAATATCAAATCCTTAAGAAATTAACCTTTTTCTACATAGATCAGATGGATTTCCACAGAGTTTCGGCGGGAGCAAATCGTTCAGCAGCAGTTTACCTTAGTGAGAGGTTTCCGTTATAGTCTTTTGATGTTGACGCTTCCATCAACTCTGTGCGATTATTTGGGACAGATGAATAGGACGATCATGTTTGCGGTCCTGAGTCGGCTCATCGTGCGCTTCGCGATGCTCTCCACAAGCCACTCAGGAGTCAGAATTCATGCCAGGACCAGATGCCGAATGTGCATCCGGACGGCATCATCGCTGAATCAAATCGCGACCAGTGCCGGCTCTCTGAAGATGGTTCCCATGGTTGACACCTTGTTCAGACATTTGCCCTCGGCAAGCATCTAGTACCGGGAGAAGAGCTCTTCTCAAACCGGCTGAGCGAAGTCTTCTGGACAAGACTTCGGAGAGAAATTCCTCCGTGTGTCAGAAGTTCGAGTCTGTGAGTCAAACGTGCGAAGCCGAAGCGCCTCCAGAGCCCTTGCGACCTGGGCAATCGCCCGGGTTGTCCCCTAAGGCCGGCCCTGCAGGCCATCTCCATCGAACGTGAGGGTCGTTGCGGGCCACGCAGAATGGCGCCGCGGGTCACATCGTCGACGACACTGATCGAGCTTCATGATTTCCTCGATAGATGGAATAACGGAGGCACTCACCTGATAAACTGTCTCATGTTCGATAAAAAACTGTCATCAGACTCTGTCGTTCGGAGAATCCCAGAATTTGCAAGATCCGATTTGTCGATCGTCAGTTTCGGTTCAAATAACAGCGTCCAACTCTCCCAGAACGTGGCTGGGTTGATTGAGACGCTATCGTGGACCACAACCGTGATCGCGTAGAGACTGCGGATTATCGTTGCCATCAATCGCAGGATCCCGATACACAGAAAACGAAAAGAACAGCAATGAGGCAGGCAGCTTTCGTTAACTCATCGGGTCTTTCTCTCATAGAACAAGATGAAGAAGCAGCCGGCTGCTGCTATCAGCAACATGGCCACGAGCGACAATATTATAACTCCCTTGACGTAGGGTAGTCCGAACGATTTCGGGTTAAATGCGGGAAACCTCAATTTTCGACGAAAATTCGGGTTTTTTAAGACTCTTCAGCCGAGCCCATGTGGTGAAAAATCGGTCCGCTGAAAGGCTGAGAGAGGCCCTCTCCGACAAAGGAAGCGACTAAAAATGATTTGGCGCCAATCAGATCCGTTTTTGAAACCGTTCATCGGGTCACAAGTACCTAAACAAAATTTGGCTCCTCTCAGACCTACTTTTTTGGTACTTTTCGTGGCCCACCGTGAGTGTAATATAGACGGCAGGAGCTGCGAGTTCTATGCCAATCGACCCTCCTGCCATCTCCCAACATGATGCAGTACATCTGGAGACGCAACTAAGACCTGACTTAAGTCACCCTATTTCGGCGAAATTTCGCACTGTGCGCTGCCCTAAAATGCGCGGATTGCGGTTAGCCGCGGCTTCGTCGAGGTTCACCGCATATCCTCTGCGGTTATTTGCGGTCCTACAGTCCTGCTCATGCATTTATTTTGGAGTCCTGATTCCGACTTTCTGAATACAAAACGGTTCCATGGTTATAACGATGATGCCTCGATAGGATAGACACATCAGATTTTATTCACGCTTGCACGAGCCAATGAGCAATGAACAAAAGCGCCTCGCCTTGGGAACACTATGGAATTTCCAGGACTTGTAGAAATCCCGCACCCCTGTGAGCATCTGTCTCCTGTGGGCCCCACGCCTTGGGATAGGGGTTGAGTTAGTTTTCGGCCTCGGAAGTACCAATTTTCCTTGATTTTTGAATCAACCAGGTCTACCCGGATCAAGTCTACCCGGATCATGCCACTCGCCGTGCAACGATGCCAGCGAGTTCGTCCTGATGTTTTTTGAAGCTCTGTCGTCTGGCTATAAAGTGAAGTCGGAATAAGCATTCCAACAACCCGTTCACTCGTACTTTTGAGGCATCGATCGAGAGAACAGTCTCAGCGGATCTCAGGTTTCCGGGGAATGCGGATCTAATTGAACATTGCTCAGAACACACAACATCGTCCCCGAAACTAACCACGAGCTCGTTACGATGTGTTTCCGGCCTTTATCGCAAGGCTACGGAATCCCGTGGAAATCAGCTTTACCCGCGAAGCTCCACGTTCATTCATACACACTTGCTCTTTCCAGACTCTTCGTTGTCGAACCTTCTTAGTCTGGAAGCTTTCATTCTCTTCGAAGCCCGTGGACCGCCGGCTTCCAAGGATATCCGTCAGTGCCCATGGTGGTCTGGTGAAATGCATAACGATTGGCACTGGGAATCTGTCAAGATATTTCCCCTAATTCACGGCATTTCTCAGTCCCTACTCCTTGTGTTTAGGGAAATGTGGATTTACATGCATTCCGTGCCTAATCCCCAACCCTAATTACTAGAGATTCTATGTTCAGGCAAGATGCCATAAATGCCTGAAAATGCCTGTTTTTGCATTTTTCTCCTCATTCTGCCTTTTTCTGCGAATCGACAGGCATTGAGCCTATTTTGCCCTCTGGATAGATCCATTTTCTCGGGCTGTCGCTGAAGGTTTACACTGTTTCCAAGCCCCGGGTGATCAACCAAGCAGCCAGAGCCGATCACATCCTCTGTCAGCTGGTTGCTTCTCTTACTTCTTGCTGAGATCTGCGATTAAAGTTCTTCAGGATGTCACGCAAGGAATCAACGCAGCTGAAGGAGCGACCGGAGCACGAATCCGAGACAAGTTCGACCGAATCCTCCAGCGAAATTCGGGATTGAAAACCCTCACTCGATTCACAAAATTCCACAGGGTGACGCCACGAGCGCCAATTTATCGGAGTTGTCCGTCGCAGACATTTCTCGTTCTCATTTTCTCGATACGAATCGTGGCTTTCTGATCGACGGCACCGTCCCACTCAAGAAAACGCCATGATGCATATGATACCGACGTGCTGCGTGAATCAATTCGAAGATCAATATAGAATTCCGGCACAACCGTTTCTGCTGTTTTTCTCCTGCTCCCACTTCGCTAGTTTTCAGTTTCCCCGGTTTCCATCGCCTTTTTCGCGATTTTCAGTGCCTCTTTGCTTGCCTTTTTCCCAGTTTTTTAGTGCCTGGACATAGAATCTCTACTAATTACACCCTCACCTCTAACCCTGATCTGCGCAGGAAGGCACAGGAGGTTCACAGAATGCTGGCGCGTCCACATAGCCTTCTTCTGTATACAGAGAACGACGGTTTTGTCTCCGCGCTTACACACCGCTTGGAATGAAGCGGGAGAATTCATCACTGCAAACGTTGATATTTTTTGGGGAAAGTTGAAAATATTCCAGTAGGCACTTGCGTTGAGTTAACGTCAGAAGACCCCCGACTTCTTTTTCCAACACCACATCTATATTTCTGTGACAGAAGTTCAGTAGCGGTTGGCGACCTGCACGAGCCCACCGTCGACGGAAGACGTTGTATTAAAATGGTCCAGCAAGGCTTGCAGAGTGAGGCTCCGAACACTCGCCATGCATATTGATAGTTACCAGGTTGGTTGAACATGGCGGCCACAATGCATCTGACCAGACTGCTGCTGCGCGAGATCAACAGGACGCACACTTCGCTCGTTCCAATCCTACAAACTGAACTTCCCGAAGTTTCAATTTAAGAATCGGGGCTGCGCCTCAAGCTCATAAGCCGAGAACAAATCTCCATCAGAAATCATTGTGAACGTATCTCAGGAGAGAAGTTGACTATCGTTCGCACTGACTGAGATATAACCTCAATACAGTGGGAGAGATCCGTCGCCCATTGAAGAGCTACCACCGCAGGTTATTGAGCCATAATACCGTGAATGGAAACCAGTGGCGTAACGAGGGGGGCCCAAGTCTCCTTCCCCCCCCCAAGATTTTCAGCTGGCCTATAGGACTCTATGGCAATCATGAGGATGATCAGATCTTGGCCCCCCTCAAAACCATCGGAAAATGGTCTTTGCCCCCCCCCCAAAAAAAATCCTGGGTACGCCCCTAATGGGAACACGGCCTTGCTGATTTTCATGGTATTCCGCAGGCTGACATGAACGCTTTAAAGCTCTCGCAGATCGAGCTCGGTAGTTTCTAGAGAAGATGCAGCGCTATTTGAGTCATGTTTGTTTTGATCCGCATACGCATTGCCTGAAAAACTAATATTCAACGAGACTGCTCTTTCTCGATCGAATTCCTTTCATTCTCATCTTAGACCTCTATGGACAAACACCGATAGTGAACCGGAACTGACACGTCAACGTTCCTCGCGGATGCCCGCGATCGTATAGTGGTGTCACCCCGGCCCCGTAGCCAGATGATTTAGCTCCAAACTATCACTAAAACGAACTCGCCAGCCAACTTGCCAGGCAAATAAGACACTTTCCACTATTTGTGAGTGTTTAGCTCCCTCTCCACAGACTTGGAAATTCATATGTTTATCCTCGTGGATATGAAATCGAAGAGTCACAATCAGCGTCCCTTCGCTCCCTCAACTAGAAAAACACTCACATAGATATTCGCTCCTCTTTTCCACAAATTTAGGATCCAAGCAATGTTGATGCAATAGTCTCGATAACCAGAGTTCTGTACGGGTGTTGCGCACTCTGCAACGAATACATAATTTTTGGAAGGCGACAGGAAGAGGATTAGCTTGAATCACAATAGAAAAAAATCGCATCACCTTCGTTGCCGAGCGATTCTATACGATCAAAGTCGATCTTCTCGTATTTTCCCATGTGCATCGTGAAAGTGCCGAGAAGGTGGCCTGTGATATAAACTTCATCCCCCGAACCGAAATATCGGTTCAGCTTGTAGTAGGTTTCCAGGAGACTTTCGATTTTTTCTGCGCAGGCGGCCAAGTTGCCCTCGTGTTTTTCCACTGTTGTCGTGACTTTGCTCTCTTCGTTTTCTGTATCATTTCTTTCTTGAATAACATTCCGTCTCCTCGCATACGGTCCATAAATTATTCTGTTGCATACATCGGCGTTTTCGCGTGTCGTATTCGGCGACTGCTTCATGAGATTTATTGAAGGATGGTCCCACTTGAACGATCTCACGTCCACAACAAGTCTTCCATAAGGGGATGAGACACACAGCCCATCACCAGTGCACTCATTCAAGGAATGATGTAGAAAATTTTCTCCTTTTGATTCGCCCAACAATTTAACCGGAGTGCTCTTGAACATGTCGAGCTTCAAATTAAGCATAAGGCCGATCCAGAGTAGTGTACCTGTTGAATAGAGACACATTTGTAAACTTTTGCTCAGACGTGAGGCGAAAACGTTTTCTGGAACACCGGCGACCGCGAGAAGTCTGGGAATGATGAGCTCATGAGTTTTCGTCGCCTGCCGATGATTCAAGACCTGACCATGTCGAAAGCTCGCTTATAACAGTCTCCGATGAAATATTCCTCCCGTGACACATCGAGAAACTGGTTGTGAGTTGAAGATGAATATTATCAACGGCGAACAAACCATCAAACCCCCTGTCGCCATGAATGAGCAGCGTCAGATTTGCGTCACGATCAGCGCCCGATGTCCCTGAATCCCGACATCCCTGGCGTCAGCTTCCCGGGGAAATGTATTTGGCAGGAATACCGGTGTACTAGGCCACACTAGGGGTCTATTCTACCTGGCAAGAACTTTTGGGCAGACACCGGAGCAAGAAAGAGTAGAGTCACAAGTAGACACCAAATCCGTGATTTTGGATTACGGTACTCGAAAGGATATGCATGCGTTTCTTTGCAAGGTTGCTAGGATAAAGGAAGAGACGAAGAGGTTTTTTGAAGGGTTCATTCAACTCTACAACTTCGGTCGGTTAATTTTTCTCTTCCTCCTAACGCTCCTAACATGCTCACGGCGAATCCCGGAATCCTTTATCCAGGACTATGGAGGGAGGGGGAGGACCGCGAAGAGTGTTGAGCCTGCTTTTCGTGAGAAACTGATTCCGAGCGCTGAATACGTGAAAATTCATCACAGAGTGAAATTCGCTGATTACAATGGCTGACAATATACGATGTTTTTAGGCTTGTTTCCCGGTGCGTAGACAATCCTAACAATGTTGCGCAAAATTATAATCATTGTTCGGTTTCGTGTGCAGTCATGGAAAGTCTCCTGGAGAAGTTGCAAACTTCAATTCCTAGAGATGCACTCAATACAACGCGCTATCGTACAGTAGGGCCGTCTGCATTGAATAAAATAATAACAAAGTTCCGGACAATTGTCACGTACACACGTCTTTTCCTTCCGTGTTCTGAGAAGTCTAACAATTGGCGACGAAGTGGTGGAAAAAACCCTCGTTCTTCAAATTACTACATTCCATTTTCGAAGATTCACGTCATCCGTGCAACCATCTTCTATAAATGGCTGCCGAATCTTCAAGTTTCCGTGAGTTTGACCCGCTCGCCGAGCGCTGGCCTTCATGGATCACCAGACTCAAGAACCACCTGTTGCTGAACAACAAGGTGACTGCAGGAGAACAGAAATGTGCCGTCCTGGCCTACATGGGGGCAGATACGTACAGTAAGCTGTGATAGAGTGGCTCCGGGAAAAGATCCAAACGAATTTTCAAAGAGTTCATCCAGCCAGACGCTAAAGTTTGGGCCGCTCGGATTGCTTTCCGGAAGCTAACTCAGATGCCCGGCGAGCCGTTGCTCGATTTCAAAACCCGTTTACGCACGAACTCTTTGGATTGTGGCTGGCCCGACGATGAAAAGCAACTTAGCCTCATCGAACAGTTTATCGGTGGGCTGTCTGACAGCCATACGAAACAAGCGCTCATGGTGAAGTGCAAAGAGAAAAGAAATTCGCCGAAGTTTTCAAGTGCGCCGATGGAATCTTCAAAGCTCAGAAGGCTAGCATGACAAAACAATCGAGTTCATCTACAGAAATCGACATTCACGCGCTCAAGTTTCAACCAAGGAAGAAACTCACACCAAAGCATCAAGCTCGTCGCAACTTCCCATCTCGTCAGGCTAAGTGTTACCGATGCGGAAATCCCGATCATTTAGCTCCAGCGTGTCCTTATATCAATTCCAAATGCCAAGCTTGCGAAACCATCGGTCACAAAAGTTCTGTGTGCAGGAAGAAAGGGTTCCAGCAAAATTTCCTCGAAGAGGTTCACGCGAACTTCATCGTTTCATCATCGGATCGAGATCCTATCATGATGAGAGTTCAAATCCACGGAAAGCGCTTTGATATGGAGCTCGATACAGGATGCGCCCTTTCTACAATGTGTTACCAGAAATTCATCGAAAATTTTCCTCAGATTGAACTCCACGAGAATGACGTTAAACTCCGTACAGCTTCAGGAGAAATCGTCATTCCCCGAGCATTCGCAATGGTAGAAGTCAAATACGGTCAGCAAGCCAAGACCTTACGACTTTACCTCGTTGATCAAGCTCTGTTTCCAACCCTATTCCGCAGAGTGTGGATGCGAGCACTTCAATGTCAACCGTTCAGTTCGGAAGCTTGCAAGTTCAACAAATACATCCGACATTAACGACCAAGTGAAGCAGATCCTACGAAAATTTCCGAACTTGACGTAGAAAAGGAATGGACGAATCCCAAGCACCGAAATGAAACTTCATTTCAATGTTCCAGATCCAACACCAGTTTATCATCGATTCCGTCCGGTGGCGCAAGCGTTGATTCCGCTCGTAGACGAAGAGCTAGACGAACTCGAGAGCTCAGGTGTCATTCGGCGAATCGTAGTGAGCGATTGGGCTCATCCGATCGTTGTTGTTCCCCTGGCGGCTGGAAAGAAAGTTCGACTCTGCGCCGATTTCAAGATCGGTCTCAACCGTTTTCTGAAACTGGAAGACCATCCGTTGAAATGCATTCTCCAAGCCCTCGACAACCTCGGCACTGGTAAGAGATTCTCGAAACTCGACATATTGTAACGATGCTTTACGGGACTCTCTAGCCAGCTGAGTGGGGATTCGCTGGGACGGACGATGGTGCTTAAGCACTCACCAAGGGCTGCCGAGACGATCGGTTCGGGGCTGCTGGGACTGGGGACTGCTGGTTCGGGTTCGGACCTGGGCTGCTGGGACGATTTGGGGCACGAGATAGGGACAACACGCAGGGTGAAGTTACACAATACAACTGCCGAACTTCCTCCGACGGCTGCTACTTTCATTCCACACTCTCTTTCCTCCTCTCCGTATGTACAGACAGAACATACGGCGCCCTGTGGCTTCACGTCGATGTCGGCTGCATTTGATCGTCTCGGCGGTGTGGACTCTGGCGCTGATACAAGCTTTCTCGCCAGCGCATCCCCAGCGCTGATTGGCTCCAGCCGTCTCGGGTTTGACCGAGGTCGGCTCGAGCGCATTGCATACAATTGCGTGCTCTCTAACCATGTGCCGACCTCGCTCTCTTCCGAGACATGTGTCTCCAATCTCGCCAGTTCAGCTAACCATACTGGCCAACGCCTAAGTTGTTCCGCCGCTGTTCCCACGCACAGCCGAATCTCCGTTACAACATTTGCTTCCAATCTCGTTGGTTCAACTAGCCATACGGTCCGACTCTTAAGTTCTTTCACCGCCGTTCCCGTGCATTGCCGAATCTCCGTCACAATATCATCAGCTTTCTTGCACATGCCTGTTCGCGAAGAAGATCAAAAGTTTCCAACGATCAACACGCATCACGGCTTATTCCGATCCACACGAATGTCGAACGGTTTGTCTAGCGCTGCGGCGGTCTGGCAGAGATTCATCGAAGCCATCCTCGCTGGCATTCCCGGCGTTGAAGTCGTGATCGATGACATAGTAGTCACCGCTGCGACAGACCGCGAGCATCTCCAGCGGCTAGAGGCCGTTCTCGAGAAGCTGAATTCTCAGGATATCCGACTGAATCAAGGCCAGAGCTGTGCGCTGCGTCATCGATTCGCTGGCGCCAGGCGCCGCGCCGCGTAGCGCGCCGCCTCATCTTTTGCTGGCGCCAGGCGCCGCATCATTTTCTGCAGCGCGCCGGCGCTTCGCCGCCGCCTGATTTTTTCACGGCTTTCCCGATTCGATCGAAACACGTCAAGATAGAGATCACGCTGGATCAAAGAATATGCAATGAGTTTGTTTCCATCGTTTCCTCCAGACTCCTTAGAATATAGGGGAGATTCATGGACCTCTACTGCTTTCTTCTATTATCATAATCAAGATTAGATCAGATTCTCTCGAATTCCTTGAACGAGTAGGATGTTCTGAGAGCCCTTTTCGTTCGCCGCGGCTCTTTCAGCGCTTAAAAACTTTCATTGAATTCCAGAGAGTTCTTGATCTGATGCGCCTCATGCAAAAGCTCGAGCACGGCATCAATCAATATGGTCGTCCTTGGGGTGATAGAACTGGAGGCAAATCTCAGAGAAATTGAAGAGTAGGACGAGCAAGACGCCGGATCCGAATTCAAGAGACTCGTGGTCCGAGATCTGGGAAGCTGTTTACAAAAAAGGATGCGGCCCTATCATGACATTGAGCTCCTTGGTTCACTGCTAGATCCAGAAATCAAAGGAATTGTTAAAATTCAAGCTGAAATTCCCGGTCTGAATGAATGTCGCAAAATTCATGCTCGATTCCATCAAAAAGATTTTATAATCGATTTCTGAAGATTAGGAGGATATTTCAATTGTTCGTGAATCTCCCGTCAAAAAGAAGAGAGAATCGTTAGTAGACAAGTATAAATCCGCTCCGGCTAAGAGTGAAAGTCTCGTGAATGAAGTACACCGCTACCTGTCTCTACGTGTTGACCTGGATGAGAAATCCACCGACAAAACTCTGTGCTGGTGGCAGTGTTGGGCATAATCTTAATCATGATTATGATTGTGATTATAATCATAATCATGACTGTGATTATGCCATAATCATAGTCATGATTATGATTATAATCATAATCACAGTTATGATTATGGTTGTGGTCACACGATACTTTTCGAAGTGTATGGAGGAGATTACGGGGCCGGTTAGACCATACTTTCCGAAGTCTATGGAGGAGATTTCGGGGCCGGTCAGACCACACTTTTCGGAGTCTATGGAGGTGATTTCGGGGCCGGTCAGACCATACTTTTCGGAGTCTGTGGAGGTGATTTCGGGGCCGGACAGACCATACTTCTCGGAGTCCATGGGAGTTCTTATGGGGCCGGTCATTTTATACCTTTTGGAGTCCATGGAAACTTGATTTGTGCCTTGGTCGAAACCCACTATCATATTGGATTCCTGTATTCACTGGTTTCTCATGTAATTCCTCGATTCCTCATGTGAGGCGGCCTCCGGTCGGCTGATCCGTGATCGCGACCTCAAAGCAAATTTTGATGGAGACTTCGAACCACACATGCCTTGCTTTTTGGAGGCAACGCCGATTTCCTCTCGAAAAATTCGGATCGAACATCGATTATGAGGAATCGATCTTGCGGGAACTTTTCCAGAAGATTCTATGAGAGGAACCGGAATGAACTTCACGCCATCGTGAAGGCATGCGGTCCCTAATTTACGCAGCGTAGCTTTGTGATCGCTTTCAAGCTTTCAAGCTTTTTTTTTATAATCATGATTATAATAATAATCACAAAAACGATTATGATTATAATCATAATCATAACTGTGATTATGATTATAATCATAATCAAGGTCATGATTTTTCAGTCTGTGATTATAATCATAATCATAATCATGATTATGATTATGCCCAACACTGGCTGGTGGTCGAAAAATTCTACGATGTTTGCGACTGTTTCAAAACTGGTCCGTAACGTCCTTTCTATCCCGGCTACGTCAGCCGAGCCAGAAAGACGGTTCTCGACTGCGGGCAACCTTCCGAGAGAGAAACGGTGCTACAAAGAGCCAACCAACAAGTCGAAGACCATATTCATACACGACCATAGAAGATTCCTTTAGTTCAATAAAATAAATGAGATAAACTTTGTGATACGTGTCACGAGGCCTGTTTTTCCATACATCTTCTAAGAACATTAGCTGAGGAGCATCTACAGGAACGAGGTGAAGGATAACACTCCTTAACCTGCGCATCTTCTCCCCGGTAGCCATATTGGGGAGCGAACCGGTCGATGGAAGGATAGGAACTCTCTCACTGCGCCGCGAGCACTTCGATCCGCCGCAGATCGCCACGGCGAGGCACGCCGCTGCTTGCTTTTCAGCCGCCGCCGTCGAATTCACCCGTGGCGCAGAGCTCTGATCAAGACAAGTGCGAATTTTTCAAAGAACAAATCAAGTTTTGTGGATTCACGCTCAAGCATGGTGAAATCCACAAGTGCACTTACAAAATAAAGGCTATCAAGAATGCGACAACTCCGTCGTCGGTGAGTAAACTCAAAGGTTTTCTCGGCTTAACACAATTCTATGCACAATTCTATACCGAACGTCGCTACACCCAGCTCGATAAGGAAGCGCTTGGAATAAAAGTCGGGATGGACAAATTCTTCTATTACCTGTTCGGCCGGAGATTTCTATTTCTGACAAAGACCTCGTTTCAATATTCTCTCCAGCGAAGTCGCCACCACCTCTGAGCGCAACAAGAATGCAAAATTATACCGAACGTCGCTACACCCAGCTCGAGAAGGAATCGCTTGGAATAAAAGCCAGGATGGACAAATTCTTCAATTACCTGTTCGGCCGGAGATTTCTATTTCTGACAAAGACCTCGTTTCAATATTCTCTCCAGTAAACGGATTCATTCCATTGAGATCTTGGTTTACTGTCACGGATCAAGAACACACCACAGAGGTTTGGTTCGTCATCTCGATTGCTAAGGCGTATAGTAACCGATGTTCAGGGCAAAAAGCGGTGTCAAGCCGATGTGATTACGGCAGAAAAAAACACAGGTTCTCACTAAAGTGATCGAACGTAAACGGAGGATTCCATGAGCACGAATCAAAAGTCGGGGTGCATAGATCAAGGAACGACTTCGGTGGCTGATGGGAGCTGGTCTCTACAGTTCCGGTAGGTCGATCTTCAAGCTGCACTGCGATGCACGGAAGCCGAATCGGCGTGATGGGTATAGATTCGAATTCAATAAAACTAAACCACAAGACGCCGTGACTTCCCGAGTCCCGCGTTTTCCATGCTTCCATGTATTGTATAACAAACGGAATCCTCCGTCAAAATAGAAGTCCGCTCGAAAAATCTTGGCCATGCCACTGTACCATGTGGAGACTACAGGACCATGTTCTCCCTGAAATTGATATTGGAAGCTCTCTCTAGAGAACATGGCAAATATTGAATCATTGTTCAATTCTCGGTCAAGGAATCCGTGGTTAAATCAAACATTCAGTGAGAGCATCCTATTTCAGTTAATTCTGCAGTTTTGACGGATACCGAAATCCTTCGCTCCTTCTCATAGTTGGGATTTCATTCGTCCGACTAACTCTGAAACGATTTCCATGAAGATCAAATTCAATGGGAAAAATGTGTAGCCATTGTTATTTGCTAGGTTATTCGAAACTGGGAGATTTGTTGTAAGCTCGCTGTCCGCGGGTTCACTGATTCCAGATCCCGGAATAACAACAACACGTCGCATACATCGCACTAATGCCCGAACTCGTTCTCAATGAATGCCCGTCGAAAGTGATCTTCGAGCGCTGCCATGACCGAATGAACTCTAAGAATCCGACATCCACTTTGCCGTTCCCCTCACAAACAGACTCATGTACGTCAGCAGTCGCAGATTCGTCTTCAGTCCACCACTCTTAAACACACTATTAGTGAAAAACTGACGGTAACGCTGAGTGAAACGATGACTGAAACGATGACGTCATATTCCCTACACGAGGAGCCCATAGAGGGGTTGAGGGGAATGAAACGTCATCGTTTCATTCATCGTTTCACTCAGCGTTACACTTGCACGAAGAGTCCATAGAGGGGCTGTAGGGAATATGACGTCATTGTTTCAGAGATCGTTTCACTGATAGTTTCAGTCAGTGTTTCCGTCACCATTTCACTTGCACGAGGAGCCCATAGAGGGGTTGAAGGGAATGTGACGTCATCGTTTCATTCATCGTTTCACTCAGCGTTACCGTCAGCGTTCCACTCGCACGAAGAGTCCATAGAGGGGCTGTAGGGAATATGACGTCATCGTTTCAGAGATCGTTTCATTGATAGTTTCACTCAGCGTTTCCGTCACCGTTTCACTTGCACGGAGAGACCAACGCGGGGCTGTATGGAATATGACGTCATCGTTTCACAGATCGTTCCACTCAGCGTTTCCGTCACCGTTTCATTTGCATGGAGAGCCCATCGTGACCGATTTATTAAACGGAATCCTCCGTTAAGAAAGCTCGACAGAGACATCTATCACCGATGGAATGCCAATGTTTGTATTGGGCTTCTGACATGGAACCCCCAAATAATGACGTGAATTGTAGATAAAAAATGAGTAGCGAACGAGTTTCCACTCGTTACTAGACTTTATAGTTTTTCTTCTTCAATCAAACGAAACAATAACACAGCCCGACACGATTTTTGTACCACCCAAGCTGACAGGTAGGTTGGGGTAAACCGGGGTCGTAGATCATGAATCTGCAAACCATTTTTCTCCATCAGCTCTAGTTTTTCGTGTACGGCGATTTTTCCATTTTTAGTGAATTTTTGGCTTCGTTATTTTTTTTCTCGGCTCTAGAGGGAGCCAGGCCCATGAAATTTTGGCAGCATGTTGTCCTATGTTAGGACTACAATTTACGAAAATTTCGTTGGATTCGGGGTTGTAGTCTCTGAGGTAGGCCAGCTCGAAGTTGAAAAAATAGCGAAAATGACGTCGGAGCCGGCCATTTAGAGCATTGCCAGAAAAAAACTAAGGCTCTCACCGCAAATTCCTTTGACAGTCTCATAGCTGGGTCTCTCGCGGTCATTTAAAAAAAAAGAACATCAAGATCGAAGCATCCGTTCAGCTTTTATTCGCGAAATACTGAAAA
>JAJSRV010000111.1:30412-69648 GCA_021527715.1 Neoseiulus cucumeris
GGTACGCTGGTCGTCTTGACGGATTTCGCGTTTGGATCCCATCCCTCAAGAAGCTCTGGTTCTCTAAGAACATTAAATTTCTGAATAAAAAGACGCTCCCCAAGAAGAGAATTAAGCTCAATGATACAGATTTCGCCGCAGATCCCATTCAGTCCAATGAAAATGAAACTGCAGAATTCTCGGACATAGATTCCGATGAAAAATTCCTGGATCCAGAAGAAACCGATGAACAAGAAGAAGAAAGAATACCTTTCAATCAAAACTCCCACAGTTTAGTCGAAAATGACTCTGAGGTTGAGTCCACCGATTCTGACGAGAATCGTTCAAGCGCAACCGCGCTCTCAAAAATGAATCTCCGCAAGAGAGCGGACCTCAAGCGGCCAAAGCGATACGAAGTCGACTTGAGTGAGGTCTATGAACCAAAAACATTCCAAGAAGCAATAGCCTCACCTTTCGCCAAACAATGGAAAGAATCCATGGAAAACGAACTTGATTCAATGCGTTCTCATCGTGTATGGACTCTCGTCGACAAACCGAAACACAAAAAGCCAATCACTGTCAAATGGGTCTACAAATATCGTCCTCACAAGGAACTTGAATCCGAGAAATTTCGAGCACGTCTCGTTGCTCGTGGGTTTACTCAGACTGAATCAGATTTTGGAAAACTATACGCTCCAGTTAAAAGAAAATGGGCAACTTTGCGCCTGTATTATCGCCCTTCTCGCTGTCTCATAGGCTCATTAAACCTTTTTGATGCAATGACACACCTCTCCGTGCTTAAAACAAGGAAATACTCCTGACCCATGCGTAATATACGCTCAGCAAACAGCATTCATAAAAACACTGTCTTGCCTCTGATTTCCAATGCACGCAAAGCACTTCGGATGACACAGTGTGTCTTCGGGTCAACAAAGCTCCTCTTGGGGGAGAGTCTCTTTGGCCAAGCTACAGAAGAGCATTTCCATTTCCATTTCCAACACCAAAACCAAAACCGAAACCCAATCCTAATCCGCAACTTAAATGTCAACCATCAATCCTCTCGATCCTCAATGGATCTCTCACCCTAAATGGAATAATTCACCTGTCTGTTATCAATGTCATACTCTACAGACGGATACCCTTAACAGCATACGACTCAATTGAGTCGCCTGCTCAATCTACCAACCTTTCACCAAATAATTCAACTCACAACAAAAATTCCCTATCCTAGAACCTCTATCAACAAAAAGCACCCAACTAATTTTTTTTTCACTTCAGAACTAGAGGATTTCAACGACCCATCGCCACCAGGCGAAAATAACGCAAATCGTCGTAACCTACCTACTATCTATTATCAAACAAGAAAATGCATCGGGGAAAAAATTGCAAGAACCATCAAAATAGGTACCCTAGGTAAAGAGCTACCTTCTAGATCTTAAAATCAAACAATCCTAGATCCCTCGATTGCGAAACAAATCGCTAAAGTTTATTTTAAAAATCTGTATTCTCAAACGATCCGACTCTGTCTAAAAGCGTGTCTTTGAGACCTAAATTTCACAAATATGTACAAAGTTCGGTACAAATCCTCTCAAACTTCCACAAAACCTTCATATTCGGAACGGTCGTGTGGGGCGGAACTGGCGGACAATATGTATCATTTACCATCGAGGTTTCGGTAGTATCACCGACTGTAAGTTCGAGTGAGATGACCAAAACTACACCGACGGCGAGAACAAAAAACGCCTCCGATGAAAAATTGTGGCCTGCGATTGTGATCACGACGGGAACTACTCTGACCGGACCATCGACCTTGACGGTTGTCCTCCTGTTGACCAGTCATCTGAGGAACACTCCAGCAATCCTGCAAAGTCATCACGACGCACGGGACGCTCACTTGGATGTCCAGAGAACCTCACCGTTCCTCTGAGACTGAGTTTTTTCGGTCGTACCGAGACACATCCCAAAGGAGTACAATCCTTGGTTTCGCGGAGTTCCGTTTGATCCTCAATTTTGGCTGATGGCTTCTCGGTGTCGACACAAGTCCCGACAATGAACACTTCGGGCGTCCGGAATTCCTCATCGATCAATTCATATGAAATTGGTTTCATGAATTCCTTCAAAGGAATCTCTTCGAGCTTATCCTCTAATTCGACCTTCAACAGCGCTTCATGAGGAGGGATGCTCGGAAGACTTCCTTCGACAGCTTCGGCTCCTTCGCACAATGACGGAATCGCCTCGACCTCTGGATCATCACCAACACGGGATTCTTTGGTACACGCTTTCCGCGCAGTCAGCTCCAACGCTTCTTTTCTTTCTACACCGCTTCACGTAACGACTCTCACGATCCGACTTTCGCCGTGACATCTGCCTTCAACTTGATGTACAAAAGGGAAATTAATACCAAATCCCTCGTCGAAAATGTCCTACCGCTGGACCCGAGCCAAGCACACACCGAACAAGAACATACCCGATAACTAGAAGATTCCCTCTTTCCACCAACATCAACCTCAAGATTTCATTGGATAAATTTCCCAGCCGCCGCAACCTCGGCGCAGGGGGAGAGAGATGAAACAGCCTTTTAGCGGCTTGAGACTGCACCGAGCTCGCGCTGCCTCGAAGAAACGACAAACATGACATAAGACACCAGCACCACGTGTGCATGTCGCATCATCAAAGGCGCGAAGTTCGACAACAAACTCATAGGAGACCCACTGGAGAAGACGAACCAATCTCTGCAGAAAAATCAAATTCTTCAGCATTGAACGAAGATATCAATAAGAATTTCAACACAAAGAAACCGAATAAATCAAACAGAACGAGCGGAACACTTCAAATGGACGANAGGAAACCCACAACGAAGCCAGTCAGTCCAGGTGATATAGATCGAAGTCAGATTAGAAGGCTCATCCACACTGATCTTTGTATGTCACCTGTGTCATCTCTCCATACGGGTTCAAAATACTTCATGGCAAAAACAGAAGATTACGCAAGGTATCGGAAAGTCTTCTACCTACAGAAACAGGACCAAGCGAAAAAGTACATAGAAGAGTATCTGCAATGGTTCGTCGTTCGAACCGGAAACAAGGTCAAGGCACTGCTCAGCGACAACGGCTCGGAGTTTAACAATCCTGCAGTAAAGGAGATTCTCGCAAAGGAAGGATGTGAATTCCGTCCTTCAGCTCCTTGGACGCCTCAACAGAACGGTATCAGTGAAAAAACGAATCGTACGATAAACAATCTGTCCCGAACATTAATGATCAACAAACAGATCCCGCTGTCTTTATGGAGCGAAACTGTCAACTGTGTGGTAATTCTCATGAACATGGTCTACACCTCGCCTAACACTGGCATCACTCCATATGAAGGGTTCTATGGAAAGAAACCTCATCTCGCTCGTCTACATCCATTCGGTTCCAAGTGTTTCATGTTGAATCAAGAACCGAAAAGGAAGAAATGGGATACAAGAGGAATCGAAGCAACTCTGATCGGATTCGATGAGAAGATCGAATCGTACCGTCTGTGGGTGCCATCTCAACACAAAGTAGTAAGATCCAAAGATGTGGTATTTCCAAAACAAAGTCTATTCACCACAGAAAAAGCAGAAGATCATCAGGAATCAACAGAAGAAGGACCGACAGGATCTACTGGTTCAAAAGAAGGAAGATCGAGTGAAGAAACAACAGCAGAAGTCACGCTCACAGAACCCCAAACAGTGGAAGAGGCATTGAGCAGCGAAGATGCAGAACGATGGAAAATGGCAATGATGGAAGAAATGGAAGCGATGAAGAAAAATCAAGTATGGACTCTAACGGATCTACCTGAAGGTCGGAGCTCAATCCCGAATCGATGGCTTTTCAGATATAAGACCAATTCCAAAGGTGAAGTCGAGAGACATCGAGCAAGACTTGTGGTCAAAGGATTCAGACAAAAAGCCGGAATCGATTACACAGAAACATTTTCACCAGTAGTTCGTTTTGATACTATTCGATTTTTGTTGGCTCTCAGCGCAGAGAAGCATCTCCGACTCCGTCAGTTCGATGTCAAAAACTGCGTTCCTCCTCGCAAAAGTAGACGAAGACATTTACATGGATCAGCCAGAGGCCTTTGAAGACGGAACGGAACGGAAGTGCAAACTTCTTCAAAGTCTCTACGGATTGAAACAAGCTCCCCGTGCGTTCAAAGGAAAGTTCGATGAAGAAATGCTACGCCTCGGGTTCAGCAAGAGCAGCGCCGACAATTGTCTGTTCATCAAGCAAGAAAACAACAACATAATCTACGTTTGTCATTACGTCGATGATGGTATCATCTGTGCTCCAACCAACGAGGATATTGAACTCTTCTTTTCGAAACTAGATGGAATTTTCGAACTCTCAATCAAACCACTGAACTTCTTTCTGGGTATACACGTTCACATCGACCAAGAGCACAACATACACCTATCTCAGACTAAGTACATCACAGAAGTCTTCAAGAAATTCAGTCAAGAAAACAGCAAATCTGTCGCAACACCAACTGATTCACTGATCTACTCAAGAGAGGAAGACAATGGAACAGAAAAATGCAATTTACCTTATAGAGAATTGATTGGATCATTGAATTACATTGCGATAGCTACCCGTCCCGATATATCATTTGCAATTTCAATACTATCTCGTTATTTTGATAATTTCACCAGGTCCGACTACACTCGAGCTCTTCGAGTGCTAAGGTATCTTCACTCGTCTAAAGAGCTTGGAATCACTTACAACGGAATCGGATCGGCAAAACTAGAAGCATTCTCTGATTCGGATTATGCAACGGATCCGACAACAAGAAGATCGATAAGTGCCCAAATATTTCTTTACAACAACGGCCCCATAGTTTGGAGTTCAAACCAACAAAAAGTAGTAACACTCAGTTCGACAGAAGCAGAATTTCTAGCAGCAGGGGAAGCAACGAAGACAGCCCTTTGGTTAAAGCAGTTATTCAAAGACGTAGGAATCGAGCTCACACCAACTATCCAAGTAGACAATATCTCAGCGATACGATTGATCAAAAACCCAGAGTTCTTCAAACGCGTAAAACACGTGGACGTGAAATACAAGTTCATTTGTGAAAAGTTTGAGAGAGGAGAAGAGAGTTTTCAACACGTCCGATCAGAAGAAAACTTAGCAGACATTTGTACGAAAAATTTATCGAAAGGAGTTTTCTTGAAGCTTCGCAATTTACTCGGATTAAAATGAGAATTGTCTTATTAATACTGTTAGGTACAGTCAGAGCTAACCACGATTATTTCGAGTACGAAAACTGTGGACATACATGCACGGTTCAAAAGAGTTGTTGTACCATCGAAGAGGACAATGGAAACTTCACGTTCGCCCCCCCCCCCCTAGATTTTTCCAGGTCGAAACGACGTTTCATTGAAAGAAGGAATGGAATAGGGATTTTGAGACTTTATTCTTCTGCGCAACAGCCGGCCCAGCGACAACATGCTGTGCCCGCCAAAATTCAAGTCTTCGCTCCATGCCAACGGTCTCCGAGCTCGGTCACAACACTCTCTTCAGCATCCGGAAATGGACCGGACTCCGTGTTCGACATTGACACAATGGCAAGCAAGCGTCAGCAATCTACACTTCTCGGATTTTTCGACAAGAAGAGAAGATCTCACTCTGAAGGTGAATTCCCAGCCCAAGGTGAAGCAAGAACTGAAGACTTGACCGAAGTGGAAGAACAAGCCACGACGCAGGGTATATCAGACGCTGCATCGACATTCTACATGAACGATATCGGTTACTATCTCTCGGAAGGTGAGCGACCCGACGACAGACAGTTGTACGAACTTCTCTCAAACCACTGGAGACCACCAAGTAATTACCAGTTCCCCCACTCAATCCACTCGGAGGGAGGTAAGATAGAAAAACGTTACCTCGAACAAATGCACCTTCAGAACTTTCCTTGGGTTGTTTACTCCGAAAAAGCTCGGGGTCTTTATTGCCTCTACTGTCCCTTCTTCGCAACGAATCTCGACGTTAACTCGAGGACAGTTCATCTCGACAAATTCGTGAAAAGGCCTGTAACAACCTTCGCTAAGTTGCTCGGGAAAGACGGTGATCTCAACTGCCACTCTGTTGCCTATTACCACATCGCTGCTGTGGAGAAGGCGAAAAATTTCATTGGAAGAGCTGAAAACCCGACGCTACGTGTGAACAACATGATTGACACGGACCGTCGTCGCCAAATAACGAAGAACAGAGCTCGACTCTCAAGCATCATCAGGGCAATCTTATACTTGGGCCGGCAAAACATCGCGCTTAGGGGACACCGAGACAACGGAAGGATCAATTTGTCCTCACGAGCGTCAGACGAAGAAACCAACAACGATGGTAATTTTAGGCAACTGCTCCGAGTGCAAGTTGAGAGCGGCGACTCAATTCTGCAGGAGCATTTGGAGAGATCTGCCTCGAACGCCATGTATACTAGCAGCATTGTTCAGAATGAACTGATTCGATGCATCGGCGAAGAAATTCAAAAGGTTATCATGCAGCGTATTAAATCATGCGGTCCTTACAACGTCATATTCGACGAAACGACGGACCGATCCCACTCGAATATAATGAGCTTTCTTGTCCGTTACGTCGCCAAGTCCGGTGACAGTTATACCATACGGGAGGATTTTCTCGATTTTAAGGACACATACGGTGCAATCGCAAATCAAAATGCTGATGCAGGACTGCCAGCTCATAAAGAAGTACGTCTGACGGTAGAGAAACTCGGATCACTGGTCCTCGGAAAAATGACGGAATTCGGCTTAGATTTCCTCAGTTGTGTTGGAATCGGGACAGACGGATGTTCTGTGATGATATCGGAGTCACAGGGAGCAGTCAAAACCATCAAAGGGAAAGCTCCTCACGCCGAACGGTGCCATTGCCACAATCACGACCTTAACCTCTCACTGGGAAAATCTTCGAATTCGCCGGAGGTGAGGAATGCACTGAATTCGATGCAAGAAGTCACCAGTTTCTTCAATCAGTCTCCGAAACGGAATGGTGTGCTGCTTCGAATCTGCGGCAAGCAATTGAAAACAATGTGCAGGACCCGATGGGTCGAAAAATATCAGGCCATATCAGAGTTCGAGGGTAAATACTCAGAAATCCTGGAGTCACTGGAAGACATTGAGATGTGGAACGATTCAGGCTCCTCATCCAAAGCAACCTCCCTCAGTAATACGTTGAGAAACTTTGAATTCTTGATCACACTGAAGGTTCTGAAAAATCTCTTCTCGACCACAGTTCCACTCTCAGCCGCTCTGCAGAGTTGCCAACTTGATGTACACGCTGCGGAGCAGTTAGTACAAGATACAATTACTGTCCTCGAAAGGAAACGAGAAGACGCGAAATCGTCTTTCGAAGAGATTTTCGCTTCAAGCAATTCTGCTGAATCGCTGGGCATCCCCCGAGTCCTTCCCCGGCGGGCGAAGAGACAGGTCCACCGTTCAAACTCTGAGGTAGTATCGGTAGAATACTTCTACCGAGAGTTCGTATACATACCTCTGTTCGACGAAGTCATACAAGACCTTAAAAAACGCTTTGAGATCGACGACTCTGGTGTGATCCGGCAACTGTCTCTGTTGCTCCCCGAGCAGGTAGTGGGATTGACAGAGCAGCAGATTCAACATATGGTCAGTTTTTTGCAATGCAAGTATCAAGCGTTGAGACCTGAGGATGGGACGACATTGTTCCACAATGAAGTTCTACTGTGGCAGCAAAAATGGAGGAGAGCCGAGAACCGTACAATCGACGTCTTAGAATCGCTGGACTCCGCGAAATCGGATGTCTACCCAACGATCTATTTTTACCTCAAACTCCTCGCGGTTCTTCCAGCGAGCGTGGCTTCCGCGGAACGCTCCTTCTCAAGCTTGAACCGCATTGAAAGCTATCTGAGGACGACAATGTCTGAGGAGAGGCTGACAGGACTTGGGTTGATGCACATTCACCGCGACATCATCATCGACTCAGAAGCTGTCATAGACAGATACGCTTCCAAAAAAGATCGTCGTTTGAATTTCATCTAATATGTCATATATGTGATAATATATCAACCTATTTGTAAAATAAAAGTGATAAACATTCCATCATATGCTATTCTCGATAACAATGTTTTCCTTCCTTACGCATGAACGCTTGAATGTGGATGCTTCAATTGAGTCGAAAAGTTTGCGAAGACATATCAAAAAATCCGCCCCCCCCCCCCAAAAAAAATCCTGGATACGCCCCTGCTCCGGAGTGAGTTGGAGTCTACTCGGAATCGTGGTTATCATTCTGACAATCGTTTTTGTGCTCAGATGGTCAACATCAAGAAATGTTTACAGTCAAATAATTAATCCTGATAATCCGTATAGGGAAACTGTTCAAAACAACGACAGTATGGACAACCAGACTGAGAGAGAAAGAGAGGATGGTGGAAATAATGATTTCTAGGTTCTCTCACAGTTTGGTTTAGACCACTCTCTAGTGTTCCAGTAGATGTAAACAAGTCCAAGGCTCGTAATGTTGCTGCCTGGAAGATCATTAACGAACAACTCCGAAGCAAGACAGTGAACAGAAAACTTCCAACCCAGCTGAAGAACGACAATCTTGATATAGGAGAGCTTAACAGGGCTAACCGATTCTTCGCTGAACTCGGACTCAAAGTGATAGGTAACGTAGATGAGGATGACGCCGTGTTCAATCCGGTGCGTGGTAATTTGAGCGCAAACTGATTTGAGCGCACGATCGATTTGAGCGCAGTTGATCTGAGCGCAGGCTACTAATCTCTTGCTGCTTTTGTAACTTCTCGATGGCTGGTTCAAATCCGATCAGATGTTGAGCCCTTAGTGATCAAACCAGTGAACTAGGAGCATTGAAACACGCGTGCTATCAAGGACTTAAAATCACACCACATTCGGTCGGGCAAGCGTCCGCCAGGAAAACCAAGGAAATAGTGCTCGTTATTGGGATGAAAACCCACCCAAGGGCGAGGAGGATCATAGTATCATTCTTGATTCATGGATCATTACTAGAGCTTGCAAGTTCAAGCATTAATCATTTTGGAACCTCCCTTAATCAATATGAATTAATGGATATTTGGTTGAATAGTGCCTGATTGTTCCAGTCTTCTACTTTGTTGGGTGAATTTCATCGAAGTGATTGGCCTCCGATCAATTTATCCATGAATTGATGGAAGGTGATTAATGAATAATGCCTGAACTTCCAAGCTCTAATCATTACGGATAACAGCGAGACCACGAAGACTATGGTTGTGTGGGCTCTGATAATCTCTATTAGATCAGTTGCGCTCAGATCAGTTGCGCTCAAATCAACTGCGCTCAGATCAGCTGCGCTCAAATCAATCATGCGCTCAATTCAGCCGTCACGGTTCAATCCACCTGTATATAGTGTAGAATCAACACTAGAAGTGTTCTCAGAGCCCAGTGTGCTTGAGGTTACCGATGTGATAAAGTCCCTAAAAAATGGAAAATCTCCAGGCACCGACGGTATTAACGCCAGAACCGTCAAGTATAATATTGATCCCTATCCCTATCCCTACTAATAATAATCGGCTTAGTCTGTCTGTCTGTCTGTCCGTCTGTCTGTCCGTCTGTCGGTCTGTCCGTTTCTGATGACCTTGGGCCTGTGTGTATGGAGGAGATTTCGGGGTGGGTCAGACCATACTTTTCGAAGTGTGTGGAGGAGATTTCGGGGTGGGTCAGACCATACTTTTCGAAGTGTGTGGAGGAGATTTCGGGGTGGGTCAGACCATACTTTTCGAAGTGTGTAGAGGAGATTTCGGGGCGGATCAGACCATACTTTTCGAAATGTGTAGAGGAAATTTCGGGGTGGGTCAGACCATACTTTTCGAAGTGTGTGGAAGAGATTTCGGGGCGGGTCAGACCATACTTTTCGAAGTGTGTGTGGAAAAGATTTCTAATCATACTGTTTTTCTTGGGCTCATAACACAATGGGAACGGATTATGCCTGCCATTAAAACTTAGTATCGTACAGGCCTCAGCAGGAAAGCGGCCGTAGGCCGGCCGACTCCAGTCGGCCGGCGGCCGGCTGGTCATATATATCACGTAACCACGAAACTCAGAGCCGCTACCGCAACGTTGGCAAAACTTGAGTCAGCGGTCTCCATGAAGACTTCGGTAATTGTATACCGAGCAATTGTTGAATCTCACGTTAGACACTGCATGCTGGCCTACATGGCGGCATGTAGGACCAACATCTTGCCTATAGTAAAACTCCTCAATATTGCGATCAGGCACATAACCAGGTCAAATAGACGTGACCACACTGCCGCGCTGTATAACAGAGCTGGAGTTTTGCCCCTTGACATGCTCTACATCCAAGTGCTTCTTAGCAAATGCAAGATAAAAGATGAGAAGGCTACTGCTGAGTACATCAACAATCTGAAGCCCAAGCACTGTTATACAACCAGAGCTACCCCCACCATATGCCCTCCCAAAAATCGAGTGCATCTAAGTGATCGTTATTATGTTAATCGATACGTTGAACTCCACAAAGACTATACAGAACTCATAGGAAATACAGATAAGCAAACTAAAAGAAGTGCGAAAAAGAAGGAGATTCTGCGTTTCATCTCCTTACATTGCGAATCCACACGTCTGAGAACCCAGCGACCGGACTGACAGATCAGTAGCTGCGTTTGAAAACAATGTAAACTGCCATTTCCAAGCGTATCACTCTATTTAGAAAGCGTCTTTATGTCTACCACGGACAGGGTCAATGCCCTCGTGGACTTCATTCTTTCATCCCAGAAAATTAATAAAGACATCTTTTATGAATATCTTTTATAAAAGTTTTTGACCTCATTCCTGTGAGACCGGTTTCCATGAGCAACCAACTCTTCGGACCCTACTTCCCTACAGAGGATAATCATCATCAATCAATCTTCAATCTATCTTCTATCTACATCTACATCTACATATATAAAAGGCAAACTTGGGCCGCCCGTTTGGTCGAGCATCACGCCCAAACCCCCGCTCCGATCTCGGGGAAATCGTGCACCATGCCGCCCACCTCCCCGGGTCCGTGTTTAGGCTATCGCTACGACTCCAAGAACCTCTCCTCACGCCACAATCTCAAGAAAACTCCATAACTTCGTTCTCCTTTCACCTCGAACAACGTCTTTCAAACCGCGCGCCACCGGTCGCCGCTGTGCACCCGTGGTTATTATTCTTCAACTGTCGAGTTCGGGTCTACGCAGTCTCATCCCCGAATGCATGAATGGATGAATTTTTAAAGGGACCGTTCGCCGCTAGGCTAGCGGCTCGGCGGCTGGCTCGGTTGCTAGGAGACCGCGTCTAGCGGAGCTGTTCGGATGCTGATTCTGTTGTCATCATGTAGCCAGATGAATGTGTCTCACAACTACCCCACAATCAGCCCAGGCTATGATTTTTGAGAACACCTTGATCGTCCGAGCGTAGGTGACTTATCGTGTTTTGAGAATGAGTCTCTATATTTATCTGTCGGGGTTTTCAGAATGGAGGATTGAGAAACTCCAGTCAGGCAATGCTTCTCGTGTTTGGAGTTTCGCGTATGTCTCTCTCCAGATGAGCGACTGTTCGTAATCAGAGGAGATCTCCACTAAAAGAGCTTCATACGCAAGGTTCTTCCTACGGAAAGTTCTTAATATGCAAGGTTCTTCATACGGAAGGTTCTTCTTGCGCACCGTTCTCAGTACGCGCGAGTTTGGGGTAGTTGAAATATTCGAGGTTGTGCCGTGATCGTTTAACTTTCCTCAGGATAAACGCAGGATAATCAGATTATTCCTCTCGAACACTTGTATGTCGACGGATGCTGCTGCCAACTTAAACTCAATTTGTAAATCCGGTTCTGAAAGCACTGGATTCCATCACCGACGCTTACTTACTGTGTTCTCTAGCTCGGACTGTCGCAGAGAATAAATTCATAAGTATCAGATTCTTCACGCTGGATATTATTTGATGCCTAGCCTCTGGTGTTCTCCTGAATCTGATACTCATCGTTCACAATATCA
Organism: Neoseiulus cucumeris; assembly: GCA_021527715.1. Classification (NCBI taxonomy): domain Eukaryota; kingdom Metazoa; phylum Arthropoda; class Arachnida; order Mesostigmata; family Phytoseiidae; genus Neoseiulus; species Neoseiulus cucumeris. The sequence continues at coordinate 42,428 of JAJSRV010000111.1, forward strand.
TGCTTCATCGATGCTTTATCGCTCCTCGATCACTCGATCGCTCCGCCACTGTCAGCCCGCTAAACGCGCTCGCTCGGCACCGACTCCGCGCTAAGACCAGTCTCCTAGCAACCGAGCCAGCCACCGAGCCAGCCGCCGAGCCGCTAGCCTAGCGGCGAACGGTCCCTCTAAAAATTCATCCATTCATGCATTCGGGGATGAGACTGCGTAGACCCGTCGAGTTCAACGCCAGCCGCTTTCGCGTTGTTGTCTTGCGTGTCCCCGACCGACATACTACTTCTTCTTGGAGGGTTCTGTCACGCGTGTGGTCGCTCTCTTCCTTGCAGTCCACCCTCGGATGAGTGTGTATTTCGTCAACCAGGTAGTTTGTTTCTGTACACCGCCGACGTGTTTGGCCGCGACCATCCTGCCGCCTCGCAAACGTTTCAACCTCAGTCGGGCAATTGTAGGCGCGGAAAGACAAAGTGAAAACACCGGACGTTGCTGCGCGCTCTATCCATGGTGAGCACACGCAGACCCTGCGGCTCCGGCTCAGACCGTGCACGGTGAGTACTGGCGGTATCCTGTTCAGAGACTGGCAAGCCGGCTTTTTACTCCTTCTAGAGTGAAGAACTGTAAATAGACAGTCCCGTGTTTCGTCGCGATTTCAGTGTTCATGCGGGATTACCAAGTGTGGATCTGGGAGAAAGCCGCAACCTCCCGGGGATTGTCCACGTTGCCGTCTCTGAGAATGCGTCGTCTGCCGTCCAATGCGTCGTTCCTTCGTCCAAATCAAACAAGGCTACGGTCGCAGACGTCATCAATCATCAGTGGCACGTACTCATCATGGCATGGACGGTAACAGAGTACGCCTCCAAATTGGGTCCGTTAAGAGTCAAGAAGTATCCCAGCCGACCTGGGATACTCAAACGCCCCTGCGAACTCAGAAGACACAGCGAAGCGTGGCAGGGTACGCGACTATCACGTATACCGGTTGATGATTCGTGACAACTCTGACAGCCACTTCATCCATACGTTGAACCCGCTTCCGTCCAGCGTCACTTCGCATCCTCAGTCCTCAGCACCTCAGCACCGCGAATCCTCCCATTCGAAACGCGCGCCACCCGCCGCCTCTTCAACGGCCGAGAAGTTTGCAGTGTGGAATGCATGCGCCAGTGACCTGCAAATCAGTACTTCGTTTTTCCTCCCCGCGCTGAGCTCCCATGTGTTCTTTGGACAAATCTGCCGTGCGAGTTGTTGTGTTCAAAAGTGTTGTTGGTGGTGCTGAAGATCGAGACCGCGAACTGACATTTCAACAGGTTATGCTGTTTTTGTGCGGCCTGCCTCGCAGCACACTTTATACCAGTGGTCCTCAACCAGGGACTCTCAGGTCTGTTAAGTGCGGAGTGCAAAGTCAGGGAAGGACTCTTAAACTTCTCTGTCTTCGAATCTCTTCCGTTCATACCGCGCACAACGGGGAGCTACTCGGCTGACCTATGGTCTCACGGAGAACGCGACGACTTTCATCATGGACCTGATTGAAATTACTTGATCGGAATCATGGAAACAGATTGGCGCAACGAGCTCAGCTAGGTCGGAGACATGTCTCGGGGAATAAAGTCATGCCGGATTCCAAACGTGGAAGCGCCCACGCAGCAACCAGAACCGCCATCAGGCTTCATGAATTGTCCCTTGGAAGTAAGCCACATACGTTTTGAGGAGCCAGGATGGTATGCATAGCTCCTCCGTCGCAAACTTCGCAAGATACCGTTAGTGTCGCTTACCCGAGTTCCACTCATCGCCTCAACCTTGACCAGAGACTCTACTTTCGGTATACATGTACCCACTTGACCGAAAGCCCCAGTAGACCGAACCCAGTTGACCGAAAACCTCCTCTCTAGGCATGGGCTTCCGCGGTACGGAAGCACGTTCTTACACTCCAAAAATCCTGGGACGGTTGCTACGGACCTGTACCGAACGGGTACAATGAGGATTCCCTACCGGTCCGTACCAGCCATACCAAGGATTTTAAAGTGTACAACCGTGCTTCCGTACCGCGGAAGCCCATGTCTACTCCTCTCCCTATCGCGCGGAAATGAAAGCTGTCTTAGCGGAGTGTTGTTTTGAGCGTGTTCTATCTTCCTCCTTTAGAGTTCGCCAGAGTTCTCAATGAAAGGGAAATAGACGCTCACAGAACGAGGAAATCACGGAGAAAAATATCCTAAGAGCGCGGAGAAGCGAGGGTACTCTGTATTGAAGTAGATCTTCCCGCATGAGCAACACGAGTCCGCCGACTCAAAGTGTACATAATTCACATGAGTAACTCAATCTTCGAATGAATTGCATCCGTTTAAATAGGATAAACTTCCTCATTCTCAGTGGGCACCCGGCTTGGAAACCTACAACATCGGGGTTTTATTCAATTCTAACCGAGAAGGGTATCCGGGATCAAAACTCTGAAACTAAATGACTCGAGCCGGCAGAGTCTCCAGACAGGGAGCATCGAATTCCGGGCGTCGATTCACCCTCCGGTGAACTTCAACATTCGCCTAGACTCTCAGGCTGTCTTCTCTCGGCTGCTTCTGACTGAGTGGTCAGGGCATCATCGACGCTGATACCTGCAGAGTGGGCTCCTGGCAACCCTTGACCTTTCTGTGGACTCCTTTCGATCCGAAAAGCAGTCAAGGCGTGAGGTAGTCGTGTGAGTACGCCGAACGAGCTCAATGCTGATTTTCGTAACATCGTGGATTGCGTCCACAAACGAAACGCGGAACTAGACCTGTGGGTAAATAGACCTCATGGCTCGAGTCACGACAACGCTGACAGCCACTTCACCCCTACGTTAAACTCGCTCTCATCCAGCGTCAATTCGCATCCTCAGTTAGCATGCAAGACGTTTAACGCCGCAGCGAAGCGCGGCAGGGTACGCTAGTGTCTCATATTAGAGAGCCACCTCGGTATTCGCAATATTTTGAGACCCCGTTGGAGGATCCTCGCTCACTATCTGCAAACATAAACTTGCGACCGGAAGACATCCCTCAGATCGTCAACGATGGAAAACGACGAAGTGGCCCCGCCGCACTGCTATGAAAGCCAATGCGAGCTGTCTCATAATTGGAGCTGCCCCGGATGCCAGATTCCCATATGCCAGAATCCCGTTTGCCAGAAAAATACCCTCTCCCACTCCAAACACGGCGGGTTGCACTCTGGAGCAAAGGTTCCATGCATAGCGCAGATTTGCGCGGTTGGAGTGCAGGTCTGTGCGCGGTACTTCAGCTCGCAGAATACGTGTTTTCACGTATTTTACGGAACTCAAGACCTCACGTTACGAGAACACGCGGGCCATTCCAGTAGGACGATTTTTTTTCTCCTGAACCATTCTTCCGTTGACCCACTAACGTGCACCGCGGCGTTATCTTGTTGGTAAATCAGATTCCGCTTCCGAAAACTGCTCAATTACGGTAGTAGGTTGTTTTCCGGCGAAGTCGAGCCCCCGAATCCTATGTTGAGCCGTGAGCTGGCGATACGCCTCTGATCTCTTCCGCTCTAAGTCCGCGGACGTCCGCTACGTTTCTTGGCACCGTAAAACGTTGGGTTACTGAGGTGATTGCTGACTACGGATCTCGATCTCTCGATTCCCCTCGATATTTCTCGTTGAGATCGGCCTTCTCCATGAAGAGCGTTTTGCCCTTGGTCACTGAGCGTTTTACCCCGAGGCATTGGGAGCAGCCCACTTCGCAGCAAACCGACTTCGCCGAAAGCCTTGTTTTTGGCCACACGGGGGCAGCGCCATTTGTTTCATGGCTCAGGCAGCTTTGCTCGAGATGAATAAATAGGGTTTATGAACTGCTAGCGTTCCTAAAATTCCCTATGGGACCTTTGAAGGTGCGGGCGGGTAAAGAAGCGAAGGTGAAAGTCTGGGAAAAAGCAGAGAGATCCGGGAAGTTGATGTCTGTTTTCGTGACAGTGACTAGGCTACCATCAAAGTTGTCACGTTGAATGAGGAGAGTGATTATCATGTAGGAACTGTTTGATTGTCAAGTGATGGAAGGACAATACAAGTGCATGTCGCGAATATACGAAGTGATTCTTACGACGGTGTCTACAGTGCCCCATGGAATCGTCCTCACCGACCATGACTAACGCCACCTCCTGGAATGCCGGCACATTGAACATGGCAAATGTTGAGGGCTCTTATGACAACCACGTAACCACGTAGCGGCATCTCTTGCAACCTCGTCCTAGAATGCCGTACCAATTCATTGTGATCGTGAAGAAGAGTTTGCAACTTCGTCACAATTCTGTGATCCCTGTTTCAATTTACGACCCGCATACGATGATCCACCTCTTCATCAGCTCCCCCATGGAGTATATCTGGAGAAATTCTGCGTCTGGCAAAGGCAGAAGAGACACTTATCGATGGTCAACTTGCCCTTGTACTTAAAAAGTCAGCGTGTTTCTCCAATTATCTCTGTGGCACCGAAGAATGTCACCTGGAGACACGAATTATTATACATACTTCCGGATGTTCAGGAGAAACTGTCTTGCTTCACTTTTGTTCCCGGACATCAACGACGGTAACGGCTCCGGTGGCGGCAGCAACTAAGAAGGCTTATTTTGCCCACCCACACAACAGAGACCCCGCGCCTCTGCTTTTTTTCAATCAATCAATCAAGGTTTATTTCCAAGCCAGAGCTCCGAAGGGGCCATATGGCCGATAACTGTACATAATTTACAATAATATTATTTCACAATTATTTCATGATGCTCGAAATGAATCTGGCTACCGGAGAGATTTATCCTAGTCAGTCAGACTCTGCACAAGTTTCTTCTTTAGAATTTTGTACGTGGGGGCTTCTCTGAGCTCGCGTAGGAGATCATTCCATGTTCTAGGAAGTGTACAATACAGACTGTGCTCTGTGATGATAAGTCTACAGTTTGGTACTCTGTAAGTGCTAGGAGTTCTCGCAGACCTGTTTGGGAGGTGGGGGAAGGAGAACGGGCCCGTCTGATGTATGAGGCCCCGTATGGTTTTGAAGCCCGTGAGGCTTATCCTGAGAGTGATGAGTGCTCTAACCTTGAGTATCTTGAGTCTCTTACACCATGTGGAAACCGAGTTCTTCCTTTTGAGTCCCACGACTGCTCGGACAGCATCATTTCGCAAGAACTGTGCAGCTCGGACAACATATTCATACGAGCCACCCCAGAGGATTATGCAGTATGACAAGATTGGTTCAAAGAGGGCTCGATATATGTGAACGAGGAGCGAGCTGTTTGCCCCTATGCGTTTGAGTCTTGCAAGAGAGGCCGTGACCGCCTGACACTTCGACGCAATGGATTTTAGGTGAGGAATCCAGTCCATGTTACTACTGAGGGTGACACCAAGACATTTGACGCTATTACTAAACGGGATATGATTTCCTAGGACCTCGACTCCCCGATCCCTGACCTCAAGTCTCCTCCTAGAGTCTCGAAAAGCAACGATTTTCGTTTTGGCAGTGTTGACAACCAATCCGAATCTGTTGAAGTGATTCACTGTGCTCTCGATACCTTGTACAACATCCTCAAGGCCACACAGCTTCCCGTCATGAATCGCAACGCTCTACAAATCCTGCATGCCGGAAACTACTATAGGATGGCTGCCATTATCCATCTCAGGATCATAGTTTCGACCCGTAGGTACCTCCCATTTGGGCGCCAGATTTTTTGGGCGACGGAGTTTTTTAGGCGATAGGAAATTTGGGCGACGGGTCATTTGAGCGATGGGACATTTGGGCGATGAGCTTGCTAGAGAATTTCCGCACCTTTTGCATCGCAGCAATCAATCGGCAATCAAATGACCCCTCGCTTGATTGACCCGTCGCCCAGATGTCACGTTGCCCAGATGTCACGTCGCCCAAATGAATTGCCGCCCAAACCACCTGTCGCCCAAATGTCCCCGTCGCCCAGATGATTTCGGCGCCCAAATGGGATGTACCCAACCCGTAATAACAGATCGTCTCATTTGCGTCATCCTTTCCCGGTAACTAAGCAGTTGGGTCCGCCGCTTTTCAATCGTTTTCTTCGATCTGCGATCATCTGTCTTCTGCTCTCTTCCGATCTCCAATTCCGGTCAGCAACTAATCGACCCCGACGTTGCTCTTCAGTTTCCAGTAACAACTGTCTGAAGTCAAATCCACACCCAGTTCTCATCTCCGCTCCCTGTGTCTCTCGTATCTCCACCGTTCGTTTCCCCGCGTCCAGCCGTTGACTCGTTTCCACTCTCGGTAACAGTTGCTTCTCTTTGTTACATTGTGATATAGTTAATCTAATACTTCACTCCACAGCATCGAGTTGAATAAACCGCGCAGCTGCATCGTAATACAACACACACAGAGAGCAGCCGAGGGTCGGCGCCAAAACACATAGAAGCAGCCGCGCTTATCAAGGATGAACACGGCGTCTTCTATCAATTCTTATCGACGTGCAACATGGTGTCAGAAGTTATAACCCAGTGTTGAAAGACAGCAGAAACCCTCTCGCCACCGGTTCCAGTCCACGAGCCCGATAGCATGAGCCCGCCAACCATGAGCCCGCCGATCGCCAGCCCGCCAACCACGAGCCCGACATCCCTTCCCCTCAAATGTCAGACGCTCGAGCTCAGCGAAGCTTCTATGAACAGTACAGGGTTGAAGAAGAAAATTGCGGGAAGTTTCTTGACTCATGAGTTTGAGAATATCGGGATAACCCTCTCAAGCTTGTGCAATGAATGGGGTTTATGGGGGAAGTTTCACTCTCTTGAGGGGAACAAAAGCCGACAGAGAATATTTCAGCGGTGTTCTGCACCTGCTGCCTGGAACAGAGGATATCCTGTCAGTATTTCCTATCAGCAATCCCAATTTGGTGTTTGGAGCCGAGGGTTTTCTATTTTCACTATTCTCCATGCACTTGCCGGAGCGAAGAAGTTTATACAGTATTCCTCAGACAACTACGCGATGTTTTGCGGGAACATCTCGAAATCGATAACCCCCGGAATGAGGCGCTCCTGTGATACTGATGATACTGATCCTCCTGTATCTTCTTCAACCCTGTGCTATTCATGGAAGGTTCGCTGAGCTCGAGCGTCTGACATTTGAGGGGAAGAGAGGTCGGGCTCGTGGTTTGGGGGCTCATGGTTGGCGGGCTCATGCTGTCGGGCTCATGGGTGGAGACGCCTCAGCCGACGTACCAGATCCGAGCGCCGGATCCATTCACATGCGGGGACAGAAACCGCTTCGCGGCCTGGCGTGAATGGACGAAGACATTCAAGCAATACGCCTAGACGTGAATTCCCGTATTACGGTTTATGGGAAAATTACCGTAATACGGTTTTACGGAAAACATTATTCGAATAGATTTCTTGCAACTCTTTCTCAATTTTTAGTTAAGATCGATTGTGTATTTTCCGTAATTCGATTACGAACTTTTTCTAACCAATGGAAGGGAGATCAGTTGTGGGCGAAATCCCTCTTCTCGTGCATTTCGCGTCGGAGGGAATTTTCCGTAATACGGAATTACCGAAATTATCGGAAAAACCTTTGATGAGTATAGTGAGTGGAACTTCACGAGGATCGGTTGCATGATTCCCGTAATAGCAGTTACGGAAATTTTCGCGAGGAGGAGAACAGTCGGGAGGTGAGAAAATTAGATAGATCGTTAGACCGAGTTTATTCCCACGATTCAATCTACTTGAGTTATGATGCACTCCCCACCTACTATTAAGAGAGTATAGGGGAAGGGACCCAAATATGGGATACTTTTTTTGAGATCGATGCTGTGGACGAACGAAGTACGATATCTATAGCCTGGCGTGATTTCTCGAATCCCTGTCCTTCGGGCTACAAAAGGGTGACCTCAGTTCCTCGATCCCCTTTCTATTCTCCAAGAAAAATCACGAATAGTGATTTGATCGGAAAATCGCCCAAAACAAGAAGGGGTCCTAATATGGGATACCTGGGTTCTTAATATGGGATAGCTCAGAGGTTCGTGTCAATGAGTTGGGAAGATCTCTAAACCTCCCTCCGAGCGATATAACTCACGACTGATGGATGGTGGAATGAATTTGAATATATAGAAGCCCGAGCTTTTGGTGGAGATACTGATACTAGATTGAGAACGACCCTCGTTGCTGTGGAGGGCTTTTTATTTGAAGTTTCATATTCCTTGGCTAGAGATTTGGAAACAGGGATTTCACGCACCTACGCCGAGACTGCAGTGGTCTCGACTTAGTTTTCGACAATTTTGTTGAATTTTGATCATCCAGACATGTCCCATATTGGGGCACCGAAAGTGTCCCATATTGGGAGACCGAGAAAATTTTCCAAGAAAACGGTCCAGAATCGCGCCGAGTTGAGATAGCGCTTGAACTCGAGTTCGACAAGTACGAGGGATCTCTGGGGAGCCCCTCAGCTAAATAATCGTTCCCAAACATCCATTTTGAGTGCTTCTAGAGAAAATTCGAGTGAGGTGCTAGAAAAATTCAAATCGTCGGTAAACAGTGCTCAAGCCACCAGATCCGGAGAAATCGATGAATCTCGAAGTTGCTTCGCTATATTTTCTAGGCGACCCAAGGTGCATCCGTTCCTGTCAGTGTACCTGCAGAATCAGTTTCCCATCGTAGAGATCCAGGGGTGTCCCATATTAGGGCACTATCCCATATTTGGGTCCCCTCCCCTAACTTATTTAAGATCACCCACCTCAGTGCACGGAAGTGAGACGGGTACAGACTGGACCCTGATGAGTAGGAACAGTGAGACACAAAAGTAGGAACNTAACTTATTTAAGATCACCCACCTCAGTGCACGGAAGTGAGACGGGTACAGACTGGACCCTGATGAGTAGGAACAGTGAGACACAAAAGTAGGAACGGAGACGGACAAAATCGAATCAATCATGATGGTTGACAACGAAAAAACCGCTCAGAAAGCGGGCGATCTCACGCGCATTAGCCTATCATATCGCTCACTCTCTCTGCCTGCTTTCTCTCATTCATAAGGATTCAGATGAGCGAGTCCGCTATCCAGTCGAGTTTGAATCAGACGGGGGAAATGAGACCATGACTTAACCAAAAGCACCGAGTCGCCGAGATAAGCTCCAATTTAGCATCCGTAATTCCGTATTGCGGGAATTTTCATCAAGGAGAGCACGAAATTCAGAAAAATATGATTTGAGCGATTACTTGCTTTCTGTCCGCATAGGCTTGTCCGTAACATAAATTACGGAAAATATGCGGGTAGTTTCAATCCATTATTCCAAGCACACCGAGAGTTATCAAAAGGGGAATATTTCCCGTTAAACCGTATTACGGTAATTTTTCCGTGATCCGTAATACGGGAATTCACGTCTAAATACGCCGTTGCAGCCCGCCTAAAGAAAGCAGACCCTGACGAGCAAGTGTGCGAGCTTACGCTGGCGGCTGGTAAGGAAATCATGCCGATTTTCACCAATAATGTCGAACCATTGCTCAAGCCAACCGATGGCTACGCTGAAGTCCTCGCTAAAATCGAGGAAATCTTCAAAAAAGATATCAACCTCACGCAAAGCCGACACGAATTCCTCAACCTCAAACAGCAATCTCGATCACTCGAAATCTACATGGCAGAGTTGCGCAACAAATCCGATGAGTGCGAATTCTGCAAAATCTGTGCCGATTCACTGATAGCATCCGCATTCCTGACTGGCCCGGATGCAGGCATCTGCTCATCAAGGGAGCCAAGGCCACCGCCGGCCCCGACGAAACTCTGAAGCTAGCGAAAGAATTCACATTGTCCAAGCAAATCGAAACCCAGCTCAGCTCACACAAAACAGAAGAAACGACGCTACATGCATTGCAAAGTCAACGGGCATCTTCATCATCACTGCGACATACGTTCCAAAGGAATCGTGCACGCCCTGCATTCAGCTACGCGAAGAGCCCGATCTGCAACAAAGGATGCAGAAGCCATCCAAATGGTCAATGCAGAGTGCAAGTGCCGACGCTAGCTCCCATGGTATCGGCGCGGCTCTAATGCAAGAAGGGAAACCGATCGCCTTCGCTTCCGCTAGCCTCGACAGCACACAGCAGCGGTTTGCACAGATAGAGAAGGAACTTCTGGCAGTCGTGTTTGCCTGCGAACACTTCAGATTCTATCTACTCGACGCTCAATTTGTGATCGAATGCGATCACAAACCACTGGTATCCATTATAAGGAATGACATCTCACAATCAGCCCTGAGCCCGAGACTCCAAAAGACGATGCTTCGATTGCTAAGATTTCACTTCTGTCTTCATTACGTTCCAGGAAAAAACTTGGAGGTGGCAGATAATGCGAATCAACCCGCGTGAGGATAGTGACGACACTGTACGAAGAGTTGAAATATCGCAATGCGGGTGGGTGCACTTTTTATTTTTACTTTTTGAAGATTGCCTCGCTCTGCAGAAGGCAGTCGCGAGGGTTGGAAGAAACAATGATATGTTTTTCCGCGCTGCTGAGTGAGCCGTCTGCTATGGCCGGCCAGGGGGCCGCCATATTGGATTGCTCCTCTCAAGCGCGGGAGGATTTTAAGCCTGCTCGGCTCATGACTTATGGAACGGAATTGAAGGACACTAGGAAGTTCTGAATATATATATATATGTATACGTGGAGTGCACCGAACCACGGTTCGTGACAGCAGACGCACTCTCGCGCTTTCCACCAATCGCAGTGTCCGCCACGGGAAACAAAATTCCCCCTTTTTTTGTCTTCCCACGTGTCCACTTCAAAGATCATTTCCTTCAGGCGCCGCGGCGCCCACCGGTAGCGCAGGATGCGCAAACCCGTCGGGCCGGATGGACGAAGCCCATTTCCAGCAGTTCGCAGAGCATTTCGTCCTACACGCAAAGCCTTCTCTGGCTTACCCGTCTCTTCTGTTGCTAGATGATCACCAATCCCACCTATCGATAGAAGCGTTAAATTGTTTTAAGGAAAGCGGAGATTTAGGAGGAGTAGGCAAAATTTCGTCGAGATCGGAAACAAAAATTTCCGGCCCATAGAGGCCCATGTTAATTTTTCACGTAAGGGGTACCCCTTACGTGAAAAAAATACCGATTTTTTTTTTGTCTCTGATTTTGACGAAACTTCGCCTACCGCCCCAAAATCGACCCTCCTGATCATGATTCTGGTGTCGGAATTGATCGGGAAGGCGCCCTTTGAGTGGCTGCCGTAGAGCTTCCATGTTAAAACACCCGAGGAAACGAGGCATTTCCCTCCGAAAACAAGCGAGCAAGAGGAACCCGATACAGCGGTCAAATCACCTCTATAACTGGTGTACTCAATCCACTAGTCGTCCCTCAGCTGCTCCAAATTTTCTGGAATTTCCGTTTTCTCCAGAAAAAAATTCTGCCTACCATAGGTTCCATGTTTAAGCCGTAGGCCCCATATTGAAGGTTTCCGATCGAAAAATCGATTTTTCTCGAAAACCACGAGTATTCCGCAACTTTTGACGACAGATTTCTTAAAAAGTCGATAGGAAAACACCCGACTAGACATGTTTCGACCCCGAACCCCAACCTTCGGGCGTGCCATTCCCTTGTTAGTGTAGCGTACTCTTCAGACTCTTCTAGTGATCGGATCAGACACCGTAGTTTTCAGATACCCGTGGCACCGTCATGATCGAGGGGTCCGTATTCGTCAAAAAAACTCGAATATATGGATATTCGTATTCGATCATACGAATACGGGCTTACGAATACGGTGGCGAATACGAATACAGATTCGAATAAGATCGTATTTGTATCCGTATTCGTATTCGCACCCGTATTCGTACCCGTATTCGTTCCTGCATTCGTATTCGTATTCGCGAAAACAAATACGCCCAACTCTGGTAGCCACATATTGCAACCGTTAGACCGATCTGTTCACGGTCCACTGAAAAAATATGTGTACACGGCCATGGATGCTTGGATGAAGAACAACCCGAGAAAAACACTTTCGATATATGATATCCCCGGTATAACTGCGACAGCTCTACCAAAAGCGACGACTGAAGAGAACATCAAAGCGGGCTTCGCCGTAAGTGGGATTTCTTATTTGAATCCAGAGATTTTTCGAGAAGACGAGTTCGCGCCATCTTTCGTCACCGAAAGCAGGGATGGGCACCTTGATGATTACGATTACGATTTTTGATTATGATTACGAAAAAAAGGGATATGATTACGATTTTTGATTATGATCATGAAAAACGGAAATATGATTACGATTTATGATTATGATTACGCAAAATTCATAATCACAAATCATAATCATAAAGGATCTTGAAAAATCATAATCATAATCGTAATCATCGAAAAAGCACAAATCATATTCATAATTAAGTTGATTATGAGCCAGAAACAGATGAAACGAGTCTCTATTTCGAATTCTGCCATTGTTTTCCACCTAGGGTGCATCATCGGCACAGAACCTGTCTCTCGAACGGCAACCGTTTCATTGAAGTTCAATCGAAACAGAAGCTGAGGCAATGGCCGCTTAAAGTTTCTCTGGCATTCGCCTAAACTGAGTGGAAACTATGGAAACCAGCTTTAGAGAAACATTCACCCTCAGAAGGGTCTTCCGAAGAGGGCTGTCGTCACATTCCGCAAACAAAGTGCAAGCAAGCATTCTTCTTCAAAACGACACGCTGCTCAAATTTTGAATCACTCAGACGGTTACTATTGGGAGCGCTAACCATGGGTGCGTATGAGAACAGCCGCTCAACCTCCGCGCTAGACGGCGGAGCAGTATTGTGCTCCCGAAAGATGGCTGCGATCACTGGGTGGGCTTTCAGCATACTGGGATCCTCTTCAGTAGCATTGAAGTACTTTTCCATGGTCTCCTCCGATGAAGACACTTGCGCTGGTGCTGCCGTAACTGCCGGTATCTGACTCCCCCAATCGCAGTAAGTGTCAAGATCCATCCGCGAGGATTCTAGCACTGTGAGAGCTTCCGGTTCCGAAAGTCGATCATTGATGATGTGCCTGAATCGATCGAGCAGGTGACGTCGGTCAGTCGACGACCATCCGGCCTAGAGAAGCCATTTATTCTTGAAGGGCGGCATTGACAGAGCGGCAATGGCGCCTCGTTCACTCCGACAGTCGAAAACATCGGCAATGCAAAATTTCCTCTGTTTCTGGCTCATAATCATCTCCATTTTTATGATTTTGGGTTGATTACGATTATGATTCGTGATTTTTCGATGATTTCTGATTATGATTATGATTACGAAAATCATAATCGTAATCGTAATCATCGAAAAATCGTAACCGTAATCATAAAAGAGGGCCATAATCATGATTTTGGCCAAAAATCATAATCGTAATCATGATTTTCAAAATGCCCATCCCTGACCGAAAGACCCCCGGTGGAGGGAGAAGACATCGACCAAACACCACAGGGCGCGACAGCCTTCTCTCAAGCTGCTTCGTTCACTCCAAGGGCTGCACTAGAAGATATGCAACCGTTCCCGAAAGCGACTACACGACGATCAACTAGAAGAGGTAGAAAGAGGAAGCAATGTTCCGTTCTTGTAGATATGAAGTGTACAAGTGTACACGCATTTATTCATGGATAAATGGGGGGGAGTTATTTGGAATTTACAATGGACGCGATTCGCCACGGGTACAGACGCTGCACACAACTTGATCTAGCTATCTCTCTGGCCGAAAAAACATAACCCTTCCGAGTATTACACTGTCGCAAGTCAAAGAGATAAACCAGAAACCCCATAGGCGCAGAGGAACGCTTGTTGGGCGGCGGGAGCACAACATGTTGAGCGCCGATAGGATTTTCTTTCAATAAACGATGTTTGTTTTGCCCCGCTGGCGGGGCATGTTGGCACTGGGTCAGGGGCTCTCCGAGAACGCCTAGTAATCTGACGGTGGCGAATGGATCGCCGGCGTGGCATCAGGATGTTCCTACGGAGAGTCTGAGGCGTCCATGGGAAACAAAAAACTTGGTCCACATACTGTTGCAACTGAGTTATACGAGGAAACTTGAAATTCGTGCCAACTAGCCCGGGTCTCCCCTATCTCGGCTCCATCTTCGCTTCAAACTCATGCTCGGTATCGTGGATGTTGAAAGGTAGCCATCATGTTACAACGTGGAAAGCAGACTTGCCGAGAATCTACAGAGTGCTGCAGACATTGATGTCTTTGGGACATCGAGATTTGACTACTGCGAGCAGAGCAACGGCCGAACTGTTCGAGGGAGGGACTGTTCACTTCTCTCTGGCGAACTCTGAGTTCCACTGACTTGCAGTCGTCAAATCTCGATTCTGTAGATTCTCGACAAGGCTGCCTTCCACGTTGTAACATAACTGGTACTTCTGCCCTAACGAGGCTGCTTGAAAATTATGCCGATTGAATGCCTGCGTATTCATTTTTCTCTCATCTTTCTTCTGCAGGACCACGGTGGGGCACGGGAAAATTCGGGTGAAACAAGTGGAGCACGGAAAAAATCCTTGAGAAACCCTGCATTAGAGTCTGTACACCGCAGAACGGAAGAGAATGTCTAGTTCCGACATTATTCGATCATACTTTCCAATGCACCGAGAATATACCGTATTTCTTCTAATGGTAGGGCATGCTCTATTTGCCGGGTACGCCCCAATTAGCGGGCACCCCGAGGGGGTTTGAAAGAATAAGCGGGCATGCTCCACAGGGTAGTCAATTTTGGTGGGGAATATTTTTCCGTCATTTTCTTTTGATCATAACTCCTCGAAAACACATCCGATTTTCGAAATTTTTTTTTTGTCTGAAACGTGGTTCTTCCGGCTACGATTTCTTGGATCATTTTCTGTCTCTCCAGGAAGGCTTATGAAAGCAAGTTTAGTGAAAGTTTTGATTTTTTTTTTCGACAATTCGATTCGGCTGTCGGCGGTCGTGGCGACGTGCAAACGTGCCCAACTCAAGACATGTAGGTCCCGGGTTCGATCCCCGCCCGGGGCATTTGCATCTTCTAGGGGTCCGTCGACTGAAACAATACCCAATTAGGGTGTACCGGCGACGTTGAATAAAATTGGCTTATTGGTTCAGCCAGGAAGAATTTATTTATTTAATTCGATTCGGCTCACAAATCTCGATGAGAAGCGTTAGCGAGCTGATTCCGGTGGCATTCCATAGAGGAACCCTTCAACAAACAACGCTACAGGATCCAGATTTTTACCTCACGAGGTTGAGATTTGGCGCCATTGCTCCGACGAATAGCTTTCACAGCTCCCAATCGACGGAACTCGTCTGCTTAGCACACAGCGTCATAATTTCGAAAAAAAACAACAACATGGCATGCTGCTAATGGGACGGAGAGACTCAATCGGGAGGATTTTTCAACATTTCCATTCGTTTTAATCAAGCTTCAACTACCAGTCGGGGAAGGTCTTATCGGCTAGACGGGCTCAAGATACGCAACTTTTGCCATCACACTTTTTTTGGTCAGACGCGCAGTTTTCAAGTTACAAGCCAATCATTGAAGGATGCGAGAGGTTCCTCGACTCCTTCTTCCTCGTTGGGTTGACAGAAACGCTCGCCAAATCTCAACCTAGTGAGGTAAAAATCTGGATCCTGTAGCGTTGCTTGTTGAAGGGTTCCTCTATCGAATGCCACCGGAATCAGCTCGCTATCGCTTCTCATCGAGATTTGCGAGCCGAATCGAATTGTCGAAAAAAAAAATCAAAACTTTCACCAAACTTGCTTTCATACGCCTTCCTGGAGAGATAGAAATGAACCGGGAAATTGTAGCCGAAAGGACCAGCTTTAAGACAAAAAAAAGTTTTTGAAAATCGGATGTGACTTCGAGGAGTTATGATCAAGAGAAAATGACGGGAAAAAATTCCCTAACAAAACTGACTACCCTGTATTTGCCGGGCATGCTCTATCATTCTCGCGTGAACTATCGCACTTTCCATGCTGCTAGCTCGGCAAGAGACTCTTGGTGTGGTATAGTGTCAGGTTCCACATTAGTAAATACACCAAAACCGTACTGAGAAACCTGGAAGTCGACACCACAGTTGTTTCCGGAGGTTGCAAGAAGTTTGTACAGTACTGCCGATATCTGTTTGAACTCCCCGTAAAGGGCTCGAATTCAAGCGATGTACGAGGAGTGGATGCCTGATTCGGGTCGCGACGGCGTGGGAAACTGATAGAGGCTCTGATGAAAAAATCTCCTGAAATCGACGCTTGAAATACGCCTTGTCATTTCTCATCAGTCGTACCAGACCACATGCCAATTCGATCTCGATTATGAAATCAGCGGAGAGTTGAAAAAATAAGCGGGCATGCTCTATTTGCCGGGCACGCTCCAATTAACAGGCACCTCGAGCAGAGTTGAAAAATTGCCAGGCATGCCCTACCATTAGGAGAAATACGGTAATTCGTTGGCTGCCGGGATCTCTATCCCCACAGAGGTCCATATGTTCGGGACAAGGGGTCTTGAGTTCCGGAAAATACGTGCAAACACATATCCCGCAAGCTGAGCTACAGCACACGGGCCGGCTCTCAAACCTCGCGAATCTGCGCTATGCATGGAACCTTCGGTCCAGAGTGAATCCCGCCAAGTTTGGAGTGGGAGAGGGTATTTTTCTGGAATCCGGGATTCTGGCATCCGGGGCAAGACCCTGCAAACAGCTCGACCCGAAAATGGCGGAAGGAGAGATGATTCGGCGATTCATCAAAACGTTCATCAAAGCTGCAATCCTGATGAGCAAATCGCTTCAACTCTGCCGCGGCGGAGTCTCGTCGAGTGTTTGAACGGCATGCCGTTCGTGAACCCCTCGCTCACGCTCACTCGCGCGCGTGGCATCTCCGCCACGAGCGAGATCTCCTGCGCGACATGTGTCGTGGCGTCGCCCGGAACCCGCGGAGCGCGCCAGGTCACCTGCACGACCTGCTGAACGCAGAGAGCCACAAGCCAACCCACCAGCCCGCAGGGCGCCACCGATCATCGTGCTCGAAGGGCAATTTCAACGTCAGCCGCATTCGCTCTTCACCGGGAACCGCAGAACCCCGGAAGGTTTGCCGATCTGCAACTGGTGTAACCGAAATGGTCACATCGGCAAGCATCGTTACAGCCGCGCAGATGGCTACATCCCAGCCCGTCGCGACGGGTCGCGAACGAACACAGTAACCCGATGCTGGCGACATCGACATTGAGGTGAAACGTCGAACATCGAAAGGAACAGAAGCTTGCAGAAGACACGCTCAAAGAAATCGACAGCCGAATCAACAGCGCGCTCAGCGAAACCGAGCGCACATCCATAAAAGAAATTCTCAGACAATTTCCAGCGTTGTTTCCGCAAAAAGACAAACCACCCAGACAGACTCACTTAGTGACGATCAATACTGGCCACCACGAACAAGTCAGAAGCAGATACACGAGACGGTATGCCCCCAAGGAGCGAGAGATCATAGCAATGGAAGTAAAAAAATGCTTGCCCAGGGGAGTGCTCTAGTCCATGGAATAGCCCGGTCGTTCTCGGCAAGGAAAAGAATGTCGATTACCGAGAGCTAAATAAGATCACTAAACGCGACACCTATCCGATTCCGCTCATCGAGGATTGTTCAGACTGCCTCGCCGGCGCCGGTTCCAGCTTTTTCTCGTCACTCGACCTGAAGTCGGGCTACTATCAATGCCCGCTGGAGGAACGAGACAGGGAAAAGACAGCATTCGTAACTCCGGATGGACTTTTCGAGTTTTCTCCCATTCGGGCTCTCAAATGAACCAGCTACCTTCGAAAGGCTCATGGATTCCATACTCAGAGGCAGAAATTGGAAGCATTGTCTGGTTTACCTCGATGACCTGTGTGTGTGCTCGGTACATCGCTCGAACAACACAGCGAACGTCTACGAGACATTCTAGAGTGCTTGAACCGGGCGAACCTTTCGCTGAACGCAAAAAAGTGTTCTTTCGGCGATTCGAGCTTGAACATTCTTGGGCACGAGGTCACCCGAGACGGAATACGACCGGACCCGTCAAAAACAGGCGCAATCCAGTCGTTCCCAACGCCAAGTAACCAAAAAGCAGTTCGAAGCTTCCTGGGCCTATGCTCTTACTATCGGAAATTCATAGAGAATTTTTCCAAAATTGCAGCCCCCTTGAACGCTCTGCTCAAGTACGAGACGCCTTTCGTGTGAACAGATCAACACGAAGCAACGTTCGAAGACCTTAAACGCCGGCTAGTGAACCCCCCGCTCCTCGGTCACTTCGACACGCAACTTCCGATCACGCTCCGAACTGATGCCTGCAACATACGACTCGCGGGAAGTCGTCTCTTGGCACTGACCAGAGTGGGAATGCTCAGCACGAAGAGCCGACAAAACTCCCGTGATCCTTCCATCAATATAAAATGCGCTCGATGCGGAACTCCCGAAACTGATTTTTCGCGTAGGTCCTGGGTTGTGAGTCACAACTTGTGACTGCTCGAGCCCACCGGAGCCTCCCCATGGAGCCTATGAATGCTCATCCCTTCTGATGTGACACCCACTGACATGAGTGTCCTGAAAGCGACTCGACAAATCCAATTCTGGCTGATAGCTTGAGGGTTCATTCATAACACGGTGTGGAAATCTGGGAAGCTTGGATTCGCGAATACGAAAATTGGGAAGATAATAGCAATAGAAGCTTCCCGCTGGCGGCGCGGGTGGTTGCCGTGGGCGACATGCTTGGAACCACTGATCGAGCGTCATGATTTCCTCGAAAGATGAAAAAACGAAGGCACTCACTTGAGCAGTGCTTCCCACTCTGCTGGAAATTTTCCGAACTGGCTTGGCCAGATGGTTGGCCTACTATAATTTGTTGAACTCACTTGCTCGAGCGTGAGTTTATATCCAGACATGAATGTCCAACTCTTACAGAACGTGGTTAGGGCTACTGTGAGATCCTTGAAGACCATAATCGAGATCGCGTAAAGGCTGTGGGATATTGTTGCAGTCATTCTCAGGATACCGAAATGCAATGAACGGAGAGAATAGCAATCAGTCAGTCTGCAATCGTTAACTCACGTGGACTTATTCTCATAGAACAAAATGAAGTAGCAGCCGGCTGCTGCTATCAGGCAAACGGCCACGAGCGGCAATATTATGAGTGCCTTGTTGCGGGGTAGTCCGGACGATATCGGATTCAATGCGGGTCCGGCCATCGGGGTGGGATAATATTCCAACTCCTCCGGCCCCACTCCGCTGCTTTCGCACGAGGACTCACGGGACTCCTCATCTTCAACGTTGAATTGCCGCGAGTCTGACGATCTTTGATGCATTCGCGCAGACATCGTTCTCTCCAGTGAACGGGGCTCGGTCTGATGAAGATTCGATCTCTGTGCATGATGAAGTTGAACTCGATAGCTATTGCTGTCCTTCTACCTGTGGTTTCAGCGGAGATCGTCATAAGGGCCAACAATATTCCTCCTGGGGGACATGAATGACAGTTCAAGGTGTCAACAGTCCAGGAGGTGGTGTCAGTCATGGTTGATGAGAACAATTCCATGGGGCACTGTAGACATCGTCGTAAGAATCACTTCGTATATACTCGACGTGCACTGGTATTGTTCTTCCACCACTTGACAATCAAACAGTTCAATTTCAACTTCCCTCCATGATAATCACTCACCTCATTGAACGCGACAACTTAAATGGTCGCCTTCTCATCTGTCACGAAGGCAGACATCAACCTTCCGGGTCTCCCTGCTTTCACCCTCGCTTCTTCAACCACCCGTACCTTTTAAGCTTCCCGTAATTCTCCAATCTTCACGCTGGTTTTAATTGTCTTCCCCGAATCTTCACTATGGTCCCCATCACGACCACTTCGCTTCACTATCAGTACATCCATCGTGACATATCTTCCAAGATCGAATTGTTCCAAAAATCGTTTTCCTCTTTCTACAACAAAAGGGTCGCATCCGATTTTCCTCATACACATCGACAAAAGCTAGGCATCGGAGTCGCCGTGACGCGGAGCACGATATACGAATCGAGCTTTCGGGGAGGACCCCAAATTTTGCCTCCATCGCTGACGAGCTTCAGTGGCAGTCTTCTCATTGAGTGATCTCAGAAGTTCCTCACTTTTAGCGTTCCTGTAGGTAGCATCAAGGTCTGGAATTTGTTACTGGTTGCATTCCGATACAAGATAAAAAAAAACTTGTTTCAGCAAGATTAACCCCGAAGAGTGTGGCTTTTGAAAAAAATAGGCTTTCAATTTTTTCTGAAGATGAGAACGACTGGATTCCCAGGGAAGATTTGCTAAAAAAAGAGAATTTGAGAAAGAAGGGGGTCCTCAGAGCTCCTCTAGGACCCCCTTCTTTCCATATACCATATTCCACATTCCATATACCACATACCACATACCATACACTCTGTTGCAAAATTATGCGCGCACCCCCGTTTTTCAGCATAACTTTTGAACGAAACGCTCAATCAGTGGACTTTGTCACGAAAGTTAGTTCTCCGACCTAGGTCAAAGACTCCATCGCCAGAATTACGAACTTCCATTTCGGTGGAGTAGGACGGTGGAAAAACGCGAAGTCAACTACTTAGATTTGTTGCAAAATTATGCGCGCACCCCCATTTTCCGACAAAATGTTTGTCTGAAGCTCCCGATCGTGTTGATGTTCGTACTCCACTGTGAATCTTGACTCCGGAGTCCGGAGTCCGGACTGAGCATCATTGCGCCGCTGGAACAGTCGATTTCGCGTGTTTCATGGAAAAAACGGGAAATCGAGAACCCGATAGGTTTCATCCACCGGGTGGCGTCGAACAAGGAGATGTGACCGAATATTGATCAAGAGCGGTGAAACATATTCCAAAAAGTCTTGGGNCGCCGGTTCCAGCTTTTTCTCGTCACTCGACCTGAAGTCGGGCTACTATCAATGCCCGCTGGAGGAACGAGACAGGGAAAAGACAGCATTCGTAACTCCGGATGGACTTTTCGAGTTTTCTCCCATTCGGGCTCTCAAATGAACCAGCTAACTTCGAAAGGCTCATGGATTCCATACTCAGAGGCAGAAATTGGAAGCATTGTCTGGTTTACCTCGATGACCTGTGTGTGTGCTCGGTACATCGCTCGAACAACACAGCGAACGTCTACGAGACATTCTAGAGTGCTTGAACCGGGCGAACCTTTCGCTGAACGCAAAAAAGTGTTCTTTCGGCGATTCGAGCTTGAACATTCTTGGGCACGAGGTCACCCGAGACGGAATACGACCGGACCCGTCAAAAACAGGCGCAATCCAGTCGTTCCCAACGCCAAGTAACCAAAAAGCAGTTCGAAGCTTCCTGGGCCTATGCTCTTACTATCGGAAATTCATAGAGAATTTTTCCAAAATTGCAGCCCCCTTGAACGCTCTGCTCAAGTACGAGACGCCTTTCGTGTGAACAGATCAACACGAAGCAACGTTCGAAGACCTTAAACGCCGGCTAGTGAACCCCCCGCTCCTCGGTCACTTCGACACGCAACTTCCGATCACGCTCCGAACTGATGCCTGCAACATACGACTCGCGGGAAGTCGTCTCTTGGCACTGACCAGAGTGGGAATGCTCAGCACGAAGAGCCGACAAAACTCCCGTGATCCTTCCATCAATATAAAATGCGCTCGATGCGGAACTCCCGAAACTGATTTTTCGCGTAGGTCCTGGGTTGTGAGTCACAACTTGTGACTGCTCGAGCCCACCGGAGCCTCCCCATGGAGCCTATGAATGCTCATCCCTTCTGATGTGACACCCACTGACATGAGTGTCCTGAAAGCGACTCGACAAATCCAATTCTGGCTGATAGCTTGAGGGTTCATTCATAACACGGTGTGGAAATCTGGGAAGCTTGGATTCGCGAATACGAAAATTGGGAAGATAATAGCAATAGAAGCTTCCCGCTGGCGGCGCGGGTGGTTGCCGTGGGCGACATGCTTGGAACCACTGATCGAGCGTAATGATTTCCTCGAAAGATGAAAAAACGAAGGCACTCACTTGAGCAGTGCTTCCCACTCTGCTGGAAATTTTCCGAACTGGCTTGGCCAGATGGTTGGCCTACTATAATTTGTTGAACTCACTTGCTCGAGCGTGAGTTTATATCCAGACATGAATGTCCAACTCTTACAGAACGTGGTTAGGGCTACTGTGAGATCCTTGAAGACAAAAATCGAGATCGCGTAAAGGCTGTGGGATATTGTTGCAGTCATTCTCAGGATACCGAAATGCAATGAACGGAGAGAATAGCAATCAGTCAGTCTGCAATCGTTAACTCACGTGGACTTATTCTCATAGAACAAAATGAAGTAGCAGCCGGCTGCTGCTATCAGGCAAACGGCCACGAGCGGCAATATTATGAGTGCCTTGTTGCGGGGTAGTCCGGACGATATCGGATTCAATGCGGGTCCGGCCATCGGGGTGGGATAATATTCCAACTCCTCCGGCCCCACTCCGCTGCTTTCGCACGAGGACTCACGGGACTCCTCATCTTCAACGTTGAATTGCCGCGAGTCTGACGATCTTTGATGCATTCGCGCAGACATCGTTCTCTCCAGTGAACGGGGCTCGGTCTGATGAAGATTCGATCTCTGTGCATGATGAAGTTGAACTCGATAGCTATTGCTGTCCTTCTACCTGTGGTTTCAGCGGAGATCGTCATAAGGGCCAACAATATTCCTCCTGGGGGACATGAATGACAGTTCAAGGTGTCAACAGTCCAGGAGGTGGTGTCAGTCATGGTTGATGAGAACAATTCCATGGGGCACTGTAGACATCGTCGTAAGAATCACTTCGTATATACTCGACGTGCACTGGTATTGTTCTTCCACCACTTGACAATCAAACAGTTCAATTTCAACTTCCCTCCATGATAATCACTCACCTCATTGAACGCGACAACTTAAATGGTCGCCTTCTCATCTGTCACGAAGGCAGACATCAACCTTCCGGGTCTCCCTGCTTTCACCCTCGCTTCTTCAACCACCCGTACCTTTTAAGCTTCCCGTAATTCTCCAATCTTCACGCTGGTTTTAATTGTCTTCCCCGAATCTTCACTATGGTCCCCATCACGACCACTTCGCTTCACTATCAGTACATCCATCGTGACATATCTTCCAAGATCGAATTGTTCCAAAAATCGTTTTCCTCTTTCTACAACAAAAGGGTCGCATCCGATTTTCCTCATACACATCGACAAAAGCTAGGCATCGGAGTCGCCGTGACGCGGAGCACGATATACGAATCGAGCTTTCGGGGAGGACCCCAAATTTTGCCTCCATCGCTGACGAGCTTCAGTGGCAGTCTTCTCATTGAGTGATCTCAGAAGTTCCTCACTTTTAGCGTTCCTGTAGGTAGCATCAAGGTCTGGAATTTGTTACTGGTTGCATTCCGATACAAGATAAAAAAAAAAACTTGTTTCAGCAAGATTAACCCCGAAGAGTGTGGCTTTTGAAAAAAATAGGCTTTCAATTTTTTCTGAAGATGAGAACGACTGGATTCCCAGGGAAGATTTGCTAAAAAAAGAGAATTTGAGAAAGAAGGGGGTCCTCAGAGCTCCTCTAGGACCCCCTTCTTTCCATATACCATATTCCACATTCCATATACCACATACCATACACTCTGTTGCAAAATTATGCGCGCACCCCCGTTTTTCAGCATAACTTTTGAACGAAACGCTCAATCAGTGGACTTTGTCACGAAAGTTAGTTCTCCGACCTAGGTCAAAGACTCCATCGCCAGAATTACGAACTTCCATTTCGGTGGAGTAGGACGGTGGAAAAACGCGAAGTCAACTACTTTGATTTGTTGCAAAATTATGCGCGCACCCCCATTTTCCGACAAAATGTTTGTCTGAAGCTCCCGATCGTGTTGATGTTCGTACTCCACTGTGAATCTTGACTCCGGAGTCCGGAGTCCGGACTGAGCATCATTGCGCCGCTGGAACAGTCGATTTCGCGTGTTTCATGGAAAAAACGGGAAATCGAGAACCCGATAGGTTTCATCCACCGGGTGGCGTCGAACAAGGAGATGTGACCGAATATTGATCAAGAGCGGTGAAACATATTCCAAAAAGTCTTGGGAGAGAAAAAAAATATTTTTTATCGAGTTTGCACAATGAATAACATGTTGGACGTTACTCGGCGGATGAAACTCGTTAGATTCGCGTTTTCCTCGGTTTTTCCATTCAAAAGTCAGAATTTGGGTGCTCCAGTGGTGCAGTCATACCCGAGTGCAAGGGATTCACAGTAGAGTACGAATTTCAACACGATCGAACGCTTCAAACAAACATTTTGTCGGAAAATGGGGATGCGCGCATAATTCTGCAACAAATGAAAGTAGTCGATTTCGCGTTTTTCCACCGTCCTACTCCACCGAAATGGAAGTTCGTAATTCTGGCGATGGAGTCTTTGACCTAGGCCAAAGAACTAACTCTCGTGACAAATTTCACTAAGATCGAGCGTTTCGTTCAAAAGTTATGATGAAAAATGCGGGTGCGCGCATAATTTTGCAACAGAGTGTATACCATATAAGCCGCGACACTGCCGAGCTTTTCCGAAACCCACCGTTTTTTTAGCAAACTTGCTGGGGACACGCGACCAGGGAAGACTTGCTGGACATAAGGAGGATGATGGCCGTCGCGCATTCCAAGTTGGAGGGAATAAACGACTACAAATAATAAAATAGCAGAGGTTTTCCAAGTTACGAGATGGACTTGACATTACGTCTATGGTACAAGTTACCAAAACTGACGTGGAGTCGACTCCAAGTTATAAGTAAGTGAAGGTTTCCAAGTTAGGGAAGTCTGAGTTAGCGAGACTTCACTGTACAGTAGAGCCCCGATAATTAGGACATTATCGGGACACCATTAACATAGCCGTTAATTCTCTATTCGAGTCAAATTGGGTTAATTCGCCCATAGAGCCCATGTTAAAGAATCCGATAATTCGAAAAAATCCCGATATTTCGCTTTTCGCAGAAAAAAATCTTTCATAATTCGCACGAGTTGTAGGCGCCACTCATAATATATTTTAAGATGCCCCGAGCCATTTTTGTGCATGGTCCCAATAATTCGTTATTCGCAGAATATTTGAGAACGTGACTCCCAAAAAGAGCGAATTATCGGGACTCTACTGTGCCATATACCACATAGGGGAGGGGACCCAGATATGGGATAGTGTCCTAATATGGGACACCCCCGGAATTCTACGATGGGGAGCTGATTCTGAAGGTACACTGACATGAACGTATGCACCTTGTGCCGCCTAGAAAATATAGCGAAGCAACTTCAAGATACATCGATTTCTCCGGATCTGGCGGCTCGAGCACTGTTTTCCGACGATTTCCGACGAGTTTTTCTAGCACCCCACTCGAATTTCTCTAGAACCACTCAAAGCAGGGGCGGACCGTGCCCAAGTGCCGCCCGGGGCGGATGGAAATTTTGCCGCCCCAGATGCGATTCAACGGATATTCTAATGATCGATCAGCTACTTTTTCTCATTCCATTCTAACTGCGAGTTTCTCGGAAATCACATGCACCCAAAAACGAAACGAATTCGCTATTGAGTGCACTCCAACGGTAAGCAAAAATAGAACGCTTGATCCCCTGGCTCGGAGCGGCAGGCCGGAGTCTACAGGCCCCAGAAATGCCGCCCCGGAAGAGGTGCCGCCCGGGGCGGACCGCATTCCCTCGTACTCCTCGAACTCGAATTTCCGCGCTATCTCAACACGGTGCGATTCTGGAGCGTTTTCTAATATGGAACACGTCTGAACGATCAAAATTCGACAAGATTGTCGAAAACTGACTCGAGACCACGGCAGTAAGTGGATATCTAATCTTGTAATGTCTATATGAGCGATTGAATGTCTCCCAATGACGGATCCCGATCGGAAGTTGAGTTGATTCATGCTTAAGTCGGTCATTAGTAGGGCCCGAAACTTCATGCATACGCATATTGCATATGCAAAAACATGGAGTTGCATACGTAATATGCATTCTCATGCGCGATATGCAATGGCATATGCAAGTGCATATTTCTGAGGCGAAGTGCGGTTCTTGTAGGCATATCGTGCATATTCTCTGCATATTGTGCTTATGG
Source organism: Neoseiulus cucumeris (assembly GCA_021527715.1). NCBI lineage: Eukaryota > Metazoa > Arthropoda > Arachnida > Mesostigmata > Phytoseiidae > Neoseiulus > Neoseiulus cucumeris. The sequence goes on from JAJSRV010000111.1 coordinate 68,462, forward strand.
TCTGCATATTCTGTATATCGCGCTCATATTACGTGCATATGGCATGCAAATTTCCGTGCATATCGGGTGCATATTACGTGCATATCGCGTGCATATTTCCGTGCATAAAGTTTCGGGCCCTAGTCATTAGATTCGAGGCGTTGAGAATAGTCCTGAACATTGCTGTTCGTGAAGATTTGACAGCATGTCAGGCAGACGTTGCCTCCGCTTTCTTGAGCGCTGATCTGGACGTCCCACTTTACATGCCCGAACCGGAAGGTTTCGAGAGCAACTGCGGAAAAGTCCTGCTGCTCAAGAAAGCTTTATATGGAGCCAAGCAAAGTTCAAAAATTTTATACGAGAAGATGAATGCTTGTGGTGGACACGGGGATAGATACTTGTACCTCTATTCTCAATGAACTCGGACTGAGTGAGAGCGTCGTTGATCCCTGCATTTTCTACGGTGATAAGTCATCTCGACTTATTTTCGCTCTCTATGTAGACGACTCAGTGGTGGTCGGCAGAACAGTCAAAGTTGTCACTGACTTTCTGGAAAAACTCAAACAACGACTGGAGATCAAGTATCGACCACTCGAGTACATCCTGGGTCTCCAATTTGTGAGGACACCCAATGGTTTGTTCGTCCATCAGGAGAAGTACATAAATGAACTCCTGGAAGAATTCGGAATGTCCCGATGCAAGCCGATTTCTGTCACGCTAGACAGAGACTTTCTCAAATCTTTTTCCCCCCAAAAGTATGGTCTGATCGGTCTTGGGACCACCTCTTTCTTGCTCAAAAGTATGGTCAGACCGGCCCCGAAATCACACCCATAGAATCTGAAAAGTATGGTCTGGCCGGCCCTTAATGAAGGTAGCCCCCATCGCGTGTGCTCAACGAACGGCTTCCATGAACCAAGTGAAAACTGCACCTGCAAGAGGAGTGGAGGCGACCGCAAAAGGTACCATGCAACGCAGTGTGCTCACTTCACCTCCCTGAAGGCACTGGGAACTTGAGGACCTCACAACTGGAGCCGTCGTCGGAGCCCCGTGCATACTAGTCTTATGTATATTAATCTAGGTGGAGAAAAGGCTCACATCGGGCGAATAAACAAACATGATGATTATATCAACCTCGACATCAATTGGTTGATATAATCGAGGTAGCACTGTACGTCGATATGAGTCCTTTTTGCCCGACTTCGGGATAA
>JAJSRV010000111.1:70363-93868 GCA_021527715.1 Neoseiulus cucumeris
AAGGAGTGCATTGGAGTGTTCGCTGACTGCATCAGCTGACTCTTCTAGAACCTCCTTGGATTTCATATCTGGGCTTTGATTAGTATTTGCCTCTTCATCCGCTCCTCCTATGTTATTGAGTTCGGTGTTCTCTGTGCTCTTCTATTTCCTTTTCTCTGTCTCTTTGAAGGTTCTCGTCGAGATATTTTTCCTCTTTCTCGGCGTCGATCCTTTCCCCTCATCTATCGCTTCTTGTACCGAAAATGCCGACTTTCCGTCTTCATCTCTGTCAACCATCTCTATCTGTTACCGTCATCGGGAGTGAAGTCGATAATTTTTCTCAATTTTTCGTACGTAAAATATCATGAAGTCGTTTACAGTCACGTTGTGGCGTGTTGTTTGTTCAGAAATTTACGAGCGTAGTATATGTTTTGTTCCTCGAATATATGTATACACGTCTTGATCTAATAGTATATACATGACCAGAGTCGGGTGTTTTTCCCGAATTAATTGTCGCTCCAATGGAAGTTCGCTGCGTTTCCACAATTGAACAGATGGTACGTTTCGCATAGCCGATCACATACACACAGCTCTCGTTCACTGTGTGTGCGCCGTTTCCCTTGCAGATCCGATAGTGAAAACCATGCATTGCACCTCTCGTTAGTCGATGTCTCAGGGCGCGTTTTGGTCCTTTCCACCAACTCATCTTCATTGCTGGAACTTCCCAGAAATTCTCGTCAATCTCTGCCATTTTGTCGAGCCATTTGTCGCACAGGGTTTCGTACGCCGGCGTCGCTCTGAGGTTGAATTCTTCCTTCAGGGATTCTGACATCAGCGGTGCCCCGGTCAGAAGGTAGACCAGCCTGTTTCTGTGTACACCTAGCGCTCGTTTCATAAAGCTTGCTTTCAGTTTATCAAAGCTTTCGAGTTGAATCGGCGTCAGTTTCTCCCACAGTAACTGCACTCCATAGGATGGGTGCTATCTTCAGTTCAAATAGGGCGAGTGCTGTGCTCAGCGAGAGCTCGTGGGATCTGGGAATCGAGTAGAACGCCATTTTTGCTTTCTGTTTTCGCTCGTTGAGATGTTTCGAGATCGCAAGCCCTCTCTCGGTCAGGTGTATTCCAAGGAAGCAGAAATCGGTGACCTTTTACATTCGTTCTGTGTGGAGCTTGAAGGTGTCCCCGGCCGCAGAGGGTCCCCCTCTTCCGAATTTCATCGCTTTAGTCTTTGCGACATTGACAGCGAGGTCGTTTTGCGTACGTAAAATATGGAGAACGTCTGTTATGAAGTTTATCCCGACTTCGTGAACGGACTTGGATGAAATAAGAACAGCGCGCTCCGGCGGTCCTTCCAAGACAGACTGAAAAGGATTCCAAAACCGCTTCGGAACGCTGTCTGTGGCGCGGCGATTTGAGTTTATTATAACTTAGAGGGGTATGAGCTGATATGATAACAACGTCTCCGAACTCCTTGAGACTCACAGTGAAGCTCTCTTGACCCTTGATCTCTCTCACCCCGAAATATCGATCCATCATGCGTGACTCTCGAGTTACGTGAAGTCGAACATTGATCAACTCCAACCCATGCGTTGGGGTGAAGTTGATCGATCTATGAGGAACTATACCTGTGGCTAACCTACCGTTGAACGGTTCGGTGTCAAATGCCAGAAATCTCATGTGCCAGAATCTCATATGCCAGAAAACTGCCCTCTCCCGCTCTGGCCGCGCTCGGAGGTAAGCTTCTATGATTTGCTGAATCTTGATGTCAAAAATGCTCTTGGAAGAAACCTCCCACGGTAATGTTTGCGTCCGCTCGTATCCCGTGGGACTACATCGTTCCACGACTAGGGGTCCCATCCGGTTCCGGGAACCGGGATTTTTCCCGGGAAAACCGTCCCGGGATATCCCGATATCAGTGAACTGGAGCAGGAGGAACAACCACCACCGTTTGAAGAAGCATCGACGCAGATAACCTTCAGCAACGTTTTCACCACCCCGCTCCTCCAGAAGGAGCCGCAATCGCAATGCAAGCCGACAACTGCAAGACTACGCTCAGAGATGAAGTTATTCGAGGCAGGTCAGGGTCGCGGAAATTCGCTTGATTCCTGCCTCCGCAAACTCACAACACTGCAGCCGACTTCGGTGAATCCGGAAAGGGACTTCAGTGTAATGAATCCCGTATGTAGCAAAGTGCGAAACTCCCTGGCACCGGGCACTCTGGATAGCCTTGTGATCCTTCGCTCGTTTCTACAACGACAACAATCGTGTAGCCCAAAACACTAATCAATTTACTGTATCCCTGAACTTTACTCGATGATCACTGATCACATACACACAGAGTATTTTCAATAATCAAATAACTCTACATGTATCCCTCTTTCTCATCAGCAACGTTCAGTTCGTTCATGACTCGTGATTTTCGTGTTCGTGGCTTACATTGCCTCGGCTTGGAAACGGGGAGAACAGAGTTTCGCGATTGAAAGCCGGTCTCTGGCCCGCGCTCCCGTGGCCCGGAACCCTGGAGAACCGGTTTCCCAAGATGAAACCGATTCCCGAGAAATCCCGGGATTTTTGAGAAAAAAGGGTGCTGCGATCTCTACACACCAAAATCTCCTCGGAACGCTACACGTTAATCGGTTTCGGAGGCGTGCACAGAATTTCTCAGTGGCTGACTAGCCGATCACTCCACTCACGCACGCCCTCGGTGAGTTTCCGACGTCATTCAAGCGAATATCATATATATGTACATTCCCATCGAAAGTGTGACTGAAATTTCGCAAGTGGAAACAATGAGGAGCGATTGTTTACACAGATGCATCAATTATTTATTCGACCTTGGATATGTATCATATTCGACTTCATGACATCTCTTTGAAGTTAAGAATGAATCTCATTATTAGCTATATATTGTGGACATGAATTTGTTTGATTTGTTTGATGATATCACATAGAACTTGGAATGGTTATCAAAAAGAGATGTTCTGTGCAACAACCAACAGATACAATAAGATGTTGCGGGGTGGATAGGACAGAACGAGACTTTTGAGTCTCCTATCGCGGTTCCGAGAAGTTTTTTTGGAGCGGGAAGCGTTACCCTGGGCTTGACAGTTCGGGATGATGAGCTTCGAGAGCCCCTGTTCGTTCTGCAAGGTTCCGATGGCAGCAAAGAATGTCGGATGTGCGCAACCAACTCCCCCGGCAAGAGCTGAATGCAATCCTTCAACGGCATTATTAGTGCGGGCCAAGCCGGCCAGCGTGGCCACGCATGCGTTCCACCATTGCGGCTTCATGATAGCAAGATGGCGGTCGCGGCCGATCCATTGCGCCTCGACGTTATCAATGAAACCCGTGAGGATATAGTTGTGGTCCCTCACGAACTCCGACTCCAATAATGCTGCAAAACTTTTACGTACGTCGGCCACGGGGACGAATGCTATGGCGGCAAACATCCTGACTCGGAGAGCGAAGTCATTGTCGCTGCGGTATTTCCTGTTCAGACTGACGTGTCTCTGAATATTACGGTACAGACACTGATTATAATGAAAATTGCAGCCTATGATATGGGCTGCTGGGAAAAATTGCTGGATTTCTTTTATCATTCCTATCTCAAAGTCGACACGACTCTCAAGAACCGTTCATAGGTTCGCGCACTTTTAGAGGGAAGGAAGCCGTAAACGACGGGGACGACTTTGCCGTCGGTCAGCTTCACATGAATCGTATGCAGTTGGTAGAATATCTCTGGGCATACTTTGAAGGTCCCATCTAACAGCCATTCCTCGCTCTCCCTCCAGAGCGCCATGTTCGCGCCAGTCGCATAGATGATGATTCTGTCTTCAGAGTCGTAGAGCAAGAACGGGTCATTTTTGCTCGTAACCTAGAAAAGGAGAATGATTGAAACTCAATCAGATGCGCTAGAGTTTCAATCATGTAATGAGTAAAGTGACAAGGCTGCGGTGTTACCTTTAGAGAATCTGGTATTGTCAGATGCTCACTGCACGATGGATTTCGAGGGAGAGTCGGCCCCGTTCGCCTCCGAGCTAGCTTCACTTGGCGCCGCAGAAGATCAGGTTGAGGCATCCTTCCCTGAATGGCGCTGGAGCTTATGGTCGCGACTACATCTGCCACGACGGTCGTCGAACTGGCCCAGTTTGCCTGCACGGCAGCATCCCGTAAAAGATTCGATTCACATCACGATTCAGGATTATGGCTGTGTGGAGGCGGTTCCTGAAGAATTCGGCGCATGATTTGGATATTCTTCCAATGCAGGAGACAGAATACAGGGGTGCCTGATTGTGAGCCAACCTTAGAGTGCCTCCGACACTTCCTCAGAGTGTCTTCTCGGCTGAACGAAGACTCAGCGTCATGCACACATACTCATTCAGGTACTACACACATAAGGAAGAAAAATCGCAAATTAAGCTACCCCGTGAGCGTCGTCGCGAGTCGTTAGTTTCGCCTCACAGGTTTTGACTATACAACGCCTGCTCACTCCTCTTAACGTCTGACGGTCACGATGGAACAAGTGATCGTTAACGCGCAACAGGGGCTGATTGCGCCTAGAAGTTACAAAAGTCAACGGCATCTTGACTCTCCAACTGCTCCGTGAGTCATCACCTCTGGGCCTAAATGCTACTGGAGAGTTCGGCGCGCTGCGACCAACGGAAATATTAACGCACCGAATTTGAGCGGACTCTTGAACCTGCTCTCCGACGACGAAGTTCAGAAGTTCAGCAGCTCCGCTCGAGAGGCGCTGGGATTCCCGTCAGTCTGAGTTGAGAGACTTGATGCCTCTTTGGTATAGTTGGGATTGAATTTAATGTTTTGTTGGTACTCATCGAGAGTTTGATCACTCGTAACACTCGCCGAGACCAAGAAGTCGAGGCCCAAAGACCGAGGAATCGACCATGGGAGATTCGATCTCCGGTGTCGGCTTGAGTCTAGAAATCTCCCAATCGTACTATCTAGAAACGACAGCCCCGAACTCGTTACTCATTCTTATCTCGCGACGTTGCATTGATTATATTCGTGAGTGAAACGCACGACGTCGGCGGCCTTTGATGTGGACACCATCATGAAGTCCGAAGTGGGTAAGTGATTCTCGAAACTTCCGTTTCGAGTCCCGTTGTGGATCTGGAAACAAACCCAAACCCCACCATTGGCTTTCGGAGGAGAGAAATCCGGGAATCTGGGTGCACATTTCGCAAACCTTTGTTTAGTTGAAATTATCTGAGTCTACGGCTGAAAATGTGGCACTACAATAGAGTCATCGAAACTCGATTGCTTCCGGGAACCTGGAATGCACGAATCGTTCCGAGCGGATTTCAGCGGATAGGGATCGTGGCACCCTTCCGAAGCTTCGCGCTCAGATTTACGCTGCGCTCAAATTACCATCGCGCTCAGATGTATACTGCGCTCTTTACGTCGCGCTCAAAATACCGGTGAGATGGTACCCCGTTGAACCAGTCAGGCAGGACCTCGAGACGAGAGAGCACGAAGCTTAACTCCAGAATACACACATATCGAGACGGAATTGCAGTTTATCCTGAAGAATCTGAGCCAATCGCTCTGAGAGACTTTTCTGTCGCCGGAGGAATCCCATCACTCAGTCGATCCAGGTCGGTTGTTCAGGAATTTCTTGATTCGAAGATATATCTCTGATATCCCTCCTCCCAAGAGGGAAAGCCCACTCGCCGTGAAGCGCCAGACTGTCAGCCAACTCCACCTCGTCCTCGCTGCTCAGTGCTGTTTGCCCCCATCCCGTTTGGTGAACTTCTCTTTGAAATGTTCCTGTAGCGTAGTATAAGGGACGGAGTATTTACGAGCAGCTGCCCTGATCGACAACCCTGATGATAGGAGACAATCGAGAGCGGCTCCTACCTGGCGCTCGTCATATTTAAGGTAACCCGCACTCCCCTTGACTTTGGTGTAATTTCTTCGCGTGATCGACTTCACCCCTGCAATTCTATTTTTTTCGCTTCGTTGAGTCATGGGAATCACTCCGTCATCAATCGGATTCCTCCGTCGCACAGTGGGCAAAATTGCCGAATTAGGCAGCCAAAATTATTTTCTCGTTTTTTTTCTACTTTCGGTCTCCTCAACTCCGTAGTATCGACTCGTACTTTTCGAAAGAGGCGGAGATAAGCATGCCCGATGGGTACCAAGCGAACAAGAAAACCTAATTAAGAGGGGGTGGAGGGGAGAATTTCTCCGCATTCTCGAGATCTTTCGAGCTTGAAAAGTTGTATGAAAAGCTCTCATAGCAAAAACGAGAAATATCCGAATGAAGTACCCCATTTATTTGAGCCCGTAGACGGAAATGGGTGATTTCGGACAGCGCGGATTCAAAGTCGTCGCCGTCGAGGTAGAGGGTAGCCGTAGAATCAGCGATTCGTGTTTGAGGAATCAGAAGCTCCCCCACCTCGCAGTCGGCTTCGTACTGTCCCTGTTTTGTTTCCTCCGGTTTTCGGTGGAGATCTACGATGGGATCTGAAGAGACGAGAAGCATCGCGAAGAGGTCGAAGTTGTTTCCTTCCTCGAAGTTTTCCTCGTGTTGGCTCGCCTGTAGCGGCTCGCCTGATGTTCAACTGCCTGAAGTCACTTGCTTGGCCATGCTAGATACAACACAAATGATTGCGACGGTGACATTTGTTTCCACAGTAGCAGTCGATGCCGCTTTCGCTCCAGCTGTCCATTAATAATATATCGGCAAATGCCATGAGTTGAGTCAGCGATACAAACAGGCAAAGAGTTTTGAGATTGGGTTTCATCATTGTTGGTTCGTCTTAGTCGACTTTGTTCAAATCGCTCTCCGAGGATGGAATGTTCGAGCGCTCTGATCTGATGGACCAAAAAACAACAATCAGGTTTTTCCTTGGAGGCAGCCACTGGAAAAATTAATGAGCGAAACGGCGAGATATATGTATGATAATAATCAGAGAAGATACTCACCAGCCTCGATCGCTCCTCTTCGGATTTTTCCAACTTCTTCTCCGATACAGTGTTTCTGCGCCTCAGTCTGACAACCTTTGCGTTGGCCTCCGACAGGCTTCGGAAAGTTCCTACCGGCTGGAAAATTGTAACCTGTCCTATTCAGACTGCAGAATCATCAGCGCGCCCGGGAGCGGGACTCGTGAGACCTCCAATTCTCGACATTTAATATGTCGGTGTAATGCAGTGATGGCCGACCACCAGTCCCCGGGACCGGCCCGTGCAGAATTTCTCCCGGTCCGCGACGGATTTTCCATGGTTCGGCGAAGACCTACAGGTTTCCCCGGAACGTATGAAATATTCATGTTCCTTGACATAATATGAAAACTTCGAAACTCAACCCACAATTTTTCCCACATTCGATCTCGATTGCCATCTATAGGAAAAAAGCTAGAAGTCCAGGAGGTCGGAATTCGATTCAAAGCATGGAGAACACTCTTCCGATCAAACTAAACGTCACAGCTTTCTGAAAGTGAGGAACTTCTCCATCGTGACCTTATCCAATTCCGGTATTGGAATACCCCGAGAGCGAAAGCAGATCCAATGAAAACACAGAAACCCGGGACTGAGTCGACAAGAAAAAATGGTGATTACCCATGATATTCATTCTTTCTCAATTGCCCAAAGAACAGAGTACTAAAATATATACTAAGGCATATTAGGGATACAAATACCTCGTTGATTCCCCTCGGAGCAACCGATTTCCTTGAGTTTTTAGTTACATCGATACCTTTCCGGACAAACTCGATATCCAATTGATTGATTTATGGGAATCCAAACATGCCCCGCAGATTTCTCGAGTTTTCCACGAACAGTGAAAGACCGAGTGGACTCCCCGGACGATCTATTATGAAGAACATTTACATGCATGTTTCGAGTGGCGCATCAGAAGACTTTACCAGTAGGGCTGGATTCGGAATATCTGTGAGGTTTCCACGATGAAATTGAGATGATTCGCCTTCCGGGACAAGTATATCTAAACGCGGGACAGACGATAATACATTTGAGCGAGATCTGGACAGGACGGAGAGAGATTAGAGAGAAGAGGAAAATAGGACGAAGAGAGTAATTACGTTAAGCCTTTTCGGCTTCTGCAATGATGGCTTGAGTCATCGTTTTTTCGTTGCGGGGCCCTCAACAGCCCTTTATGGTATTTCCACCGGGCTCGGAGTGGTTCCGTTTCCGTCACTGAAGACTTCTCCTCTTGCCAAATCGTTGTTACTGATGTCCAGCTGAGGCAATCTGGAAGAAGATATTTCAGCATAATGTGTTGCGATGGGGGCTAGGCCCAACCAGTATCAACTTCATCGAATCAGCTCCCATACCTCCGCCCGCGTTGTCCACAGCTCATCATGCGACAAGGAAGAGATGAGGACAACTGTGACCAACATGTTGTCAGTCGGATCAGGGGCTCGGACAACCGAGCCAGCACAGCAGGGGCGTAACTAGGCTATGTGCCGCCCGGGGCGGAAACCCTGAAACGGGGAATGCCGCCCCTGCGCCTGCTCCCAGGAGAAAACGGTCACAGAAAAAAACAAGAGAATGAGCCAGAACGCTGGAGTGCCGCTCGGGACGGACAATCGTTTCAACAAACTTCAAAGCTTCAAACACTTCATCCAACTTTACTCACGCTTCTTGTTTTCCTGAACTCCCTTGATTGTTTTCGGTGGCACTGGGAGATGGATTATTTATTTTGGCCAAGGAAAATGTGGCTTCCGAGAAAACGGAACGGATCGAACTGTTTCGAAATAAATGCTTCTACACTCCTCAACAGCACGCCTCCGATAAGTCACCGGGGCTCTAATCTGAAGCAACTGAACCATCTACAGCATGGGTACTTTGCCGAAATACGCGCGCCGACTTAAACGGTTGTTTCTAGACACGCCGCGCTGGCGAGTTGGTGTGCGCTGCTTGGGAAAGAGCTTACGAATGCTGGGGGTGGAGAGGAGGGCTGTGCCGGTAAACACTAAGCGACAACAAGAGATCGCTTGCAAACGAGCTAGACATGACGGCAGTGCACCCGAAACGGACTCACCGTGAGGCAAGGCGAAGTGACAGGCTAGGATCGCCGCACAACAACTCGAAAGCGCGGTGTCTCTAGAAACAACCGTTCAAGTCAGCGCGCGTAATTTGGCAAAGTACCGGTGTGGCCTCCCCGCACAGTGCTGACAGATTCGGACACGACGATCAGCTGTCGCTGGAATTGGTGCACGGGAACGCAGCGACGTGCAAGCAGTCATTCACGTCAACTCTACCGCGACAACTCTGAATCGAACCTGATCTCGAAAAGAAAACTGTGCCTGATAGTAAGTTTTGGCGCTTGCTGACGGATCGCGCAGAGCCTCCTATGGCGGCTCGAATTATTTCATTCCTATTCGCGCCGAACCGAAAACCCATCGCTAATTCGCGGAAAAATCAAGGAGAATATTCCTAACTGAAATTAACGAATCGTTCCCAGATGGAACACCCGTTTCTTCGAGAACTTGATGCGATTCACGAGGTGAAGTAGCCGGTTGGAAAATGCACAGTGAATACGGTGTTGAACAATCAACTACCTGAGCTGGAAATATGCGAGAATAGATGAGTTCTGGCAACATTCCTAATCCGCTAGAAATGTTCGCGCGCTCAAAATCTACTGTGTTCTCGTTAAAGGTTTCCAAGCGTCACGAAGATGAAGAAACTCGCGCGATAGCGTCTTCCCTCATCCCAATAGAAACTCTGACTGCCCGCGCGAGAGAAGATGCTTCAGCCCCCGAGCGTGCGAAAGATCGTCTTCTAGTGGAACTAATGAAATGGTTCAGGGCGGATTTCTTCTCGTGGCACGATCGACCAACCTGTGCGACTTGTAAAACCTTGACCTATCATCAGGGTTTGGTGCCGCCAACAGCCGAGGAAATGGGATATCTCGCAGAAATGGTCGAGTCGTACTTTTGTCCGGGCTGCAAGAAGTCTTACCGATTCCCAAGGTGAGTTCTCGGGACCATTCTGTCAGGAGTCTCGTAATCTGTGGACCCCACGATGTAGAACGAGTTCGTACGCATCGGCTTCTCTTCAATCTTAATAGAGATCAGAGACTCGCTTCTCAGGTTCAACTGTCCTCGGAAGCTCATGGAGACCCGAATCGGCCGTTGTCGGGAGTGGGCAAACGTTTTAACCCTGTGTTGCCTAGCTGTAGGCTTTGACGCTCGGTGAGTTGAATTTCCACAAAATTTTTCAATTTTTCTTCCGTGGACCGCCATCGCTGCTGGTCTGCATGAAAAGTGGCTCGAATTCGAGCTGTTTCCGTTGCAGATACATCCACGATGTGACAGATCATGTATGGACCGAAGTGTGGTCTGACCACCTCGGGCGCTGGGTACAATGCGACGTTTGTGAAGCAGAGGTCGACAAGCCGCTGCTGTATGAAGTCGGCTGGGGTGCGTATGCCACGAAATCATTCAAAGAAAATGCTTAAGATGAGTGTTATGATCATATTAGAATAGAGATAAATTCGACAAATTAGATGCAAACAATGTGCAGGGAAAAAATTCAAGTACGTGATCGCGTTCTCTGCTTATGAGACGGCCGACGTCACGTGGAGATACGTTCGAGACTTCGAGGAGACTCGAAGATTGAGGAATTCCATCGAGGAGAGCGATCTGATCGAGTGAGTGATCATGACATGATCGACCTCACGTGTCCATTAATCCAACCTCGATCGCGAGGCGTTGCGAACTCTATGAACGGCAGTATTACTTCAACAAGTTGAATCGGAATTAAAATTTCAGTTATCAAGAAACACGCACACGAAGTTACCAAAGCAAGCTGAGCAATAAGAGAAAGCTTGAACTCGCAAAAAGAAGAGCCATGGAACTGGCGGACTTCCTGACACCAACGAAGTGAGTTTGAACTCCGATCGGGCTTCCTCTGTCTGATCTCGGCCCGAGTGTAAAAATATGGGATCAAGCTGCCCGACTACGTACGCTGGAACTTCTTCCCGCGAGATTCAAGTGTTGTGGACACTCTAATCGCCGAGGTCACGGCCGAAGGACCTGCATGAAATGCATGCGTGAGGTTTCAGATTTCAAGAGTCTCCTCGCTATTTCCAGGGCAGACGCACAAGGCAAAAGCTACGGAAGACTAATATCAGGGGACATCGAGTGGCGCTTTTCTCGGAGAAAAACGGCAGGAGCGTATTCGATCACAAACAAGGATCCTGATATCAAGGAGCTGGAGCTAACCTACACATGTAGCAAGTAAAAGCTCCGAATTCGGATCCCCGAACATATCAAACATCGAAGGCTCCCGCGACAAGGTTAACATCATATTGATGCGCCGTCTCTTTGATTCACAGGGACGAATACACGTTTAAAGAGAATGGTGGTGAAGTTTGCAAGACGACTGGCTGGGCGCATTACATGACGACATCTGTGAACATCCATCGAAAAGTCGAAAAGGACTCGAAGACGGCTTACCTCGCTCGGTAAGAGGGGAGCATCCCCCATTCGACCATAGAGGTCTTTGAATTACTTATTCTGCACCTTCGATTGAAGTGCATCAACTTTGGAGACAGTCGCGGAGAATCGAAACGAAAAGTATAACCTGAAATCACACTTTTCTCCATCAGCACTCCGGAGTCAGGTGTCGGCATGTTCGAGTACTCTTTCAAGCTCACGAAGCCGTGCCGGTCCATACGCATACAATTCAAAACCAAAACTTTCAAAAACGGCCAAGTTTTGGTGAAAGTCATTGCTGACGATACAACTATCAGTGTTAGAAACAACGGTGAGTGAATCTTTGGAGCCAATTCGATGCATATCTGAGCAGCTCTCCCCGAGTTTGCCGGAAAAACTGATTTCAAAACCTCGGTGTCTCCATACAGAACTTTCCGCCGCGTTGGACGGCGCTAGGCAAATCAAGGTGGATTGCGAGCTAACCGGTGGAACAGGCGACTCCGCCTGGCAGCATGCACAAGCTTTCCGGCAGCCTCTCGATGATCACGTGCCAGTTCTCAGGATCATCCTGAAATTCTAGTCCCCTCCAATAGATGTGCTCCACATATCCTTCGGGTCTTCACTTTTTCGCGAAACAGGGGTCTCAGTGAAGCTTGTGTCAAATTGGATGGATACTGAATATTTGTACATATTTATGGGAATCAAGTCCCAGGTTGCCACCGTGGGCCCGTAGATTCGTTCCTGGAGATTCGTAAATGACGACCACGTTCAGTGAGTTTGCCACTGTCGAGCATTACCCGACTCAGCCGTAAAACCTCCGAAGAACTCATGCCGTCTTACAACCGTTTGCTCTCGGCAATAATGTTGAAATAGTGAAATAATAATTCCAATCTTCATGCAATGAAAGCCGCATTGACTCCTCGTGGGACTGAAGAGAAATTGACACTTGTTTTTCAAATGGAACGTGATTCTTCTCATTCAACTCGTGCTTTTTTTCGCAGGATTCTTCCTTAGGTCTTATGCTACATACTCTAAGCGTTTCTGGGGAGGTCACTCAATATCAATGCTGAAAGCAGAGCTCGATAGGATCTCCAACTTCACGGGGTTTTCATGAAGTGATCGAGCATGGGTAAGAAGTCAAATTGGACAATGTTCATTCGGATCACTTTCTTCGAAGCATCGTCAAGTTCTTCGGTCGGTTGACTGAGAGCCTAGTTTCACTTCAAGTTCCTGTACCGTTCATTGTCTGTGCGAGGTCCACAACACGACGGCCACACAAGATATAGAACGGATGATGTCGGACCGGAGATTCACGTCTGTTCTCGACCTCGGTGTAGATTCGGAATTCGATGAGTGTTCGTCAAACTTCTGGTCGAGAGAAATGATTCATTCAATAAAACACCTCAGTGCTCATATAAGTAGAACAGTTTCACGATGTGGACATCCTCCGGTGTCACGAAGAACGACCGCATGTGAGAGCCGAGAGTGCCACAATCTCAAGTCAAGGGCAACAATTGCATTGGGAATGAGATAGATCTCGGGTGCCATGCATGGATTCGCTGAAAAAGATCGAAGGTAAACTGAAATATATCAAGATTCGAGATGATTCACCGTCTCGATTCTCACGAAGCGGCAGACGAACGCAAAGCTTGCCTCAACTTCAAACTTGTTCAGTGCCGGGTTACTTATACATAGTTGAGCCGGCGGAGTTATTCTGAGTGAGTTTAGCGAGCGTAATATTCTACACAACTTCAGGAGGAAGGAACTCTAATCGGTTTCCTTGATGTTCGGAACACGGAAAAGCGAGGTTTCGCGAGAGATTTGCCTCAACTTTTGATCGACACTTCGAGTTTGTATAATTGCGTCATTGAATCCAAGCTTTCAACTTGTCCCCTGGAGTCCGAGTAGTATCCATGCTGTAAGTACTTCGAAGCCGGTTCAAAAATCACTTTAATCACTTCTGATACTCTATCAGAGCGTAAAAAGCCTCGAGCATGTGTCACCGCAACGCTGACCATGGGACCTTGTGTTTCCGTCTCGGTTGGGTTCGAACCTCGAGGACTCGGTCATGGCTCCGCAGCCTTAGCTCAGGTAGGTTTTGGATATTGGTTTCAAAGGCTCCTTCAGGTCCTCAGAATTCGTTGCATTTGAACCGACGGAATCCAATGATTTCCGAAGGTTTCTTCCAACTACAAGTGCCTGAGCGACACAACGAAGAGAGCTATTGAGGAGAGACGAGTTCGTTTGGCTTTAGTTTGAAAGCTCGCATACGTTGTCCAGTTATCCGCGATGCCGTAAAGCTCGCTAATCGACCGTACGCTTCCCAGCTGGATCGGAAAAGCAGGATTTGTCTGGTCCATCGGGGAATATCGGCGCAGAATTCTTGGCTTTGGTGGAGGAGAAGATGAGTCGGAAAAAAAGAATGCTCAGGGATGAACCACAGCGGAAGCAACGGGCGCGGAAACTCGATGTCCCGACCGACGACTCTCAAGCTCGTAGGGTCCTCCGTGACATCGGTCAGCCGATTTTCCTCTTCGGTGAAGGTCCAGCGGATCACCGAAAGCGTCTTTGAACCGACCTTGCCAAAGATGAAACAGTGACTGCTCTAAAGTGAGCTTGTACGGAAGTTACAGGTGATTGAGCTCGGGTTCATCTTCGTTGGCAATTTCGAACGTTCTTATTCATAACCCTTAGATTACATACAGGACAGGAGGAAGAGGAATCTGAAGGTGATGGAACGACATGGTGCCACGAAGGTCCGGATGAATTCAAAGCAGCGCGAGAATGGATTATGGGATATTCGATCCCGAGAGCAAACGAAAGGTCCGCTGAAAAACTCATCCTTTTAGAGTTCGTCGTCCGCGCTCTGACCAGGAGCATATTGATTCGTTTTATCTATTACTTTGGAAGAATTTCAGTCATTGCGAAGACTCACAGAAGCACAACCGTTGCAGGTTAGAAAGGGGGAGGCAGGTCGTCGAGGTAACGGACTCTCAAAGAACGGTGAAAAACAGAAGCTTTTCTAAAGATTACGAGGCGTTACGATCGTTGCATCACAGATCGGAGATGACAGACCGATTGCCTTCTGTGAATTTCCCCCAAACGAGCAAATGGAACGGACTCTGCAAGCTGTGGAGAACTTCCATTCTCAAAGAAGTGAGTGGCCGCTCTCATCTTTATTAGCCGGCTCCGAATCTCATTCCCAGTTGATCCAGCAAATTGCATTTTTCTTCTCAGCTCGAAAGCCGCAGGGGCACGAAGGTCAAGCAAGCTGTATCACTTTTCATCCAAATTCGACTGAACCGAATCTCGCTTCCTGTACAACCGATTGAGCTATCTGCCTGCGGAGCCTGCGGAGAGGTTGGTCAACTTGAGAAACAGGCTTCTGTTTTCGTTTGAATCTTACTCAGCAAATTGAATCAGGAGGACGAGCTATTTCATCGTTGATCGATTGGTTTCCGGCGACACCCCCATCAGAACAATACGCGACATGCAACCTCACAGAGTCTCCAGGATTGCATTCCATCCGTCAGGACGTTTCCTCGCCCGCTGCATCTATGCCAACACTCCCTAAACAACCTTTAAATCCTCTATCAAGATGGAAGGTGGAACTGCTGAAACCGCTGAAAAACTTCTCTGAATCCTCGGTTTGAAGGAAGACACGAGGCAGTTCGGATCACAGCTTGAAAATTTATTCCAACTAGTTTTCGATGTATAAATCATATTGTATGTCCGTTTGATTCCGTCTTCGGTGTAGATATCACAGGGCGTTTGTGCATTTCGGAGTCGTCGGTCGAAGTCTCCCGTTGATACAACCGTGGAGCGCTCGATGAACCCCTTCCTTAGTGATCGATCGTGGAAGTCGCGTCGCAAAACGCAAACGACCTCATTCTCTCAACAGACTAGTCCGAAAACTTAGATGGAATTGCTGGAATGGCAGAGAGCGACGCCGAATGAATCGAATTCCGAGTCGGTTCATTCGAAGGAGGTAAAGTTCCATCAGGACTCAAGTTTGACTTTTCCGTCGCAGGACATTCGAAACCTGTACATGACGTCGCATTCCACAGCGACGGATCCCTCGCTGCAACATCCGGTTGAGATTCATTCGGTCGCCCTCTGGAATCTTCGAACCTGTAGCTGTGTGATGTTCCTCGCTCCAAGCGGGTACATGCTGTGTACAGGGGGGCAGGATAACTTCGTTAAGATTCAGGATTCGAGACAAAGGAGATCTGAATACGCAGCTCCCGCGCACACGAACATCGTGACGAGAGCGAGATTCGATATCGAGTCAACGAACCAGTTTCGAGAAAATAGGAACTTTTCATCGGCTACTTGTGGGATATTCGTTCGAGTTTGTGCGTTTGTTAATCGTTGAGCCGAATCTCAAGACTCTACCCATTTCGTTCCAGAGGTGAACGGGGAATTCCTACTGACCGCGTCCTACGACAGAACCTTGAGGATAAGTCCTCTGAAATCGCTCCAAATTCGAACTGGAACCGAAGAGGGATCGATCGGACCTCACCGATGACCTTTTTCCGATTCCAGTTGTGGGCCGCTCCGGATTGGACTCCTGTGCACACCCTGAAAGGCCACGATGGAAAGATCATGGGCTGCGATTCGAATTCGACAGTCGCACCGCTTCGAGTTATGGCAACAGGACGATCGACTGTAAAGTTTAGAGGACGTGTTTTCCTCTACCAACAATAAAAAAGAGGGGTAGACTTTTTTTTGAGAGAGTGTCATTGCTCAATCAGTTACCTCTTAGTCGCCGTTGAGGAGTGTCCAAGCTTGAACTGAAAATGTGCCAGAACTGAATTTCACACATCAATAAGAGTTGAAATCAGCTCAAGTAGAAGGAAAACGCCGTATAACGTTTCCGTCGCGCAGAACAATCCAAAGGTCTGTTCTGGAATTATTTGAAATCGGTCGAGCGGAGATGGTGAATGCACGAGTGTCTTCGTGGTGAAGGCGAAGCTCTAGAACTCTGTCCCATCAGTCAGTTGGAGCAAAACACGTTTTTGTGGTAGATGTTTAGTCATAGCTTTTTAGATGAGTACTCCTCACAATATTCGGGTAGCTTTTACACCATTTCATGATTCCACGTCCGTCAGACAGGAGTACACAGATGAAAAACGTTCCTCTGTGCCAGGAGGATGGTGGTACATAATTTATGACAACGTTCCGCGCGGTCAGTATTCATATTCAAGGGCGAATTTGAATGAGCGCCATCTTGAATGAAGTTGTAACGGAATCCACGGGTAGGTAGTTTGATTAAGGTTTAGCTTGACTCCTAGCGTGAAATATATCCTTCAATCGCAGGAGTCTGCGGCTTGTGGGGCGAGGGAGTTGAGATGGTCGGACAGAATATTTGAGTAAAGTTTGTCAAAACAACTCCGGGCTTACAGAGACCAAACGATGCTCAAGAATAAATGTTAAAAATGGTGAAAGTTATTTGCGGGTGTCGACATCCCTACTTTAGCACAAGTTACAATATAAGTATATATGTACGTATGTATATGTATATATATATGAAGAGGTGAACAGTTGTGGGTGCACGCTTGGCAGCCAAAGAGTTATCTAACATTTTGGCGAATGTAACTACAAATCTGCAGCACACTACTCGACTGCGAACTGCGTGCGATACCATTAGTCTAGGACTTCAAAAGACGACAGGAATTAGTAGTGGTTCTTGCCAATAGGGGGGAAGAATCCTCGAACTTGAACTCCGTGACGCGCTTACCTATAAATTATTTAGCAAGGGATTAGAGCAGAGCCTACCTACAGTAGAATCCCGTTAGCGCGGAATCGTCGCTGTCCACTCCGTCAGATAAGACTCGCTCCAATAAATTTATAACATGGGAACCGATCCACTTAGAACGTGCATCACGCTCGAGGCACTCATAAATGTGAGCCCGGGTGGCTGAAATCCTCCGCGGACGGGCCAAGTGCACAGTTTCCGAATTTGTGGCGGTACGAGGGAGAGTTAGGCGACTTCTTCCGGGCATATTCAATGCGAGCCATCTTTCCTTACTACTGTATCTTCCAAAAGTAAGCAGTCTACACTCTATCTGAACCCCCAGTGTGATTTCAAGCCGCAGGTCAAAAAAGCAATCCTCGGCAAAAATTTGCATAGCCGACGAGGTTGGCCACTGTCCGCCTCATCAATCTCAAGATTCGCCTGTGCTGACGACCTGGAAAGGTCTCTGGAACCCGGTGGCCGGCGTGACTGCAAGCTGAGGTGTTTCCACGTCACTCTGGACCTTCAAGTTGTCAGTTGACTGGAAGTGGCAAGAGCGTGCAGCTTCCAGCATTTCCGAAGCCATCAGTGGTTGCATCAGGTAGATCTCTTGACGATCCCGCTCGATCAGGCAGTCCACTCTGCAAAGGTAGTGTTTCTGTCTCAAGTATCTCAATTGGCTAGATCATGAAGCTAGGGACGGGGAATGACTGCAAAAGTCACGATGCTCTCCGACCCGCAGAGTTAGTTCACTATAGCTCGAACATAACCCATTCTGGAAGGGCTGTAGTTATGAAATGCTCGGCTTGGCGTAGTGTTCACAGCTGCGAACGCATTCGAACGCTCAAATGGGCCCTCATGAGTTCTTTTGAAACACTAATGAGCAGGATGCAGCGAGGCATCACCTCTCGTAGACGTCGGTCGTTCCGAAAGAATCACATCGATTTTGAAACGCTCATCGGAAACGAAGCCTTATTCTGGGAATGTACTTCACGTCGGGTGCCTTGTAGCGTATCCGTCCACCTGACCTTTTATGATCCCTCCACCTCTAGGTCGCTCGCTGCCCCTTCTTCAATCTTCTTCGATCAAATATTATAATATCTTAATAAGCGTAACGAAGACACTCACTTGTCGTAGATGACCCCGTCGACCCCAACTCGCTTGAGATTGTCGATTGCTGCGGTGGTGTTGATGTCTTCACCCCAACAGAACAAGATGAGCTTCTTAGCCTTGACGACCGAGATGACGTCGAGGTTTTTGAGGAGTTCCTCGGTGTGGGCATTGATGCCGAGAATGTTGATTGATTTTGCAAAGTACGACGCGATGAGAACATTTTCTGTGCGGGGATCTTGGAACGGTGGGTATTTCTCGGTGATACCCTGAGTCAGGAACAGCAGCGGATATTTGTTCTGCTTGTGACGGATCATTGTGCACACATCCGGATGGAAGCACGACAACAAGATGAAACGATTGCCAGAATGAAGAAAAATCTCGCTGAGGATGATGTCGATGTATTCGTTCATGTCGAACGGATAGTTGAGCTCCCAGGTACCGTCTTTGTATTGCAGAGGAGCTTTGATTTCCACATTGCAGCCCACTCGCTTATCGACTGCGGTCAGCACATGACGCAAAGTCGGGAAAGGTTGGTTGTCGTCAACGTCCTCATCCGTGAACTCTAGTCGTGCTTCTGGATGGCTTTCGGCAGGTTGCAGTTTCAAATTTTCAAGCTGAGCTGTTGTGAGATCTTTTACAGCGACCGTGAGGGGTTCCTCTTCGTTGACGGTGCGGCGCCGCTTCTTCATAGCGATGTTGATGTGGAAATCGTGATAAATCACTGGAACCTTGTCCTTCGACAGCTGGACATCGAGCTCCACCATATCGGCTCCGTGCCGCGCCGCGTAGTTGAACGATGCAACTGTGTTTTCGAGCACATTTTCCACCTGGAATCCAATCGCAAAGCAACATGAGTTTGGAGTTACGACCAGTCCTGGCGAATGATAAAGCCCGTCATGAAGGGTATCCACAGTTGCTCCGAGCAACACAAACCTTTGCAGAGCAATCAGTATCCTTCTTGATGTCTGTCCTCCGCGCGTTTCCTGCACCGCGGTGTCCCACATCGAGACTTCTCTTATGACGTTTCCAGAACTTGGCGAAGGTAGATTCGGCGGTACATGAGTAACCTTTGAGTGGGCGCACAACCAAGAATTTGACAGTCACCTCTCCGATGGGATGATGCCTAAGTAGAAGGAGAGAAAATTTCGACCGTTAAGCTCAGTGTACAATTGTTCTGATACTGAGAACAGAACTGCGTAACTTCATGAAGAGGAAAAGCAATATACATTTCAAACAGCACAATATACCTGTTTCCGGTGATGGGGACAGAGACTTCGCCGACAGAGCCCTGCCAGTTGGAAGGGATGAGGTGAGCGAAGCCAATGTGCTCTGGCAAGGCCGATGTATCTGTTTCATCCTCCGAAGGCCAACAATAGAAATCAATCATGAATGCCTGCGGAAGAGACTCGTTAGAAGCATCCAGAAACCGCGATTCGCTAGAGAGCCAGCATGAAGAATGATCCTCCAAACGGAATCAAAGGCTATTTCGGACTACGACTCACCAATGTATCGGGGTTTAGGGTCAATGCCTGCGCGACAACGAACTCCTTTGCATCGTATACATGTCCAAACTGTCCTTGAGGGTGGAATTCATCCTGGCCCTCGCTCATAACAGCTATCTCTACATGAGGAAAGCGACCGTCCTGCTGATCGCTGAAATTTGACTGCTGTTCGCTATCGTCCGCCATAGAAGCAAGAGACGCCTGTTGAGGGAGAATAAGCTTTATCCATTTGAAATTTCATTAACTCAGGTGCCAGAGTTCCCATGGACAATGCCATGAACGAGTCGGAGGATCCTGAACTATCCGTTCCTGTTATTCCTCTCGAATGGAGTAATTCTACCCTTCTTTCTTTGGGTACTCGCGATAACGAGGGAGTTCCCAATATTCGAGCGGCGAGGTTTTGCTCAGATTAGATCACGTAGTTGCTCGTGCCGTAACCACATAGATCCGCAAATCATATCTCGTGTCGTATAAATGCCGATCATCGAGCTCACAACAAGGCCGTCGCGAGTTCACGCCCGGTAACACCGGAGCTTGGACTTTGCCTGTGTCAGTTCTATCCTATCGATGCGATCACAGTTCAAAGGGGACGGGGCGACGACACAATTAATCAACCTTTTGATCTTAGCTCGTTAACTGAACCGATCACTCAAACTGTTCGACCGTCCTTGCATCCGTTCGCCTTTGTGTCTGCCTCTGATTTCCGCACTCTATCGTCGGCTTCCAAGGTGTTCCATGACAGCTCATCTTTGTCTCTCGTTTGCGCTGCCTATCGACACCAATTGACTCTGTCGTAGCGGTTGAGGTCTTCCACCGCTCATCACGAGCGCTGTCAAGGCTATCGTCGCAGAGTATAGCCAACAGATATCGCTGGATCAAACTTTCTCGATCCCGAACACAGAGAAAAGAAACGTGCGAATACGGTGACATGTACTCACGTTTGCGTGGAAAGCACTCATCTTCCTGACCAGGTCGACCGGCGATACCCTGAATGAGATTTTAGCTTTCCGGAATTTCTTCTTCCAGAGCGCGACCGGCGAGTTGAAGAACTTCAACTGCACCACACTTTCATGAGTCAGCCAGCCTTCTTGGACTTGTTCGACTCCGTCTGTGGATGTGTGAAGATGTTTAGTTTGGGACAGTGTCCCAAGTTATCAAACAATTCCCAAAGTACGCAGCTATAAACATCTCCGAATAATTGTGACCATTCCATCTCGTGAGAGGTGATTTCAAGTCCGTCGACCTACCATAGCTTCCAAAGATGTCAATGGCCGCATTGCGGTCAACAGTGAGCTCATTGGTGGAGATGCTCCTGGGGTGGACGATGGTTTCCCAGCGACTCACAATTTTCTCCCCGGTGTCGAGTACGCGACAAATCAAATAACGGAACTCGACTGTATGCTGTTGTGGGATCCGTACCTTCACCGACCACAAGTGGCTGAAATGCACGCAGACAATGGTAAGCTAACGAGGAATCCATTCTGATGTTTCGACTCTACAGGAAGCTGTTGCGTGAATTCGTTCATCGTGGAAAGTTTGTCCTCTCTTGTAGTGGTCGAATATATGTAGAATGAGGAACTCGGAGGGAGAATGTTCAAGAAGCCTCTATGCATTGGGAGTGAAAGCTTTGTGCTGGAAATTAATCGACCCGACTCACCTCATGGGATCATCGCACTGCATTGCCAACGCGTTGTCGACGTGCCAGTTCCCAAGTGCGGGAATACTCCCACACACCCAGAGGGATTCCCCAGCACCAGTTTGGGCTTGGACCCTCAACAAAATTTCTCGTTGATTCAACATCTGGAACAAAATATCGGAATCGTTTGAGAGACGCCCTGATTACCGTTCCGCCGAGTCGCTTCAAGCTTCATCGAATCTCGCCCGCCCGCCGGCGCCGTGCCGTCTGGCTTCTCTCCATCAAGCACCACAGCAAATCATTGGCATCTGCATTGCTGATTAGCGAAGTTTGCAGCGGCGAGGGCAATTGTCGTCACGAACGTCAGAGAGAACAGCGAACTCGGACCGGTTTGAACCGACGAAGGTACATGAGCTCGCTCATACCGACCCGCCGCCGGTCTGACCTGCATCGCTCTGACAGTGTAGGACCTCACGACGCAATAATAATGGTGTCTCCATGTTCTTTTCCTTGTTATCAGTTTGTCAGTTGTTTCTTGAGCCGAATCGTCTCGGTATCGGAGTCGCGAAAACAAGCTCAGGGTAGTCGAGTGATATCGCATTAGATCCCGTTCTCGAAACCGCCAATTCGAAATAAGAGCTCGCTTCCAGCCTCTCGGGCTTCATATCCTGAGCTAGCGAATACGATCGCCAGACAGATATGTAGAAAGTGATCGGAAGCTTCTCGACACGCTGGAGACCCGTCCTAGCTGAGCTTGAGACCGCTAGTGGCGATGAGCGATTGAGAGAAAGAAAAAACAAGGAGAACAGATTGATAGCAGCGATGAAAATGTGTAGTAGGAAGTGCGCGCAACCTGACACGAACAAAAGAACATCTCGCCACAGCCAGCTGAGAGGTTCATCCGTAAGCAATCTTAACCATTCTAGGCCTTTCTTAGGATATCTATGCTTCGAAGAGTTCGCGGAAACGACTGCTCAGTTCTTATTGAGCACTGAAAGCGCGAAAAACTTAGCTGGACTACGGATTGTTTCATCAGAAAGCGGCATGCTCACGGGCGACCAGATAGAGCTGGTCTTGACCGAATCACCACAAGAGTGATATACTCGAAACACACTCATGGATTCCCGAATTGCATCATCTATGAACTCACAGGTTGGCTCCCGGAAACAAGCTATCTAGAGCGCCAGATTCAGGATTTCCAAGATCTAGAGATCTTGTGAGAAGTTCAGAGAAACACGAAACCGAGTCGAAACTACTTTGACTAGGGAACACCACTAGCGGATGGTTTCGAGGACGGAACACGTACGCAGAAACCTGGATCCACAAAATTTTGAAGAATCTTAACCTGGCAAAAACCCATGTAACCGGTGACTAATGTTTTGAGAGAGCCAGCTGGAGAAATTCGAGGATTTAATCGAAGCTAAAAACTCATACCTTACTTCTGATGAGCTGTTTTGAAACTGAATCACAGTGCTCTGAGTAGAGAACCCACTGGACTAGCGAACGAAGATTCGAAGGTTCAGCACTACAGTTCATTCGACAAGCTCTAACTCAACATCTGAAAATCGCCGTCCGAAACCGCAAGTGAGAGGATTCGCTACTCTCCCACCTTTGTACAATGTGAAACCCTCCCCGAGCGCGAGAGTTCTGCCAAAGCTTCAATGGCTAGCAATTCGAAGAAACGCTGTGTATGATCGGAACTAATGATAGCATCGATTAACTACCTGGGGTAGTTAGTGCCCGAAAACGCATAGCATTCGTCGAGGGTTCCAAAACTGCTCGTTCGGTCGGATCGACCTCGCGCAATACACGAGCGCGTTGTCTGGGTATGCTTCCGTACTCATTGAGTAATGGGCGTTTTAGGAAGAGTCCGGCTGATTTGTAACCGAATCATGATTTGTCTGGAGAGGACGGATTCCCCCGAAATAAGAACTTCAGGGGACCGATCGGTCAAAAAATCGATTTTTCACATATGTGTTTGAAATGTTCACCTACTAGTCAATAGTACGTAGAGGAAATTTCGTTTCGCTTTCCATCTCCTAAATGTCGTTTTCACATCGATATCTCGAACAATTCACCCAGTTTTTCCCCAATGCTCGATCCGAGCCGATCTGTGAC
>JAJSRV010000111.1:98876-119144 GCA_021527715.1 Neoseiulus cucumeris
AGCATGGGTAAGAAGTCAAATTGGACAATGTTCATTCGGATCACTTTCTTCGAAGCATCGTCAAGTTCTTCGGTCGGTTGACTGAGAGCCTAGTTTCACTTCAAGTTCCTGTACCGTTCATTGTCTGTGCGAGGTCCACAACACGACGGCCACACAAGATATAGAACGGATGATGTCGGACCGGAGATTCAAGTCTGTTCTCGACCTCGGTATAGATTCGGAATTCGATGAGTGTTCGTCAAACTTCTGGTCGAGAGAAATGATTCATTCAATAAAACACCTCAGTGCTCATATAAGTAGAACAGTTTCACAATGTGGACATCCTCCGGTGTCACGAAGAACGACCGCATGTGAGAGCCGAGAGTGCCACAATCTCAAGTCAAGGGCAACAATTGCATTGGGAATGAGATAGATCTCGGGTGCCATGCATGGATTCGCTGAAAAAGATCGAAGGTAAACTGAAATATATCAAGATTCGAGATGATTCACCGTCTCGATTCTCACGAAGCGGCGGACGAACGCAAAGCTTGCCTCAACTTCAAACTTGTTCAGTGCCGGGTTACTTATACATGGTTGAGCCGGCGGAGTTATTCTGAGTGAGTTTCGCGAGCGTAATATTCTACACAACTTCAGGAGGAAGGAACTCTAATCGGTTTCCTTGATGTTCGGAACACGGAAAAGCGAGGTTTCGCGAGAGATTTGCCTCAACTTTTGATCGACACTTCGAATTTGTATAATTACGTCATTGAATCCAAGCGTTCAACTTGTCCCCTGGAGTCCGAGTAGTATCCATGCTGTAAGTACTTCGAAGCCGGTTCAAAAATCACTTGGATCAATTTTGATACGCTATCAGAGCGTAAAAAGCCTCGAGCATGTGTCACCGCAACGCTGACCATGGGACCTTGTGTTTCCGTCTCGGTTGGGTTCGAACCTCGAGGACTCGGTCATGGCTCCGCAGCCTTAGCTCAGGTAGGTTTTGGATATTGGTTTCAAAGGCTCCTTCAGGTCCTCAGAATTCGTTGCATTTGAACCGACGGAATCCAATGATTTCCGAAGGTTTCTTCCAACTACAAGTGCCTGAGCGACACAACGAAGAGAGCTATTGAGGAGAGACGAGTTCGTTTGGCTTTAGTTTGAAAGCTCGCATACGTTGTCCAGTTATCCGCGATGCCGTAAAGCTCGCTAATCGACCGTACGCTTCCCAGCTGGATCGGAAAAGCAGGATTTGTCTGGTCCATCGGGGAATATCGGCGCAGAATTCTTGGCTTTGGTGGAGGAGAAGATGAGTCGGAAAAAAAGAATGCTCAGGGATGAACCACAGCGGAAGCAACGGGCGCGGAAACTCGATGTCCCGACCGACGACTCTCAAGCTCGTAAGGTCCTCCGTGACATCGGTCAGCCGATTTTCCTCTTCGGTGAAGGTCCAGCGGATCACCGAAAGCGTCTTTGAACCGACCTTGCCAAAGATGAAACAGTGACTGCTCTAAAGTGAGCTTGTACGGAAGTTACAGGTGATTGAGCTCGGGTTCATCTTCGTTGGCAATATCGAACGTTCTTATTCATAACCCTTAGATTACATACAGGACAGGAGGAAGAGGAATCTGAAGGTGATGGAACGACATGGTACCACGAAGGTCCGGATGAATTCAAAGCAGCGCGAGAAAGGATTATGGGATATTCGATCCCGAGAGCAAACGAAAGGTCCGCTGAAAAACTCATCCTTTTAGAGTTCGTCGTCCGCGCTCTGACCAGGAGCATATTGATTCGTTATCTATTACTTTGGAAGAATTTCAGACATTGCGAAGACTCACAGGAGCACAACCATAGCAGGTTAGAAAGGGGGAGGCAGGTCGTCGAGGTAACGGACTCTCAAAGAACGGTGAAAAACAGAAGCTTTTCTAAAGATTACGAGGCGTTACGATCGTTGCATCACAGATCGGAGATGACAGACCGATTGCCTTCTGTGAATTTCCCCCAAACGAGCAAATGGAACGGACTCTGCAAGCTGTGGAGAACTTCCATTCTCAAAGAAGTGAGTGGCCGCTCTCATCTTTATTAGCCGGCTCCGAATCTCATTCCCAGTTGATCCAGCAAATTGCATTTTTCTTCTCAGCTCGAAAGCCGCAGGGGCACGAAGGTCAAGCAAGCTGTATCACTTTTCATCCAAATTCGACTGAACCGAATCTCGCTTCCTGTACAACCGATTGAGCTATCTGCCTGCGGAGCCTGCGGAGAGGTTGGTCAACTTGAGAAACAGGCTTCTGTTTTCGTTTGAATCTTACTCAGCAAATTGAATCAGGAGGACGAGCTATTTCATCGTTGATCGATTGGTTTCCGGCGACACCCCCATCAGAACAATACGCGACATGCAACCTCACAGAGTCTCCAGGATTGCATTCCATCCGTCAGGACGTTTCCTCGCCCGCTGCATCTATGCCAACACTCCCTAAACAACCTTTAAATCCTCTATCAAGATGGAAGGTGGAACTGCTGAAACCGCTGAAAAACTTCTCTGAATCCTCGGTTTGAAGGAAGACACGAGGCAGTTCGGATCACAGCTTGAAAATTTATTCCAACTAGTTTTCGATGTATAAATCATATTGTATGTCCGTTTGATTCCGTCTTCGGTGTAGATATCACAGGGCGTTTGTGCATTTCGGAGTCGTCGGTCGAAGTCTCCCGTTGATACAACCGTGGAGCGCTCGATGAACCCCTTCCTTAGTGATCGATCGTGGAAGTCGCGTCGCAAAACGCAAACGACCTCATTCTCTCAACAGACTAGTCCGAAAACTTAGATGGAATTGCTGGAATGGCAGAGAGCGACGCCGAATGAATCGAATTCCGAGTCGGTTCATTCGAAGGAGGTAAAGTTCCATCAGGACTCAAGTTTGACTTTTCCGTCGCAGGACATTCGAAACCTGTACATGACGTCGCATTCCACAGCGACGGATCCCTCGCTGCAACATCCGGTTGAGATTCATTCGGTCGCCCTCTGGAATCTTCGAACCTGTAGCTGTGTGATGTTCCTCGCTCCAAGCGGGTACATGCTGTGTACAGGGGGGCAGGATAACTTCGTTAAGATTCAGGATTCGAGACAAAGGAGATCTGAATACGCAGCTCCCGCGCACACGAACATCGTGACGAGAGCGAGATTCGATATCGAGTCAACGAACCAGTTTCGAGAAAATAGGAACTTTTCATCGGCTACTTGTGGGATATTCGTTCGAGTTTGTGCGTTTGTTAATCGTTGAGCCGAATCTCAAGACTCTACCCATTTCGTTCCAGAGGTGAACGGGGAATTCCTACTGACCGCGTCCTACGACAGAACCTTGAGGATAAGTCCTCTGAAATCGCTCCAAATTCGAACTGGAACCGAAGAGGGATCAATCGGACCTCACCGATGACCTTTTTCCGATTCCAGTTGTGGGCCGCTCCGGATTGGACTCCTGTGCACACCCTGAAAGGCCACGATGGAAAGATCATGGGCTGCGATTCGAATTCGACAGTCGCACCGCTTCGAGTTATGGCAACAGGACGATCGACTGTAAAGTTTAGAGGACGTGTTTTCCTCTACCAACAATAAAAAAGAGGGGTAGACTTTTTTTTGAGAGAGTGTCATTGCTCAATCAGTTACCTCTTAGTCGCCGTTGAGGAGTGTCCAAGCTTGAACTGAAAATGTGCCAGAACTGAATTTCACACATCAATAAGAGTTGAAATCAGCTCAAGTAGAAGGAAAACGCCGTATAACGTTTCCGTCGCGCAGAACAATCCAAAGGTCTGTTCTGGAATTATTTGAAATCGGTCGAGCGGAGATGGTGAATGCACGAGTGTCTTCGTGGTGAAGGCGAAGCTCTAGAACTCTGTCCCATCAGTCAGTTGGAGCAAAACACGTTTTTGTGGTAGATGTTTAGTCATAGCTTTTTAGATGAGTACTCCTCACAATATTCGGGTAGCTTTTACACCATTTCATGATTCCACGTCCGTCAGACAGGAGTACACAGATGAAAAACGTTCCTCTGTGCCAGGAGGATGGTGGTACATAATTTATGACAACGTTCCGCGCGGTCAGTATTCATATTCAAGGGCGAATTTGAATGAGCGCCATCTTGAATGAAGTTGTAACGGAATCCACGGGTAGGTAGTTTGATTAAGGTTTAGCTTGACTCCTAGCGTGAAATATATCCTTCAATCGCAGGAGTCTGCGGCTTGTGGGGCGAGGGAGTTGAGATGGTCGGACAGAATATTTGAGTAAAGTTTGTCAAAACAACTCCGGGCTTACAGAGACCAAACGATGCTCAAGAATAAATGTTAAAAATGGTGAAAGTTATTTGCGGGTGTCGACATCCCTACTTTAGCACAAGTTACAATATAAGTATATATGTACGTATGTATATGTATATATATATGAAGAGGTGAACAGTTGTGGGTGCACGCTTGGCAGCCAAAGAGTTATCTAACATTTTGGCGAATGTAACTACAAATCTGCAGCACACTACTCGACTGCGAACTGCGTGCGATACCATTAGTCTAGGACTTCAAA
Organism: Neoseiulus cucumeris; assembly: GCA_021527715.1. Taxonomy (NCBI): domain Eukaryota; kingdom Metazoa; phylum Arthropoda; class Arachnida; order Mesostigmata; family Phytoseiidae; genus Neoseiulus; species Neoseiulus cucumeris. The sequence continues at coordinate 103,417 of JAJSRV010000111.1, forward strand.
AGACGACAGGAATTAGTAGTGGTTCTTGCCAATAGGGGGGAAGAATCCTCGAACTTGAACTCCGTGACGCGCTTATCTATAGATTATTTAGCAAGGGATTAGAGCAGAGCCTACCTACAGTAGAATCCCGTTAGCGCGGAATCGTCGCTGTCCACTCCGTCAGAAGAGACTCGCTCCAATAAATTTCTAACATGGGAACCGATCCACTTAGAACGTGCATCACGCTCGAGGCACTCATAAATGTGAGCCCGGGTGGCTGAAATCCTCCGCGGATGGGCCAAGTGCACAGTTTCCGAATTTGTGGCGGTACGAGGGAGAGTTAGGCGACTTCTTTCGGGCATATTCAATGCGAGCCATCTTTCCTTACTACTGTATCTTCCAAAAGTAAGCAGTCTACACTCTATCTGAACCCCCAGTATGATTTCAAGCCGCAGGTCAAAAAAGCAATCCTCGGCAAAAATTTGCATAGCCGACGAGGTTGGCCACTGTCCGCCTCATCAATCTCAAGATTCGCCTGTGCTGACGACCTGGAAAGGTCTCTGGAACCCGGTGGCCGGCGTGACTGCAAGCTGAGGTGTTTCCACGTCACTCTGGACCTTCAAGTTGTCAGTTGACTGGAAGTGGCAAGAGCGTGCAGCTTCCAGCATTTCCGAAGCCATCAGTGGTTGCATCAGGTAGATCTCTTGACGATCCCGCTCGATCAGGCAGTCCACTCTGCAAAGGTAGTGTTTCTGTCTCAAGTATCTCAATTGGCTAGATCATGAAGCTAGGGACGGGGAATGACTGCAAAAGTCACGATGCTCTCCGACCCGCAGAGTTAGTTCACTATAGCTCGAACATAACCCATTCTGAAAGGGCTGTAGTTATGAAATGCTCGGCTTGGCGTAGTGTTCACAGCTCCGAATGCATTCGAACGCTCGAATGGGCCCTCATGAGTTCTTTTGAAACACTAATGAGCAGGATGCAGCGAGGCATCACCTCTCGTAGACGTCGGTCGTTCCGAAAGAATCACATCGATTTTGAAACGCTCATCGGAAACGAAGCCTTATTCTGGGAATGTACTTCACGTCGGGTCCTTGTAGCGTATCCGTCCACCTGACCTTTTATGATCCCTCCACCTCTAGGTCGCTCGCTGCCCCTTCTTCAATCTTCTTCGATCAAATATTATAATATCTTAATAAGCGTAACGAAGACACTCACTTGTCGTAGATGACCCCGTCGACCCCAACTCGCTTGAGATTGTCGATTGCTGCGGTGGTGTTGATGTCTTCACCCCAACAGAACAAGATGAGCTTCTTAGCCTTGACGACCGAGATGACGTCGAGGTTTTTGAGGAGTTCCTCGGTGTGGGCATTGATGCCGAGAATGTTGATTGATTTTGCAAAGTACGACGCGATGAGAACATTTTCTGTGCGGGGATCTTGGAACGGTGGGTATTTCTCGGTGATACCCTGAGTCAGGAACAGCAGCGGATATTTGTTCTGCTTGTGACGGATCATTGTGCACACATCCGGATGGAAGCACGACAACAAGATGAAACGATTGCCAGAATGAAGAAAAATCTCGCTGAGGATGATGTCGATGTATTCGTTCATGTCGAACGGATAGTTGAGCTCCCAGGTACCGTCTTTGTATTGCAGAGGAGCTTTGATTTCCACATTGCAGCCCACTCGCTTATCGACTGCGGTCAGCACATGACGCAAAGTCGGGAAAGGTTGGTTGTCGTCAACGTCCTCATCCGTGAACTCTAGTCGTGCTTCTGGATGGCTTTCGGCAGGTTGCAGTTTCAAATTTTCAAGCTGAGCTGTTGTGAGATCTTTTACAGCGACCGTGAGGGGTTCCTCTTCGTTGACGGTGCGGCGCCGCTTCTTCATAGCGATGTTGATGTGGAAATCGTGATAAATCACTGGAACCTTGTCCTTCGACAGCTGGACATCGAGCTCCACCATATCGGCTCCGTGCCGCGCCGCGTAGTTGAACGATGCAACTGTGTTTTCGAGCACATTTTCCACCTGGAATCCAATCGCAAAGCAACATGAGTTTGGAGTTACGACCAGTCCTGGCGAATGATAAAGCCCGTCATGAAGGGTATCCACAGTTGCTCCGAGCAACACAAACCTTTGCAGAGCAATCAGTATCCTTCTTGATGTCTGTCCTCCGCGCGTTTCCTGCACCGCGGTGTCCCACATCGAGACTTCTCTTATGACGTTTCCAGAACTTGGCGAAGGTAGATTCGGCGGTACATGAGTAACCTTTGAGTGGGCGCACAACCAAGAATTTGACAGTCACCTCTCCGATGGGATGATGCCTAAGTAGAAGGAGAGAAAATTTCGACCGTTAAGCTCAGTGTACAATTGTTCTGATACTGAGAACAGAACTGCGTAACTTCATGAAGAGGAAAAGCAATATACATTTCAAACAGCACAATATACCTGTTTCCGGTGATGGGGACAGAGACTTCGCCGACAGAGCCCTGCCAGTTGGAAGGGATGAGGTGAGCGAAGCCAATGTGCTCTGGCAAGGCCGATGTATCTGTTTCATCCTCCGAAGGCCAACAATAGAAATCAATCATGAATGCCTGCGGAAGAGACTCGTTAGAAGCATCCAGAAACCGCGATTCGCTAGAGAGCCAGCATGAAGAATGATCCTCCAAACGGAATCAAAGGCTATTTCGGACTACGACTCACCAATGTATCGGGGTTTAGGGTCAATGCCTGCGCGACAACGAACTCCTTTGCATCGTATACATGTCCAAACTGTCCTTGAGGGTGGAATTCATCCTGGCCCTCGCTCATAACAGCTATCTCTACATGAGGAAAGCGACCGTCCTGCTGATCGCTGAAATTTGACTGCTGTTCGCTATCGTCCGCCATAGAAGCAAGAGACGCCTGTTGAGGGAGAATAAGCTTTATCCATTTGAAATTTCATTAACTCAGGTGCCAGAGTTCCCATGGACAATGCCATGAACGAGTCGGAGGATCCTGAACTATCCGTTCCTGTTATTCCTCTCGAATGGAGTAATTCTACCCTTCTTTCTTTGGGTACTCGCGATAACGAGGGAGTTCCCAATATTCGAGCGGCGAGGTTTTGCTCAGATTAGATCACGTAGTTGCTCGTGCCGTAACCACATAGATCCGCAAATCATATCTCGTGTCGTATAAATGCCGATCATCGAGCTCACAACAAGGCCGTCGCGAGTTCACGCCCGGTAACACCGGAGCTTGGACTTTGCCTGTGTCAGTTCTATCCTATCGATGCGATCACAGTTCAAAGGGGACGGGGCGACGACACAATTAATCAACCTTTTGATCTTAGCTCGTTAACTGAACCGATCACTCAAACTGTTCGACCGTCCTTGCATCCGTTCGCCTTTGTGTCTGCCTCTGATTTCCGCACTCTATCGTCGGCTTCCAAGGTGTTCCATGACAGCTCATCTTTGTCTCTCGTTTGCGCTGCCTATCGACACCAATTGACTCTGTCGTAGCGGTTGAGGTCTTCCACCGCTCATCACGAGCGCTGTCAAGGCTATCGTCGCAGAGTATAGCCAACAGATATCGCTGGATCAAACTTTCTCGATCCCGAACACAGAGAAAAGAAACGTGCGAATACGGTGACATGTACTCACGTTTGCGTGGAAAGCACTCATCTTCCTGACCAGGTCGACCGGCGATACCCTGAATGAGATTTTAGCTTTCCGGAATTTCTTCTTCCAGAGCGCGACCGGCGAGTTGAAGAACTTCAACTGCACCACACTTTCATGAGTCAGCCAGCCTTCTTGGACTTGTTCGACTCCGTCTGTGGATGTGTGAAGATGTTTAGTTTGGGACAGTGTCCCAAGTTATCAAACAATTCCCAAAGTACGCAGCTATAAACATCTCCGAATAATTGTGACCATTCCATCTCGTGAGAGGTGATTTCAAGTCCGTCGACCTACCATAGCTTCCAAAGATGTCAATGGCCGCATTGCGGTCAACAGTGAGCTCATTGGTGGAGATGCTCCTGGGGTGGACGATGGTTTCCCAGCGACTCACAATTTTCTCCCCGGTGTCGAGTACGCGACAAATCAAATAACGGAACTCGACTGTATGCTGTTGTGGGATCCGTACCTTCACCGACCATAAGTGGCTGAAATGCATGCAGACAATGGTGACTAACGAGGAATCCAGTCTGATGTTTCGACTCTACAGGAAGCTGTTGCGTGAATTCGTTCATCGTGGAAAGTTTGTCCTCTCTTGTAGTGGTCGAATATATGTAGAATGAGGAACTCGGAGGGAGAATGTTCAAGAAGCCTCTATGCATTGGGAGTGAAAGCTTTGTGCTGGAAATAAATCGACCCGACTCACCTCATGGGATCATCGCACTGCATTGCCAACGCGTTGTCGACGTGCCAGTTCCCAAGTGCGGGAATACTCCCACACACCCAGAGGGATTCCCCAGCACCAGTTTGGGCTTGGACCCTCAACAAAATTTCTCGTTGATTCAACATCTGGAACAAAATATCGGAATCGTTTGAGAGACGCCCTGATTACCGTTCCGCCGAGTCGCTTCAAGCTTCATCGAATCTCGCCCGCCCGCCGGCGCCGTGCCGTCTGGCTTCTCTCCATCAAGCACCACAGCAAATCATTGGCATCTGCATTGCTGATTAGCGAAGTTTGCAGCGGCGAGGGCAATTGTCGTCACGAACGTCAGAGAGAACAGCGAACTCGGACCGGTTTGAACCGACGAAGGTACATGAGCTCGCTCATACCGACCCGCCGCCGGTCTGACCTGCATCGCTCTGACAGTGTAGGACCTCACGACGCAATAATAATGGTGTCTCCATGTTCTTTTCCTTGTTATCAGTTTGTCAGTTGTTTCTTGAGCCGAATCGTCTCGGTATCGGAGTCGCGAAAACAAGCTCAGGATAGTCGAGTGATATCGCATTAGATCCCGTTCTCGAAACCGCCAATTCGAAATAAGAGCTCGCTTCCAGCCTCTCGGGCTACATATCCTGAGCTAGCGAATACGATCGCCAGACAGATATGTAGAAAGTGATCGGAAGCTTCTCGACACGCTGGAGACCCGTCCTAGCTGAGCTTGAGACCGCTAGTGGCGATGAGCGATTGAGAGAAAGAAAAAACAAGGAGAACAGATTGATAGCAGCGATGAAAATGTGTAGTAGGAAGTGCGCGCAACATGACACGAACAAAAGAACATCTCGCCACAGCCAGCTGAGAGGTTCATCCGTAAGCAATCTTAACCATTCTAGGCCTTTCTTAGGATATCTATGCTTCGAAGAGTTCGCGGAAACGACTGCTCAGTTCTTATTGAGCACTGAAAGCGCGAAAAACTTAGCTGGACTACGGATTGTTTCATCAGAAAGCGGCATGCTCACGGGCGACCAGATAGAGCTGGTCTTGACCGAATCACCACAAGAGTGATATACTCGAAACACACTCATGGATTCCCGAATTGCATCATCTATGAACTCACAGGTTGGCTCCCGGAAACAAGCTATCTAGAGCGCCAGATTCAGGATTTCCAAGATCTAGAGATCTTGTGAGAAGTTCAGAGAAACACGAAACCGAGTCGAAACTACTTTGACTAGGGAACACCACTAGCGGATGGTTTCGAGGACGGAACACGTACGCAGAAACCTGGATCCACAAAATTTTGAAGAATCTTAACCTGGCAAAAACCCATGTAACCGGTGACTAATGTTTTGAGAGAGCCAGCTGGAGAAATTCGAGGATTTAATCGAAGCTAAAAACTCATACCTTACTTCTGATGAGCTGTTTTGAAACTGAATCACAGTGCTCTGAGTAGAGAACCCACTGGACTAGCGAACGAAGATTCGAAGGTTCAGCACTACAGTTCATTCGACAAGCTCTAACTCAACATCTGAAAATCGCCGTCCGAAACCGCAAGTGAGAGGATTCGCTACTCTCCCACCTTTGTACAATGTGAAACCCTCCCCGAGCGCGAGAGTTCTGCCAAAGCTTCAATGGCTAGCAATTCGAAGAAACGCTGTGTATGATCGGAACTAATGATAGCATCGATTAACTACCTGGGGTAGTTAGTGCCCGAAAACGCATAGCATTCGTCGAGGGTTCCAAAACTGCTCGTTCGGTCGGATCGACCTCGCGCAATACACGAGCGCGTTGTCTGGGTATGCTTCCGTACTCATTGAGTAATGGGCGTTTTAGGAAGAGTCCGGCTGATTTGTAACCGAATCATGATTTGTCTGGAGAGGACGGATTCCCCCGAAATAAGAACTTCAGGGGACCGATCGGTCAAAAAATCGATTTTTCACATATGTATTTGAAATGTTCACCTACTAGTCAATAGTACGTAGAGGAAATTTCGTTTCGCTTTCCATCTCCTAAATATCGTTTTCACATCGATATCTCGAACAATTCACCCAGTTTTTCCCCAATGCTCGATCCGAGCCGATCTGTGACAATTCCGAGCACGTATCTCGCGCCAAAAATGTCTTTCCAAAGAGTTCTTGGATTACCGATTCAAATCTCGGTGTCCGAGGCGTGTTCTGACCTTTCGGTTCTCGCAGCGCCATCGTCCCGCAGGCTGTGCGGTGGCGCGATCGACTCTGTCAGGAGTAGCTTTTCCGATTTTTCAAGCAATTCTACATCCTGCCTTCAACTGGGAGAGCTGATAGAGAAGGTAGTTCGAAGTACAAATATCACAAACAGTGGAAAGAAGATTTCACGGTGATCGACACGCCAAGTTAGGGCGCTCTCAAGGATTCAGTTCGACGGCATCGACGTCTCATCATGATCTGAAAGATCACCAACTCTACGTGAGGGATCCGGATGATAGTTTCGAGTTTGCGATATTGGAACTCGCGTCCGTATTCAGAGATGTATCAACTTTCGTGAACGGGAGAAAGAGCGATGACGAGATCGACTTTCAACACCACGGGCTTGGATTCAAGATGGAAGTCTTTGTGAGCCAAAGGAAATCGACTCCAGCCCGCAATTGTCGAATACGGATGATTTAAAAACTCGAATAGTTTTCGCCATAAAACAAATCGAAGTTGGTTTCACTGGAGTGAACACGTTTTGCTCCTTCGACCAATACGACGAGCAATGTACCACAGCCTCCGTCAGAAAGTCGGCGAATCAGCAGCCAATGTTGCACAATTCCGCACGACCAAGGCTTGCCAAGAGGCGAGAGCCTACAAAAAATTCGCTTTACGGATTCGTGGCGGTGATCGGCGAACAGACTTACAGAGTAATCGATACAACTGCCAGAAGCCTCTACTGGGCTTTGTCAAGGATCGATGAGGTTAACCCGCTGAAGAAATAGAGAGGAGCTGGGGCTCACGTTGGGAGGAAACTGCTTCGAAGGAGTTGAGCGCGGGGACGAACTTCGAGTGAGGGAAGCCTCGAATATAATAGGTGGCCCTCGTGGCGCCCAAAGACGCGCAACACTCAAGTCTGAAGACGAAGGCAGTCTTGAATATGGCCCAGTAATCGATTCAGACCGGTAAGTCGATTCACTTAATTTCTTGGAAAAAAAAATTGGGTGCATTCATCTCGAAACGGGATTTTCAGCTTTTACCCGAAAATGTAGAGCCAACCACACCAGATTTTCGATGTGTGGTTCACTTGGACTGTGCTTTTGCGCCCAAACTAGGAGAACAAAATTGCGAAAGCCTTTAGAGCACCATACTCGAGATTGAAAATCGAAAAAAAGCATTTTTCCGCAAAGATTCGATTCGTTTTTTTTGATCGGAGTTCGGGCACAAGTTCTCAATGTCGAGATTACTCACAGAGACTTTTCTCTCTTTTCAGATCATCCGTTACGCCGTCATTTACGGGACAACCTTTTTCCATGGGGGTTCGAAGATCGCTTATTGTACCAAAGCCAATCGAGTTTTCTTTGTCGGAAAATAAAGTTGACTTGAGAAGCTTTACCAGAGGCTTTGTTTTCCGTGGAGGAAAATCGAGAAACAGGCTTACAAACTGACCAGTAGGTTCCCTCAAGTCCCCTGGTTGTAGAGCACCTACGGGACTTCGCACACTTCACGCTAAGCTACTTGGGACGCCTTCATTGGCGTTGGAACGCGGGTTAATGCTAGAGGACGGAGATCCATCACGTGCCTTTTCATCAGAGCAGTGCCGCAAAGGTCTGGTCTGAGTTTTCGGGACCATTTATTTCCACCGCCTGCCCGCCCAGCCTTAGCTCATGCTGATCAGCTTCAGTCGTATAATGATACTTCGAAAGCGCTCGTGTGAAACCGCATCTTGATCACTTCGCGACTCGCGGGCATGATTCTCGAAACGGTGGACGCCGCGTGAGTTTTTCATGAATCAATCTGTGAAATAAATCGACCAAGTTGCAAAAGCGCGGAATCCGGAAACGGTGACGTTTTAGATCGAGAAAGGATTTATCAGTACTGAAATAGAATATTTTTTGGTTCCTTGGTCGCTTGACTTCCGGTCAACAAACCATGACGAAAACTGACAGAAATGGCACGAGTGCGACCGGGTGATCATGTGGTCGCGAACAGCGAATGAATAAAGATATCCACAGTCAAATCCGCGAACCGTTCATGAATCTTTAGCTGGTTCAAAGTTTGTCCGGATCGACGGATCCACTTTCCGCAGTTTTCGCTTCCGTTTCCATTCTTGCGGCGCCGGCGTACTTGCATCAGATAGCAAAAGTGAAATTCGAGTACAAATCGAACAACGAGTGAAAGATGGTGTCACAGTCTCGAAGTGATTGTCGGTCAAACGTCGTTCACCGTTCGCTTCGACTCATTTCCGAACGGGATATCAAGGAAATCTGAGAAATATCTCTTGGATTTAGTTTCCGCCGACAAAAGGGGTTGTTCGGCATTCTCGGTCAATTCGAGAGTTACTCTAGTGACAAAATCCACCGAGTTTGTTTGTTCGCCGCGGAAGAAAACACAACACTTTAGCGAGTAAATGCTCCGACCTAAATAATTAGAGATACGCTCTGTTTGTCCACTGGAAACAAGCGTCTTCAAGTTTTNTGTCCGAGGCGTGTTCTGACCTTTCGGTTCTCGCAGCGCCATCGTCCCGCAGGCTGTGCGGTGGCGCGATCGACTCTGTCAGGAGTAGCTTTTCCGATTTTTCAAGCAATTCTACATCCTGCCTTCAACTGGGAGAGCTGATAGAGAAGGTAGTTCGAAGTACATATGTCACAATCAGTGGAAAGAAGATTTCACGGTGATCGACACGCCAAGTTAGGGCGCTCTCAAGGATTCAGTTCGACGGCATCGACGTCTCATCATGATCTGAAAGATCACCAACTCTACGTGAGGGATCCGGATGATAGTTTCGAGTTTGCGATATTGGAACTCGCGTCCGTATTCAGAGATGTATCAACTTTCGTGAACGGGAGAAAGTGCGATGACGAGATCGACTTTCAACACCACGGGCTTGGATTCAAGATGGAAGTCTTTGTGAGCCAAAGGAAATCGACTCCAGCCCGCAATTGTCGAATACGGATGATTTAAACACTCGAATAGTTTTCGCCATCAAACAAATCGGAGTTGGTTTCACTGGAGTGAACACGTTTTGCTCCTTCGACCAATACGACGAGCAATGTACCACAGCCTCCGTCAGAAAGTCGGCGAATCAGCAGCCAATGTTGCACACTTCCGCACGACCAAGGCTTGCCAAGAGGCGAGAGCCTTCAAAAAATTCGCTTTCCGGATTCGTGGCGGTGATCGGCGAACAGACTTACAGAGTAATCGATACCACTGCCAGAAGCCTCTACTGGGCTTTGTCAAGGCTCGATGAGGTTAACCCGCTGAAGAAATAGAGAGGAGCTGGGGCTCACGTTGGGAGGAAACTGCTTCGAAGGAGTTGAGCGCGGGGACGAACTTCGAGTGAGGGAAGCCTCGAATATAATAGGTGGCCCTCGTGGCGCCCAAAGACGCGCAACACTCAAGTCTGAAGACGAAGGCAGTCTTGAATATGGCCCAGTAATCGATTCAGACCGGTAAGTCGATTCACTTAATTTCTTGGAAAAAAAAATTGGGTGCATTCATCTCGAAACGGGATTTTCAGCTTTTACCCGAAAATGTAGAGCCAACCACACCAGATTTTCGATGTGTGGTTCACTTGGACTGTGCTTTTGCGCCCAAACTAGGAGAACAAAATTGCGAAAGCCTTTAGAGCACCATACTCGAGATTGAAAATCGAAAAAAAGCATTTTTCCGCAAAGATTCGATTCGTTTTTTTTGATCGGAGTTCGGGCAAAAGTTCTCAATGTCGAGATTACTCACAGAGACTTTTCTCTCTTTTCAGATCATCCGTTACGCCGTCATTCACGGGACAACCTTTTTCCATGGGGGTTCGAAGATCGCTTATTGTACCAAAGCCAATCGAGTTTTCTTTGTCGGAAAATAAAGTTGACTTGAGAAGCTTTACCAGAGGCTTTGTTTTCCGTGGAGGAAAATCGAGAAACAGGCTTACAAACTGACCAGTAGGTTCCCTCAAGTCCCCTGGTTGTAGAGCACCTACGGGACTTCGCACACTTCACGCTAAGCTACTTGGGACGCCTTCATTGGCGTTGGAACGCGGGTTAATGCTAGAGGACGGAGATCCATCACGTGCCTTTTCATCAGAGCAGTGCCGCAAAGGTCTGGTCTGAGTTTTCGGGACCATTTATTTCCACCGCCTGCCCGCCCAGCCTTAGCTCATGCTGATCAGCTTCAGTCGTATAATGATACTTCGAAAGCGCTCGTGTGAAACCGCATCTTGATCACTTCGCGACTCGCGGGCATGATTCTCGAAACGGTGGACGCCGCGTGAGTTTTTCATGAATCAATCTGTGAAATAAATCGACCAAGTTGCAAAAGCGCGGAATCCGGAAACGGTGACGTTTTAGATCGAGAAAGGATTTATCAGTACTGAAATAGAATATTTTTTGGTTCCTTGGTCGCTTGACTTCCGGTCAACAAACCATGACGAAAACTGACAGAAATGGCACGAGTGCGACCGGGTGATCATGTGGTCGCGAACAGCGAATGAATAAAGATATCCACAGTCAAATCCGCGAACCGTTAATGAATCTTTAGCTGGTTCAAAGTTTGTCCGGATCGACGGATCCACTTTCCGCAGTTTTCGCTTCCGTTTCCATTCTTGCGGCGCCGGCGTACTTGCATCAGATAGCAAAAGTGAAATTCGAGTACAAATCGAACAACGAGTGAAAGATGGAGTCACAGTCTCGAAGTGATTGTCGGTCAAACGTCGTTCACCGTTCGCTTCGACTCATTTCCGAACGGGATATCAAGGAAATCTGAGAAATATCTCTTGGCTTTAGTTTCCGCCGACAAAAGGGGTTGTTCGGCATTCTCGGTCAATTCGAGAGTTACTCAAGTGACAAAATCCACCGAGTTTGTTTGTTCGCCGCGGAAGAAAACACAACACTTTAGCGAGTAAATGCTCCGACCTAAATAATTAGAGATACGCTCTGTTTGTCCACTGGAAACAAGCGTCTTCAAGTTTTCTTTCTTTCGAAAAGTGGCCTCGAAGTGAGAGTGATAGCAATTTTGATAAGCTATCGACGCGCAGTCTCCTAAGCCACTGAGCTTAGTGGTTCAGTACACGTGGAGTTTCGCGAAGAGTCGACACGCAGACTCATTTAGAAGCGTCGCGCGATATTTTGCAGTTGAAATCATGCCCTTCGGACTCGGCCACTATCGTATCCACCATATATTCTGATTCCGCAGCGACAATATGACGATGTTGTTTTGGTGACTCTGCGAGTCAGTGTGTACGATGGAAGCGCGGCGTCATGGGGGAACCCTGTCCTTGGAAGCAACACACGCGAGAGAAAATGACAACAAGAACACCATGAAACCTTAGCACGCGCACGATGAGAAGCTTTCGCAGCCGTCGCTGAGCTAACTCGTGAGAGAGTCTGGGTTCGTTTTCGAAGGCCCAGACCATCGCTTCGATTTCAATGTCGCTCTTGCGTAACAACCGGTCCCAAAGAACAGCTTTGAGATGCATATGAAGCGCGAAGGGAATTACGGTAGGTTTCCGAGTGCAAATCGCGGTTTTGGCTCAAGGACATCATTGGCCTCATGTTTCGAGAGATTGCATTGTAGAGGATGGAAGCCCGCGGAAACCGGTTTCTATGGAAACCCTACATCGGGGGCCGAGGGCATCTCATTAGGCGTGAAACAAAGTAACTTTTCCGCTTAACGAGCCTCGAAAGTGATGGCGAAAAACCAGAAGTCGACAAACCAGAAAACAGGGATCGTTTCAAAGCGTGAATCACAGATATCAGGGCAGTCGGGCAATAAACCGAATCGTGGAGAGAGTGCATCGATACCCGATTTGATCGCTGAAGATGTTGACCCTGACTGCGTTTGTCCATCATTTCATGTTTTCCGCAGCTTCTGAGATCCAAGCCCTGTGAAGATCCTCATCTTCATTTCACACACTTTGGAGAGATGTCGACATCAACCAGCTTTCGAGGAGAACGAATGACCCAAGCGAGCCTTCCGTCATTTCGCTAACGAGCACTAAGTCGACCAGACAGCGGCCCCACATGAGTACGGAGGGAATTCTTGGTAGACCAGATTCCCCAGAGTTTGGGTTGCCGGAGCCCAAGCTCGCTCATAGTAGGCGTTCGTGGCTGGGCTGGGATCGATCTCGATTGTCGTATGGCGGTGAAAGTCAGCCGTGTAACAGGAACTGATGTTCGCATTTGAGATTCGTGAGTTGCGACGCCGCACGAAATTCTTTCGTTCTCATCTCGCAACCTTCCATCGAATTCCAGCTAACATGCTTGCGGCGTAGCCATCGTTCGAAGCAATCCGACCGGATTCCATTGCCGACAGCTATTCTAGTATTACGGTTATCTCGAGTTCTATACTATACTAGGCATTCTGCGCGGTCGGAGGAGCTCGGAGACCTGAATCTGGTCCGCGCACATCGACTCTTGTGGCGTGACTTTCGTTTCCGACAGAGGAAACTTTATTGAGAACAAACTGTCTTCCCGAAACGCGCTGATAGGCGACAAACCGATAAACGATGGAAAACTCCGTGAGCTGGAACTTTGATGAACCTTCTCCGCGAGCACGTCCTGTGGAGCTACCTCCGGAACAATCTGGCTAGAAGAGTGGATAACATTCGGTATATCCAACCAGAATGACGCCAGCTCCAGAGTAGACCACTTTACGACCATGAATGCCACTATAACATAAGCCTCGATTGCACAACACACCGCACCCTCATTTTCGCGTACTCGGTCGGGTCGATAAAAAGACATAGGAGTTCGGACCGGGGTTCGAGTCGCACTTGGCGTGCTGGAGTCGAGGTTTCTTCCAGAGTTGTGAGCCAGTACTCCCAGCGTCATCTGCCAAAGTGGATCAATCAGACATAGACTTCGCTGATCAAAACGAAGGCTGGGACCGGATCCCGTTGACCTTTCAGCCAGATACGTGCAGAGTACGCGCATGCTGGGGCGTAGGCTGCCATCCGGGAGATCTAAGTAACTACAGGGAGCGCAGTTGGACTCTCGTATCTAGTTTTTTCCCTAACGACGATCGAAAAGGCGAGGCTTGGCTTTTCAAGCTCAAGCCATTCGATCTGGGCATCGTCCAGTGAACTTACCGTGGTTGAACGGAACAGTCGACAGCGATCCAAACTGCTGGACGTCACCAGTGATGATTCTCTCGCTGCTGGAAAGGGTTTTTCGTGTGGCGTCCGCCTCTCGGAAGCTTCCGAAACGCCTAGAACCTTGCTACGAGACGAGCGAACCGAATGCTACGACGCGAACATGACTCGAACCCGACGAATCAGCTGGCCCAGCGCATGCGTCGAGGCCCCAAGCTCGACTCCGACACTCCGAGCCCAGGACAGTGTTTACATCGGGGTGGAGCAACACGGAGCGAGAGATTCCGAAGCACATCAGGGGGAAAATATTTCCTTTTTTCGTGGGGAACGCGCTGTTGGGTAGCTTTGGTTCGCGCTCCTGTTCCATCCAATACCATTTTCACTAAGCGCCGGAGCGAAAGCGCCTCCTGATCGATAGAGTGGAGTTTTCCGGAAGAACTAGTTTTTGAATTTTCGCGCCGTTTTCCGTCAGTCCGGAGCACGTGGCTCTCAAAGGCTGTCTGTTGTTCGTGGGTGAGGGCGCTCAGTCCCCGACGGGAGCACACCGGTGGACTACAGGAGATCGAATAGGAGCACAGAAAGTTGATAGAGTCGGATTTTCGCGAGATTTGTCTTCGACTGAGTTTGACGCTCCCCAGAGAGCAGATCTCAATAGCATGCGCCGCCATGGCAAGTCCAGAAGCACATTCTGGGCAAATCGCTGATCGCTTTTATCTGTGCCGAATTAGTTTAGCGTGAGGAAACTCATTCCGACACTGTTCGAATTCGATTGTCGAACACTCGAGTCGTGACAACGTCGAGAATAATGTAATACCCGCAATACCCGTCGGAAGCTGTCCTATCATACCGTAATCCTCTTAGAACCTCGTTTGATGTCATTGGTGGCCGCGGGGCTCCGCGCAATTTGGAAAAGCAAACGTGCACATCGCGGTTTAGAAAGCTGTCGAATAGATTGCAAACACTAGGTTGAGTGACGAAGAATATGAGAACGGTGATGATGACGACGATAATGAAGAGCGCGATGATATCCGCAAGCGGTGTTTCAATCAGTCAAATCGACAAGTGCACTTCCAAGTTAGAGAATACAGACCAAGTCTACTGGAATAGCAGCTGGGTCTCGTCACGATCGTTCTCACTTCAGCAAAGTTGTCCCAACTTGAGGAGGCAGTTGCGTCCCTCGATGTCAGTCTGACAGATGCAGTTCAGTTGTTCTCGGAAAAGTTCAAAGTTGATATCGAATTCACTTTTCAGGTAATGGGAAAGAAATTCCTCTCAAAAAAAAATTCCTCTTCTAGAGGGCGAGTAGATCTTTGAACTTTCGATGAAAGTTTCTCGCCTGCAGTCATCTCGCGAAGAAATAAATAAAACTGAACCCGAATCGTCACTGTACGTGCAGATGGAGAGGGCCACAGTAGACCAGCTGTTGGAGGCAAGAACGCGTATGATCTTTGTTAGGTTTCGAGTGCAGTCAACGAAAGTCTCCTAAAGAAATTGCAGAGTTCAATTCCTAGAGATGCACTTAATACATCGCGCTTCTAGAAAGCGTGCAGTAGGGCCGCACAGTGGTCGGAAATCTCGGAAAATCATAACTTCTGAACGCCTCGACCGATTTTCCTGAGATTGTTTGTGGGGGTTCTGCGTGGGGTAGGGCAACTTTTGACCATATAACGAACTCCGAAAATTTTTGCAAAGATGGCGAAATCGGAAGCATTCGCACTAAATCGGCGATTGCGGCTAAACGGCTGGATGGATTTTGAATCTGCGAACGGCATTGGAAAGCTGAGCAAATTTCGCATCTTTTTCGCTTTAAAAAAAGTTTGTAGGACCATTCGTAAGGGAGCTATTGGTGACTTCGTAAAAGTGCCATCTATCATAGTGTCACCATCTATCATTGAGCAGATAAAAAAGTGGTCAACGTAGAACCGCCTTTCTCCGAGGGTTATGTCTGATGCAAGAAGACTCGGGATCTCGTTTTCTGTTTGAGCGACTTCACTTTTGATCAAGGTCGCCGACTCCTTCGCAAAGATGAACTTTAGAGGCCGGCACAGTCTCAGCGAAGATGGTTTTGGATTTTTCCAGCTCTTGTCAGTATATTTGTTTAAATAAAATCGATACAACGTGTGT
>JAJSRV010000111.1:119584-375783 GCA_021527715.1 Neoseiulus cucumeris
CCAGCTCTTGTCAGTATATTTGTTTAAATAAAATCGATACAACGTGTGTAGGCTTGTTGATTCAGTTGATTATATAGCTTATTCCGATGAAAATAGGTCATTTTATGGTATTTGATGAGATTGAAGGTAGATGAAATGGTTTTGAGCAGGATCTGTGAACGTGATGGTGTGCGGGGGCACCCGAGGCATCACTCAGGCTGGTGCGGCATCTTGAGACCCGTGAAGGGTGGACCACTTTGGCGAAAAAAACTGAAAAAATCGCCTTTTTTTTCAAAAAAAATTAAGAATTCGTTATTTTTTCGCTTCGGAGAGCTGTTCTGCAAATTGCATCGGATAGTTCGGACGATTTCACACCAGATTGGTTTTTTGCGGGTAAAAAAAAATGCATTTTTCGAGGAGTTATCGGCACTTTTACGAAGTCACAAATAGCTCCCTTACGAATGGTCCTACAAATTTTTTTTAAAACGAAAAAGATGCGAAATTTGCTCAGCTTTCCAATGCCGTTCGCAGATTCAAAATCCATCCAGCCGTTTAGCCGCAATCGACGATTTAGTGCGAATTTTTCCGATTTCGCCATCTTTGCAAAATTTTTCGGAGTTCTTTATATGGTCAAAAGTTGCCCTACCCCCCACAGAACCCCCACAAACAATCTCAGGAAAATCGATCGAGGCGTTCAAAAGTTATGATTTTCCGAGATTTCCGACCACCGTGGGCCGTCTGCATTGAATAAATGATAACAACGTTCCAGACAGTTGTCACGTACGCACGCATCTTCTTTTCGTGCTCTAAAAGGTCTAACAGTTTTGAAAGTCGTGCCCGTTGACACAGCGTTTGTGAGTAGTAGAACGTGAGGAAGGATTGAGCGTACATGGCTCCTACCTGGAGCAGCCCTCTTGCTAATTATTTGATTACTGTACGTATCTATGCTTGATTATAGCCGAGCTCTATGAGCGAGCTCCCGACTAAGAAAGGTGTAGTGTGTGATGAGCGGTGCTCATGAGAAGCTCGTATTTGCTCATCTGAGCTCTACACGGGTGGTCGGTATGTACCTTCGTTGTATGAGCAGGGTTTGGCACCAGTCGGGTACCTTGGGGTATTCTAATGTTTCTAGAATGTTCACAAACTATTTCGGGGTTCGAACCAGCTGTACAACACTTTTCGCAATATAGAATAATATCGAATCACCTTCTCCATCCATGTCCTTTCGCTCCAGAAAAGTTCTGGTGTCAAGACGGTTACGTGGGTTGTGTTAGCGAGGTTATCCCAGACTAGAGGAGAAAAACGAGTAATTTCGTTAGACCTCGGCTCATCTTCCAGCCATAAGACGAAGGGACTCAAGCCTGAGAGTGGATCATAAGAGATCGCCCAGACATAAGAAGGATATCCATAGAGTACTTCTTTTCCGGATCCTTTGAGTTCAACGAGGACTTCGATAAGATCAGCGCAGGAATCCTCCAAGTCAATCGCTGGCAGCTTTCCTCGGAGGTGGCCCAATGATGAGTTTTTCGTTGACAGAAATATTGATCGCTCCCTCTCCCCCACGAGCAGCTCTCTGCATTCTAACTTCGTGGAAGTCTCCTGAATCTCGTCCGCTTCGTTGAAAATGATGAGCTGCTCTTGCCTTTCCTCACAGCAATATATAGTCGCATTCTTTTTCAGTCCAATGGGAATGCTCTGGTCAAAGCATTGGACTGTATTGACAAACTCGCCCACGTCCCCTAGGCCGATTGTGACGACAGACTTTCCATGACATACTTGTGTGAATGCAGTCAGGAATATGATTGTTCGGACAGGGTTCTTCATCTCAGCAGCGGTCTTTGATTCTTCGGGGGGGATGAATTTCTTCTCTGAGAGCTTCTCCCTCAATTTCACGGTCTACTTCTTCGGCTGTCTGCTTCTTTTGGAACAAGGTCAAGGGCTCTCGCTAGGTTGGAGATTTCTCGTAACGGTTTCGTTCGCGGGTGTGGTTTAGCTGGCGGAAACAGGAGAATGTGCTCTTTTCTCAGTGTCGAAATCGGTAACAGCTGGGTAACGACGGGGTGATGCGTCTTAGAGCGAGCCCGATACGGTTGAAAACGACTGGACAATGGTTTCACCGCTGGAGAGGATGGAGTCTGTAGAGGATGCTCTTGTGAATTATCTGTGCTCACTAGCCCAGACAGCAGTCTAACTTACTGACGGACTTATACACTTACACGGTGATTCTCACCAGGACAAGTACGAGTCTTAGCTGAACAGTGAGTTCAGTGAGAATCGAACTTGCTTATAAAGGTACTGAATGAGGAAAGGATTCGGTGTGGTTAGCTCTACCCCGAGCAACCCTTCTGATGAGCCTATGGTTGAGCATCACCTCCGCGCGGGGTTTTGATGAGTCCCGAGGGATTCAGCACCCGGATTGAAGCATCTTCATTCGTTCTCTTAGTCTGATATGGTTGGCGACTGAAAATCGCCCATACGAGGAGATTTTTTCTAATAGCTGTTATTAGGTGTACATAGAGGCCAGACTCTGTGGGAGAGAAAAATAGCCGTGCGTGTAGCTGTTCACAAATTCTTATTATGAAATCAGATTTTCTTCACCTCGGTTAACTCATCCTCATAGCTCCGAATCTGCGGTCTTGCAGCAGAGGAACCTTTCATTTCCCATGGAGAGTCCTCCCCTCAGATGGCCGAGTTTGAAATAACTTCATCTGATGAATCCGCAGTGAAGACGATCCAGCGGTTCCTAAATATTTCGATCTCCGACGCCTCAAGCGTCGACGACAACGTACATATATGAGCATTCAAGCGCTGAGTTGCTCTGTCAAGCTTGATCGAGATAAGTAGTGAGTTTTCTTGCTATAACAGTTTCAATATTCGTAGCTCGGATCCAGCCTACTCGATTTCCTAACAACGGTGCACGTCAAGTCGGCCTCGGGGTCAAGTCGGCCTCGGGGTCAGCTCGGCCTCCGGCGTCAACTCGGCCTCGGCGTCAACTCGGCCTCCGGCTCGGTCAGGATTCCCCATCAAAGACAGTGATGACTAAATCATTCAAGGTCCATGACTGAAACGTGGAATTCTTTACCCCAAGTCAGTATTATTGCTCTTTTATTCGAAAGTAATCGTGGAAATCTCAAACTGCGAGCTTAAATTATTCGAAATTATCGTGTTCACGTCAAATTTTACCTCTCCAAGCGTTCATTTCGTAAGTGTGAGCTATCGCTCGGAGAGTGACCGTCAACTCTCGTGTCTCAACGTTCCCAAGAATGGTCAGAATGCGCTTATCGTTCTCTATGTACCGGTTTCGTTTCCCTTCTTCAGTTTTGCACGCCAATAACTTTTGGAATTATTTATCGAGCTTTGAATTTCGAGCGGAACGAAAGAAGGGAGGAATGAGTGAGAATCGGAGAGAGCCTGATCTGAGGAAACGAACGCTTGAAGACGTAAAATTTGACGTGAACACGATAATTTCGAATAATTTAAGCTCGCAGTTTGAGATTTCCACGATTACTTTCGAATAAAAGAGCAATAATACTGACTTGGGGTAAAGAATTCCACGTTTCAGTCATGGACCTTGAATGATTTAGTCATCACTGTCTTTGATGGGGAATCCTGACCGAGCCGGAGGCCGAGTTGACGCCGAGGCCGAGTTGACGCCGGAGGCCGAGCTGACTCCGAGGCCGAGTTGACGCCGAGGCCGAGTTGACGGCGTGGCCGAGTTGACCCCGAGGCCGAGCTGACGCGCCCCGTCCTAACAAGGTTGCATCGACAGCAGAGTTCTAGTTCCGCAGAGAATATTTGATTCCAATTCTTGAATACTGAATTCTCCGAGCGATCGAGGCGGGGGAAGGTAATAAGAGTAGGAGTTCTATATGGTACCCTGAGAGTCAACGTCTCCTGAGAGTTTCATTATAGCGTTCTTAGGGTGCAAATACTGCCGAAATGAATAACAAGGTTCCGGTTATCAACGCGGTGCCTGTCTCTAGCTTATGTGTTTTGATATATAGTGCGAACTTCGTTATTACTGGGTAATGGTCGTACACCTCTGCGGACGAAACGGGAATTTCCTCAACTACAATTACATGATAGAACTCTGGCCAGTCTTGTTTACAGTCGATCGGTTCTGCAAATTCACTTGTTTGCTCTGAGATAATATACAAACTCGTATTCCCACAACGTGAATAGTAATTGACGTTTAGTCCGAGTAGGCGGCCCGTCGAGAATGTCTCATTTAGTGCCTCGAAGGTTCCATTACTTTGGGCTGTAAGAAGATCGAGTTGAGGGAAGAGACCTTTCCCGCGCAGGCGGCACCCGATACGGACCTCCAAGATCTTTATGGATGTATCCCTCTCAATGCGACTTTCGAGATCTCGACATGATCTAATGCGAAACGGACGAGCGACCTTGCAGGGTACGAGCTGCCAGAGCCTTGCCTTGCCTCCGCAATGTCCGACCCAAACACATGTTGAAAAAAAAATGTTGTCGTACATGCCGATCGCCAGATCACTTGACGATGAGTTGCCAAGACTCAACCCAACGATCTCCCTTTCCTTACTCCAGAGAGTGGCACTCGTCTGGTGCTGACAAATCAGGCTGGTGAAGACTGCCCAGAGGACACCCCACCTCCCCGTGGCAGAACTCATCGTCTTTCGTCTTCGAGGCTTCAGAACCTTCGCGATTGCCTGAAACACAAAGTCGCGAATCAGCTCATTATTTCACGGTATCGAAATACTACTAAGTGAAGGCGTCTCAACGGATACATCATTGATAAACTACAGTTTGTTCGTTTGGAAACCTACTACAATTTCCGTGGGCGAGTCTTGACACTGAACAAGCTGCGAGTTTGAGTCTGCACCGTTGCGATCGTCCGTGAAGTTGGCCACATCGGTGTTGAAGATCTGGAAACGGACGGAGGACTTCAAAGTGGACCACGATCCTGAAGAGTTCGCCTAGAGCATCGATCCCCATATATGAAGTCATTCGGTGCCATGGACGTGTCGAACAATGTGCATACTTACATTCAGGAGGGTACTGTTGTCAATGTTGAGTCCACCCGCGGTCAACTGTTGCTGAAGCCAATCAAGCTCGGTCTCGACGCCTTCGAGATGATCGTTCAGCTATTCCCTAGAGTCGGGATTGATAGAAATTAGTACATGAACTCCCACTCAGAGTTTTCGACGATGAAAACGCGCTCCAGTGATTCCATGTCTCCTATACTTCCTTCAAGAGCGATGTCTCCAATACCATTCAGAGTACTCGCTGCTCGCCGCAATTCTCATTCTACTGAGAGCTCGTATACAAGATACCCCATATTCGGGAATGAAATTCCCAGATTCGGGTATAGAATTCCCATAATTGATTGGCATTGAGACACTTTCATACAAATTTTCAGACTCGGTCGCCCCGGACTCGATGACGAGCTGAGTTCCGGAGGGGTTGGCGCGAGCATGCGGCAATATATTATAGAATGATGAATTTCGAATGATGAGAACAATTGGAATAAACGAGAAGTTTAATAAGAACACCAACGGTGGTCTGTTGGCTTCATCTTCGATTCGTTTGATTTGTTCTGCTCCATTGAAGTGGTCACTCAGCATACAGCCCATATTCTGGGTGATGGTTTGGCGACCTCCCTGCCATTCAGTCACAGCACCAGACAGAGATTGGGACAAAGAGCTCGTTTTAGGATTTTCTCGCCGGGTTGAGCCAACCGTGCGTTATGCTCAACGAAACGATCCAAGGATCTTTCTTCATTTTGTTTTCATACCAGCACATGGGAAAAAGAAGAAGCTGCTCTAAAAATGCAGAGTTATATGTTGCCCCGGCAAGAGTTCAGCGATCGTCACTGCTCGAAAAGAAGGCTGGCCGCCTGAGATCACTCTCAGAAGCTGCGATCAAACTAGACGGCTGAAGCTAGTGAGTCGCGGGACCGGGGGTCAGTTAGCGGATGTTTAGCAACATCATTTTGAAAAGTCGACTCATTTTCGAGATCGGCCTTTTTCAAGCATTCCCAACAAGCTATACAGACATTTTCAATGCCTATTCCGACAGGAGCGCATCAGCAAGAGGAGAGAAGAAATCGCGAATCTATAGTGAGGATTTGTGAATTCAAAGAAAGGGAGATAGTCTCGAACAGACCGAACGAGACGCGATGCTTCTTTAGATTCTAGGCGGGACGGTGAATCCTCAATGAAACCGGATTTCGATCCTCCGAACGCATCCCTAATCGCAGAGAAGTGGAAGAAACGGAGCATGTGCTTGTGTGTCACTGAAGTTGTTCCAAGTTGATCGTGCTAACTATCACTATAGACTCATGATAGCTTCTAATCAATGTATGCGCAGCACATCAGAAGAGAACAAAAAAAGCAAACGATTGAGACGAAATCGTGCAAAGACCGAAATCACGTGATAGAGGCGACAGTCTCCACAGAGAACTTCCCTCCTGAGAGGAACGAACTCCGAGTCGCATCATCGATTGAAGACCAACCTAAACTATTCGGTCTTCGGACGTCGAAACGCTTGAGTGTCGGCAACGAAAGAACAACAATCACTACGAATGCTGAAAGAAAAGGGGTGCAGAGACGAGAGTGCTGCTCATGCGAATCTTGCGACCGAACTCACTTGTTCTTCCCGATAGAGCTGTCTGTTTTGAAAGTCCTGCCCGTTGACACAGCCGAATCAACACACGGCGCCGGCGCCGCGTCGACCTCTTCATCGAAGAGATTCTCGCAGAAAACTACTTCGTCTGTCTGTGGAAGAGTCACTTCTTATTTCGATTCCTATGAACATCTCAAATGCATGGATCCATATTTCCTATTCTGCAGAATTTGCGATCCTTCCGTTGTGAGCTCATTACAAAGTTTGTGGAAAGTCACGACACAAACCTGCCGAGTGGGTAAAACGGGTCCCCGCAGAATTTTGCGGCCTCTAGCGCCTTCATCGAGCATGAGCGTGTGCTTGCGCTTCATGGATATGTTGTTCTCCGGATTGCCAGACCGGGCCTGGTGAACGAGTCTGGCAAGGAAGTGGATCAGATTCTCCACGATTCGCTGTTGTTTCAGATGCTTGCGACGGAGGACGGCTACCTCACGCCAGAGGGCCTCGTTTTCCCTCTTCATCTCGACCAGCTGAGTGTCAACCTTCTCTTGCTTACCCTGCAATGGAGAACGATGAGCTTGGTCCGCATTGCGCGTCTGGTTGAAGTTTCCCGCGTAAATTGTGTTTGTCAGACAGGCATCCCGACACGCACCTGAAGCTGGTTCACATCAGTGAGCAGCTCACGGACGAGTTCCGTCCGCAATTCCTGGTCGTTGGGAACAGCTGAGATCGCAGATGTGGTTGTGGTCGGGATCTGAAATTCGAATTCGATGAAATATCTGCGCATTTTCAGAACTCGAAGCCATCTTGGAAGCCTCACGTGGAACTCGCGCGACACCTCACCTTTTGATAACCCGGTGCCTTCCGCTTGATATACTCTAACGTCGACTCCTGTCCGCGGATGAAGTCATTGTGGTAGAACTCGATGTCCTCTTTGTATCCTTTCAAGCCACCGCTATCCACGTTCACGACTTCCCGGAACCCATCTGTGAAGAAACCAAGTTCGACGTCATAACACTCGAAAAAATCTGTCTCGGCCCTGGGAATCAGATCTGAGAGTGTAGAAACTTGAAGTGTGGACTATAGATCCGCGTTGAGCGAGCGAGCGAGAGTGTTTACTTACATCTGTTGAGTTGTCTGATGAAAGAAGAAAGAAAACTCGTACTGTACACGGGACGTCGTGCTTGGAAGAGAGCGCTCCTTGAAATCTTTGAGACAATCTACAAAAACCTGCTTCTGGAATGTTCCTCCAGTGTTTCACCTGCCGTGTGACATTCAGCACGAATCGGCAGCTCGCGAGAGAAAAATCAGCTGAAAATTCCTTCCGAAGAGCATCATCCTTCGTCGGGGATTGTGGAGGAGGGAACCACGCTCGAGGCAAGTTTCGCATCGGCCATGTAACCGTAACGGATAAAAGTCTCACCTTGTGGAGTCTACGCTCAATTCTTGACCAAAGTTCCCGACAGAGTCTCTGGGCGGCATGTTCTATCAGAATACCCATTGCAATTCGATCTTTGCTGGCGGGAAGTCCGTGTCTTGCGAGCACAAATTCGATTTCTTCTTTTACTCGATCCATTACGCCTTTTTCCTGTCGCAAATCACCGCAGAAGAGAAGAGCGCGCGTCAGCAGCGCTTCCAAAGGTTTCTCGCACGAAGACGGTCGACTCGATCAATAGCACGTCGAAGTATTAAAAGTGAACGCGCGAAATCGACGTGCGCGTTGGCATGTTAAGACGAAAATACGCTCGATGCGCAAAATAGAGCGGTCCCTTCGAATTTGCTTCGAACTCAAACTTATATTCCACCCAATGTCAGATATTCAAATGGGGGTTTTTTCACTCTTATTACTCGAGAAATAGTGCAAGACACGCGGAATTATGTGTGATGGGTTCGACTTGTGTGTTATGGGGGTCATCTCAATGTACTCTATGCGGCGGCTATTGACCCTAGAGCAGTGATTCTCAACGGGGGGCGTACGCCCCCCCTGGGGGCCGTGGAGGATTTTTCGGGGGGCGCGGAAATCCTTTGTGGTGGTCCAGAGCTCAAGAAAAAGGACGAGGCCGCTACTGCACGAGTTGACTGCAATCTCTAAACTGAGTGGCGAACTTGTTGAAACTGACTGATTGTGAGCTCTAGCTCAGAATCAGCGATCGATGCAAGCGGAAGCAGTCTCAACCGTGGAGGTCCGCGAGGTTTTGCGGGGCTCCCCAGACAGTTCGGAGAGATTGAATCCAGACACGCGGACAATTTGAAACGAGTGATCAACTGGACTCGCGGCTGCCGTTTTCT
Organism: Neoseiulus cucumeris; assembly: GCA_021527715.1. Classification (NCBI taxonomy): domain Eukaryota; kingdom Metazoa; phylum Arthropoda; class Arachnida; order Mesostigmata; family Phytoseiidae; genus Neoseiulus; species Neoseiulus cucumeris. The sequence continues at coordinate 128,447 of JAJSRV010000111.1, forward strand.
CATTAGTCGCCAGGCCTCTGGCGGGCGAAATTCTGCAGAGCCTCTATTGTTGAGCGCCGTTCACTAGATCTCAGTTTGACCTTAATTTTTCGAACCAAGATTAGAATAATCTGTAATGTTCGTATCACGCGAGCGGGCTCGGAAGCGAACTTGAGTCTTGCCACTTGGCCTTATCGGCGGTCAGACTAGAACCGATAACACATGCATAGCATGGTCACGCGAAATGCAATTGGAGAAGTTCGTTTTTCGTGAACGCCTTCGAGGAGGCCTTTATGTTATGTTTCATCTCCGTTGGTGTTTGAATCACATCGTAAGAAAAAGGTTGGAAGCAACTAGCCTTAGAAGTAGACATGGAAACCACTCGAAAATGACATCATTAGGAGGTGCGAGGCCAGTTGTATCCTTCGTCGAAATATGAAAAGAATGGGATACCTCAACTATCAGGGAAGGGACGCCCATAGCGATCTCTTGAGTATTCCTCTCCTGCATCCGATTTCCATGTCATTGCAGGAATGCGTGATTTCCCACTCTGACAAAAGCCTGTTCGAAGCGATTGCGTCATCTAACCGATGCCGAAGAGAATTCATTGGGCGATGAATCAGGAGCTCGAACACAAATTATGAGAGATTTCCGCGATTTTCTGATGGTCCGAGTGAGAGCCCTGCACTCACGGATGTTTACAACGGGAGCTTGAACTGAATTTCGCGTTTTCGAAAGGCTCACGCATGCTGACGCTTTATGAAAGAAAAAATTGAAAGGGCAACGGAGACCACCAACAGGGTACTGAAGTCGTGGAAAAGGGCATAAAAGTCCGGAGCTTCGCCTCATTCCGAAGTTGAAAGCGACGCTCAGCTCAAAGAGGTGTCCAATCCGAGCACTGATATCAGTTTCACAATTCTCTCACTCGTTGTTTTCCTGAGTCAGAAATCTGAAGTGAGCTCTCCGCCATGTAATCCAGATTGGATGCTAGACCACGTGTGCTTCACCTTCGAACCAGCCGAAGAAAATGGAAACTTCGGTGAACATTCGATTCGTTCTCTTCGGATCCCTCATTTCTCTACTCGTGGCGGGTGCGTCCGCTCAGGAGTTTTGTACGCGAGGCGTGAGGGCCGCCTGTGCACAGCCGTCGGCATGCCTCAACTTCCAATGCTGAACCCACACGAGCTACGGGAACGCGCAATTCAGAAATCTCATGCTGGACGGCCACAACAGTTTCAGGTTCGCGAACTGCGCAAATGAATAGCATACAGTCAAGACGCTCCAGAGCAACATGTTCCAAATTCGTAAGACTTCATTCTTTTGTATCCTTAGGAGAACTTCCCTGCACGGATGGTACGGAGCCGACATGATCCAGATGCGATGGAGTCGAGAACTCGAGGGCAACGCCCTGAGATGGATCCAGAGCTTGTGCAGTCGGCGTGCGTTTCACCACGACAGCAAGAACTGTCGGTTGACGCCTTCGTTCGACTCGGTTGGACAGAATCTTTGGAATGGCTCTGGACAGATTTACGGAAATTTCCTCACCGCGGCCAGGAGCGCGTTGCACGGGTGGCACAACGAGAGAAGACTCATCTCGGATCCCGGGATCATTTTCCCTCTCCGTGGCACGAACCTCATGATAGGCCACGAAACGCAACTGATGTGGGCAAAGTCTTTCTACGTGGGTTGTGCGTACATCCGAGCTCCAGATCGGTATCTCAAATACAGAACCTACATCGCTTGTAACTACGCAGAAGCGGGAAATCGTCTCCATGAGAACATGTTCCAGCCCAGTCGTTTCCTCGGTAGCGCGTGTCTTCCTGGCACCAGAAGAGGACGTTCAGGTCTCTGCGAAGTCTTCGATGAAGGCCTGCTCAGATTCAAGATCCGGCTCGGTAGAACGGAGTGAGATCGCGAGTTTCGTTCCTTCACGGAGTATTTTCCTCTCAAAGAATCGAGTGTCAGCAGGTGCAGCCGATGCGGACCGTCGAACAGAACAAGCTCATATTCGACCCACACTGTTAAACATGACGAATATTTTCTGAATGAAATATGAGGCATGAAGGACCAGGCTCCAACAATCTCGGTCCAGAAGTCATCAAGGCCTCTTCATGAAGATGTCCTGCGGACTTTCCTGCGGAATAAATCCATTTCTCGCTCGAATGCACACACTGTTTCCTGAAAGTTTCGTATTTGGTGGAGTAATTTCACGCTATAGGTAACGAATTGCCCTGGTGTTCGCCGGTGGCTTCCCGAAATCAGAGTTTTCAGATAAAGGTGACAAGCAGCAAAGATCGCCAACCCCCGACAGCCAAGACCGTCGGTACGAGTATGCGCTCCAAATTGGTTGAAAGTTCTAATATCTGTCCTTGATAGAAGAGGCAATTCCATTCCTCGCTCACATATTGTCCATGAATTTCATCAAACAATAGTCTCTCTTTAACAACATTTCTTCGGACGCCGCGCCCTCCATGCACTCAAAGTATGAGACAACTCGGAATGAGAGCTCCCGGACAACAGAAATCGATAAATACCTAAAATCAGTCGATTCTGGATTTGTATGTCAGGTATGTCAGGTGGGTCACATGGTCCACGGTACAGAGCTCGGTGATAAAAGATGCGATGCATACTACGTACGCCGACGGCCATTACTCACTTTCTGTTGAGAGGAACTCTTGCCCACGCTCGAGTCTTGAGGCGACGACGCGATTAGAGTTTGCTATATAACCCTGGTGTGTCGACTCCGAAATTCTCAGCACCGCGTTTCGTATCCCACCATAGCATTATGGGGACTTTCGGCAAGTTCGTCTTGCTGAGTGCCTTGTGGGCAGTGACCCGCGCCGACTCGACTCCGTACTGCACTCCCGCTCTCCGAAGACCTTGTCCAGAACCATTGAAACCGTCATCATGTCTTACGATCAACTGCGGCCAGAGCAACAGCAGAGGCAATGCTGGTTTCCGAAACGCCATGGTTGACGGCCACAACGAATACAGGTAAGTTGGGTCAAGACAGGGAGGATGATTGAAACTGTTACCGATCTGAGAACTCATTCCTTGAATTCTCAGAAGGAAGCAAATCTACGGCGAGTACGGCGCGAACATGCTGGAGATGAGATGGAGCAAAGAGCTTGAGGACAATGCCTTGAGATGGGCCGAGAAGCTGTGTAGCCTCACCACACTCGATCACGATGAGAGCGGGTGTCGAAAGACGCCGTCCTTCGATTCCGTCGGACAAAACATCTATCAGAGTCAAAATATCGGTACAGACATGGTCGAGTCAGCGAAGAGCGCTCTCAATCGGTGGTATTCGGAGAAGGACAAGGCCAGCCTCAGTGTCCTCAATCCATTCACATTCGACGCCAGCTACGGCCATCTGAGCCAGATGATTTGGGCCCGCAGTTTCGAACTCGGATGTGGATACGTCTTGAACGAATACACTTCCTTCATAGTCTGCAAATATGCCCCGGCCGGAAAAATCAAAAATAAGAATACATTCGAACCTGGAAGCTCACCGGGCTCCAACTGTATGGCGGGATCGAATCGAAACCCCGAGAGCGGACTCTGTAAGTCTGAGGATATAGCAACATTGAGGAAAAAGGTCAAGGATATCAAAGACGCAAGATGAGGTTCATGGGGCTTACATCAAACCCGCCTACTTTTTGAGCATCCATAACAAACCCGCGAGTGTTCGGTGAATAAAATCTCATTGTCGCTTCGATGCATCCAAAGAGCTGAATCTTCAATACTGATTGATTATGATGATGATGATGATGATGATGATGATGATTCTACGTCCACCGATCGAAACTCCGGCAAAGAGCGCTGAATGTGAAACCGAATCAAGGAAGTTGACGAATAGCCGAAAGTCTAGGTAGTTTGAAGATTCGAAACAAAATTGAACGATGAACATAGCGCACTGGCCAAGAGTCAACGAGGGCTCCGAATCAAGCGCGGTCTTATTTATTCGCATTTCGAGAAACAAGAGAGTCATAAACCGAGCTGACAGCTATTTTGATCTCGCATTCAACACAATGAGTGACATTGCTCCTCATGAGTGCATCTGAGCATCCAGATCTATGACTCGACGTTTCCGCTGAGCCGAGATGAAACTGAAACCTCCTGGAATTTTAGTTTCGAAAGCTGGATATTTCGGGCTACAAAATTATCTGTTCTTTTTTATTTCGGGTTACCTCCATCGCTTCACATTGACTCTTTTTCTCCGGAAATCTGACGATGATTGCGGGGTTTCTTATACTCCTTCGTTTCGCATCCTGCGATCCTCAACGAGAGACAAATCTAGAACATGGAATGGAGGCTGGGAACTGAAAGTTGATTGACCTATCACTGCCAAGGATCGAGAAAGTCCAATTGCAACAATTCGGGACTACAAAGACTATTCTTCTCGAAAGACGGCTGAAGGTTAGAACGTGAGCTGAATCACGAAGATTTTTGCCTCCAACTCTGTGAGTTGTCCCTAGTCTTCTTGTTCCTTAATATGGGACGCGTGTCTCCAAGTTGACAAAAACATCGCAAAACACGATACGCGAGCTGGAAAGTGCACAGCAATACATAAATAACACAGTGTTGGCATCTCTTCGTCGAGGAAATGCCTCAAATCAGACGTCCATGTCACGCGACTCCAATCGATATTGCTCGGTGCGATGCGGTGAAAAATGATGTCACCAATGATGTCATATCGAACATAAGGATATTTTTAAACTTCAAAACATCCGCTTCGTTCAAGTCAGCAATGCGTCGCAACGCTTTTGATGCCGAGTAAGGGCAGAACCCAATAACCAAGTGAGTCATGATGAGTGGATCGATCATTGTCAACCTCAGCGTATAAAAATAGCCACTGAAGCGAAATGTTCACTTCAATTCCTGAACACATTTCATCGACAACCTCAGAGGAACGATGACCGAATCCGCTGAATCTCAAAGTAAAGTCGTCGGACTTTTCGTTGTCCTGGCGGTCCTCGACTTCGTTTCCGGAGAAAATTTTTGCACTCCGGGAGTGAGAACTTCATGCAGGCATCCATCAGCATGCATCGAAATCGAGTGTGGTGACCTCAACAGTTACGGAAGAGCGGACTTCAGGAACCACATGCTCAGTGCACAAAACGCATATCGGTAAGTCGGACACCGAGTCCAACGTTGAGAAAGTTGGAAGTTTCGACGAAAATCGGAAAATACTTCTATACCCATTGAGTGAACGATGTCCTCTCGGTTTCAGGAAGAACTCCACCCTCGGCAAGTTTGGCGCCGACATGATCAAAATGCAATGGAGTAGAGAGCTGGAGGACAACGCTCTGAAGTGGATTCAGAGTTTATGCAGATCGAACGGTTTTCATCACGACGAGAGTCAATGCCGGAAAACCACATCTTTCGACTCCGTTGGACAGAACCTTTGGACGGGCTCGGGAGCAACGTTTGGTGACATGAACTCTGCGGCCAGGAGCGCTGTAAATTCTTGGTACGCTGAGAAAAGGTCTGTCACCGATAAGGGAATGATTCTCGCGTTCGGGAGGACGAGACCGAACGACGTCATCGGTCACTATACACAGATGATGTGGGCGAGATCCTTCATGTTGGGCTGCGCCTACGTGAGGACCCCGACCCAGGCCCGGGGATTCAAGGCCTTCGTAGCTTGTAACTACGCCCAAGCCGGCAACATCGTGAATCAACCTGTTTTCAACGCAAACGGACCTCTTGCCTCCAGATGTCGTCCCGGAACCAGGAGAGGCGCCTCTGGTCTCTGCGAGGTCTTCGACGAGACGGCGCTCAGAGCGAATATTGGGCTCAGCAGAACTGGATGAGGATGTCCTAGGTTGATCCAACACCAAAAAATGTGATAAAACTTCTGTTGCCGACGGACACCACGCGGACGGGTTCGAGGAACTGCTGATCTCTGCTTTTACGAGGATTCGTTGGCGCCCGCCATGAAGTTGAACTTTGTACACTTGACAATAACTGTCGTCGAATAAAATGTAGCCGCTGGCTTTCTACGAACTTTTTGAGTGATGATTTCAATCAGACGAAAACGCATTATGTGACAACGCCCGGTTCGTTAAGGATGCCTTATAAATCGAGATCAGTTGCAGCGAAGTCATGAGTGTGGAAAGCAGATCCTGAACCGGTTCAACACCTTTGCGTTAGTGAGTGTCCTCCGCTCAACAATACTGCACAGACCCCGTGAATAATCGGATTTCGGAGCTACCGCGTGCATCACTATCCAATGCTCGAATCAGACCAGCGCCGGTGACGCTGACAAAATCAGGTTAGTTCCTCTCTTGTGTGGGGAACGAGTGGTACTAGCCAACGTTTTCGCTTCGATCCTCCGCTCTGGAATCATAACAGTTGCAAGTTTGCGGCGCGGCGTCGATATCTGGGGAACTCCTACTTTGTCGCGACTTGATCGATTTGATTCAATGACTGTCACGGAATGTTCGTTTCATTCTTTCTTTTTCACACGCGACCATTTGAAAGACGCCTCCGACGATGCGGCACCGTGTGGCCTGCCTCCATTGGAATCACAAATAAATGAATCGTGTTTTCGTTGCCATCTCAAACTCGGAGCAACTTCTGTCGACTCATGACCGAGTGGAATCAATACTTGCAGAGCTGAATCCGTTTTCGGAAAGTACATGTTCGAAATGAAATGGAACGCGGAGCTCGAAGACAGCGCTCTCAGGTAGCTCCAAAATTTGTATGACAAAAACAACATGTTTCACGACGAGAACAACGGTAGGCAGACACCCTCATTCAACTCTGTCAGCCAGAACTTGTTCACGAGTACGGCAAACCATACCGATATCTCGATTGCTGGACAGGAGGCGATGGACCCTTGGCACGCGGAGAAAAACCTCACCTCCCTCAGCGAACTCATCCCAAACTCATTCAATTCCGCCACCGGCTCTGGGCTGATTCGTTCCTTCTCGGGTGCGCCTACTTGACGAAAATGAGTGAATCGGCTGGGAACAAGGCGTGGGTGGTAAAGGACGCTCCCCAAGCAAGCGACTCGTTGGGGAGCAACTGCACCCCGGGCTCGGGCAAAGGGTCATCAGGACTCTGAAAAGTGTGAAGGGCAGTGAAACTGAACTCTGCAATTGACCTCGGTCCTCAAAAAAAATAGTGGGCCTCAGGCCCAAGAAATCTGATTGTTCGACATTCAAAATTAAAAGAAAATTCTCTACTTGCGTGGTGATTCGTTCTCATTCGATAGTTTGAAACCGATTGGAGAACGGCCCTGCTGAAGCAGCGAAGTCTTCGAATGATGTTCCCCTGACAGAAAAGTTAGACTTGCTCGAGCCGCGACGACATGAGGAGTCACAACGAATGTTCAAAACGTCGATCGAAAAATCTCCGATAATGGAGCTCGAGAATGTTCGGGAATCTGATATGATGATGAGACTCGACAGTGCATTCACGTCATTCTCAGGTGAAACTGTGGTTTGCTTAGCAAGGTATACGCAGAGCTCAGCTGGACCCTGGAAGGGTCATGATCATTCAAGAATGGGTGCATGTGGATACCAACACCAAAACAAGGAGAACTTTCTGAGCATTGCCGGATCTGCGATACGCATTTCTGTTGAACTGTGTTCATGTTCCTCGAGTGATACCCTGAGCCATACTTAACATCTTCCACGACCCGTTGTGAGCGCATTATAAGGACGCAGCAGACGTACTTATATTGCTTCCAAGCTGAGGATTGAATTCACGCCACACATCGTTTGCGAGATTTGGAGTGAAATCCAGGCTTTCCAATAGTTTCTTCAGTCGGTAGATTAGAACGAGATTCTTTTCTGAAGAAGACCAAGCCAAAAACAACTCTTCACTGCGAGCTCGGTCTCCTGTAAATGGTCTTCTCCTGGAAATCGCCAATCTCCCGTTCCGAAACTCTCGTGAGGCAATCGTGTTGGGACTAACGGGAAACTTTCACGAGACATAACGACCAGGATCTCGAAATAGGCTTCCGGCCGGGTTGTAAATGTTTCCCGTAGCACAGCCGGCTAATCGGAACCTCGCAGAAAATGCAATTCAGATTTTTGCAGAATCTTGCCCGGATTGGAGAGCTAAGTGGATTCCATCAGTGGGGAAGTAAGCTCTAACTAGGCAAAGTCAGGCTGATCTCTCGTGTAAATCTTAAGGGGCTTTCCCGAACGCAACCGTGGGAGTTGTCTTACGTAGTATGCATCGATAGGCTTGCGAGCTACTCAGTCAACGTCAGGGAGGCCGTGATCGATGTTTTCCGAAATTGATGTTCACGTGGCATTTGCATGGCAAGGAAGTTTCGATGAGTCTGCTCGCTACTCAGTCAGAGGAATGAACCCTCCATGGAATGAAACCTTCATCGTGCTCAACCGAACCGTTTGGCAAGTGCCTGCCCATCATCCAGCGTCATCGCGAATTGCTTTGCCTGATTAACCTTCGAGGAAGCCGCAAGCCTTCTGTTCTCGACGAAATCTGCCGTCGTGGCAATAGCCGTTCTGAGTCTCTACATGTCAGATACAATAGAATCCAGCCTGAGGATTCGTAACAATTCATTTTATAATGATTCACTCACTCAGTATTAGAACGAATGCAAACCACAGCATATTGTTCGCGCTAGTAACAATATAAGGCGTCTTTAAGTCTGAATTTTTCTGACGTTTTTAAGGGGATCATGAGTCCAATCGGCGAACTCGCCGTTTTGGGCGCCGTGCTCGCTTTCACCTGTGGTCAACAATTCTGCACTGATCCCGTGAAAAACTCCTGCAATGAAGGAATCGGAGCCTCTGCTTGCATTACAGGTCAGTGCTCCTTTCTGACCAGCAGCGGTGACGCCGATTTCAGAAACGCAATGATAGACGGACACAACGAAGTGAGGTGAGCTCCTTCTTTACTGTGCGAACGTGGTCTTTGAAGCTGTCTCGACCGAGTCAAGAGAGGATGTTTGAAATTTCCCGCGTCCTCACACGGAACAAACCCTCTGAAGCTTCCTGTCTTCCAGAGCTCAACCCTGTTTCGGAACATACGGCGCAAACATGCTCGAAATGCAATGGAACCCGGAGCTCGAAGACAACGCTCTACGATGGCTCCGGAATCTTTGCGAGAAAGGCGTTTCAACCCATGACCCATTCGCCTGTCGTCGAACCCCGTCCTTCAACGCAGTGGGTCAGAACCTGTGGCAGAGTACAAAAAACTATTCCAGTGCCTCTGAGGCTGGCGCAGGAGCGATTCAGTCTTGGTTTGCGGAGAAAAACCTCACCAATTCCATTGACGAGCTTATCCCATATGCTTTCAATGATGCAACTTCTCATTTCACTCAAATGATCTGGGCTGATTCGTATGCTATCGGTTGTGCCTATTTGAGGAAGCCAGGTTCACAATCCGAGAGCATGTCGTGGGTGGCGTGCAACTACGCCAAGGGAGGCAATGTCGTTGGGGAAGACGCGTTCCAAGGAAGCGACACCTTGGGGAGCAACTGCACATCGGGATCGGATAGGGCGTCGTCAGGACTGTGCCAAGTCTGTGACGTTAACGCTGTTAACGCTGCCATCGATCTGAGGCCCACGACATAGAATGCGAGAGCTACCTCGAAAAACGCAGAATGTGGATGAAGCAATGTTGCTTCGAGCAGATCCAAAATTCGAAAGAAGTTCTCTGTTGACGTCGTGACTCGTCCTCGAATCATTCTCCTTCACCTTGACTGAAGCTGGGTCATCTCAGAATAGCAAGATGTCGGACTGGACATCGTGATTTTACGAAGCTCTTTTCGATCAAAGCTCAACTTGCTATACCCTGACTCTCCAAATCTAAGCATGATATCATGGAACTATCCGGAAATTCCTCCTCGGAGATGATACCTGAGCATTGAAAAGATGATTTCACAATTATCGGTGGGTCTCGGATTTATTCATTTTACACATAATTGTAAGTCTCATTTCTACGACGTTGTTGCGAGGTCATCTTTGCAGCCTTAATGACGCAAGATAACTGTCTCTGACAAGTCTCCTAGACCTAAACCACCCAGCGTATCAAGCACTACAATGAAGATTCCTCCGTCTGTAACGACTGCCGTTTCAATCTCAGAATTCAGCGATCTATCAGGGTGGAACGGACTCGTATGGCCCAAGTTCTCATCCAGCTTGAGGTTTCGTCCACAAACTCCGAAAATCGCTGGCCGCCTCTATTCACTGACCGGACGGCAAGCGGATTCTTTCGTCGAAATGCGGATCAGCGAGGACCTTCTGCAGGCCTGGATGACCCGGAGACGAGTCAGCGTTTGAATTTTCCCGCCGCTGGGCGGTCTGTTTACAAAATTGCACACAGAGAGACATGCTGCTGGCTCGGTGCGGGTTTCTGTGGCTATCAGCTGGTGGCTTGGTCAATATTTGATTCGAGGTGAGAAGTGCGTCTTTACTCAAATCCAACACTAAAATTTTGAAATTCCCAATTAGAAGATCAGTTTAGAGTCTTGACTCCTACGGAAGTTCTAGCAAGTGTGGAGGAACTCTCTCCATTTGCCCGATCATCGTTCTCAAAGATAAGGCGGAAATTATTCGAGACGGCATCCCTACCTGTTACTCCATCGCGCTTGTCATTCTTTGATCGAATCCACGAGGACTAATCGTGAGTTCTGCTTTCCCAATTGGTCTTGGAAGAACTGGGAAGAGCTGAAAGTCCGAGGCTGATTCTCTCGGAGTCGAGCTCGGAGCAAAGTTCGGAAATCAGAAAACTTCCCCAGAATCGCAAAATCCGTTGGTTATCTGTCGAGAACCATTCATGTCGTGAAATGGTGGGAAGCGCTTCGTGAAAAAACTGTTGGACCTGAAACGGCGTTCTGCGTCGCTCACTTCGAGCTGAGATCTAAATATAACCGTCGTGAACTGTTTGACTGGCAGGTTCCACATACATACGTCAGAGGGTTTCCTCGTCAGACATTTCTTGAAGCGTTCACGAGAATGGGATGCTTTCGAATGGAATCTTTTTTTTAAGAGGTTCTCTCGCAGGAGACTGCAGCTTTGGTTCCGGGCTGGAAATTTGTTGAAAAGTCCATCCTGCTTCCCAAATTGCGGATCCGCTGATCCGCAATCGAAATTCAGTTTGATTCACCATCCGGAGGGACTCTTTCTTGATCCACTTGGAATGAGTGGACGGTGTGAACCGCGGGAGCCTCCTGAGCGTGCAAATCGGAAATTTGAAAAGTCATTTCATTACAGATCGTGCAATGACAGTAAGGAACCTCTCGAGAATTGACGCTGTGTACAGAAGTTCTTTCCTGTCCAAATATTTCGTCAAAGGTTGGGGCGACCCTGTCAACATACAGAAGTTCGTGCGCGAGTACTTCGATATTTCACTAAATGATCATATCGGCTCTTGCTTTCTTTCATCACCATTCACTCGATCATAGACCTCATCTCATTCTTCAAATATTATGCTTTTCCAGGATCTGCCAGTTCCGGAAGGTTGTGAGCGATCGAGAAAAATGCACTCGACTGGTGGATGATAACTATCCGATTCAAATAGATAAGGACGAAAACAAGGGTCACTACCGACTGCTGAGAGGTCACTTCACATCCCCACTTGTACATTATTTACCCGATGTGATACCTGCGGAGAGCCACAAAGCTTATTTCGAGGTGGGTGTTTTAAAATTTCCGATTTTCACGCTCGTGTTTTTGGATGAGTTTTGGCTCGGATTCTCCCGCAATTTCTTGAAATACTCTTGAACACCGCATCATGGAATTTTTAGGATGAGAAATATTTGATACTCAAAATCCGGATCGGACGAAAATTTTCCCGGACTATTAGACGTGATCAGTAGGATTTTTCGTCACCTTCAGATACTCATACCGAACAAGTGGAAGCACCCACGCTTGCGACCGATGTGTCTTCAATTGGCCGGAACTGGAGATCAAGGATTCTGGAGACGGAGTTTTTTCATTGCCAAACCACTCTTGAACGAATACGGCATAGGCTCAATTCTGCTAGAAAATCCTTTCTACGGCCAACGGAAACCCAAAGCACAGGTAGCTCATCAGGATGATGACGGGGAAATATCGGAGCAGTTCCTAAGAACTATCGGCACACATCAGAGCCTAACAAGCATTCAGAACTTCGTTAGATTGATTGATCAAATCAGATATTGTATAAAGTTGTGACAATTTTTCACGGTGAATCAATTTCCCCTCTACCATGGTAAATTATTGGAACATACACATTTGGTCAATCAAACAACTTTTCCGATGCTTTTACATTCTGAGAGAGGGTTAGTAGTAGGGTTAGATGATTTGATTTTTCATTCCAGTTCCGCTCTGTGCTACACAACGTGTCCGATGTCTTTGTTATGGGTGGCTGACTCGTTCTAGAGAGCATAGCGTTGTTGAAATGGTGCGAACAACAGGGTTACGGTCCTCTTGCCTTGACCGGTCTTTCCATGGGTGGACACGTGAGTTTTAACGTTGTTCTTCTTGTTCCTCTCCCGATCGTAAGAAAATTATTCTCCATCCGTGATGTAACTAGATAGCTAAAGACCCACATGGTGATGATTCAGAACATCGAACTTCCTTGTGAGCAGATGGCGTCACTGGCCGGAGGAAGTTTCGACAAACCTGTTGGCATCGCCCCCTGCTTGTCCTGGACAACAGCCTCTTGTGCTTTCACCCAGGGAGTCATGAGTGGCTCCATTCCGTGGGAACTACTTCAGAGCCAGTATAGCTCAGAGCCCATCATCCGGGAGGAACTTAGCAAAATGGTTCAGGGCCCTAATTCGGGGAGCGTGAGTTCTTCTTTTTTGAACTTTTTTCTTAGATACCTAGTGAGCTTCAAGTTCCTCAATCTGTACGAGAAGGTCGGTCACTGAACTGAGTTTTTTTTTTTCGCAGGAGAGAAATTTCTTGGCTGGACAGGAATTCGCTCGGCAAGTGACGCACGAAATGGAAACGGTAAGAATGAAGGTAATCTTTTGTCACCCCGTCCGATGGGGTACAGGTGAATGTTTGAAATCTCACTTCGATTTTCCGGATATTTCGCCAAAGTTACTCAAATCTCAATGATCTCGATTCCAGACTTCGGATTCATCTTTAAGCAACGCGTTGACTAGGTTGGTGAAATCGTTATCGATCGATTTCCGGAAAGTCGGTCCGCCTCCGTCGAAAGAGAAAGCGATGGAAGCAATCAATTTCATGAGGGGAATCATGGATGAATGCACCGCTCTCGGGAACTTCGGGGTACGTTTCATGATATTTTGTCGAACAAATGAGTTTCTCGAGATCTTGAGAGCGTCGACTGATTTTCCGTTCCCGCAGACGCCCGTGGATCCAACGTTGGCGATCTGCGTTGCGGCGACAAGAGACGCGTACGTTCCGCGGGATGGCGTTCAAGACATCCGAGACGTCTGGCCAGGATGTGAAGTTCGATACGTCGACTACGGCCATGTAGAGGCGTTCGCTTTCGCCCGACAATGTTTCAGGTGAGTGGATTTTCCGGTGGGGAAAAAAGAATCGATGTCGAATTTCGACCAAACATCCATGAGTTCGATGATCTTTCCAGACAAGCGATCGCGGACTCCTTGGACAGAACAGCGTCCAAATATTACGGTGGAACTCTTTTCGAGAAGCCAAAATCGTGATCAACGAAGACGGATGGTGGATATCATAGCCAAGTGATTTTATGATTGGGAAAATACCCGAGTCTCGGGAAGCTGTAAAAATCGATTTCGCACTGCGTCGCGGATGTAAATGTTTCATCATATGAGACTGGATCCTTCCGACGAAACTCGAGAGGGAGAGGATCCTGTGTGGCCTCCAAGGATTGAACAAATTTAATCAGGCCCAGACGACAACGAGACAAAAAAGAATAGTAATCACGCATAATGTGCCGGACATGTGTCAAAAAGGATTTTTCATCGGAAGAAAGCTCGTTTGTCATTCGTGGTGTTGTTATTTTGTTACACCTTTTGCCTAATAAAGCATTGTTCACATTAATAATAATATAAAGAGTTATCTGTTTCCGTGAAGAGGAATGTTGAGAACATCCCCCGATTGTTCCCTTTTCGGATCAGAAGAGGACACGTGGTCGACCTACCAATCTAGAGGACATTTCCACCGCTTTCTTTTTCTTATCAAATGTTAATCCTTGTCCCTTCAATATCTCGTCCTTGGCGGACGTTTCGTTTATTCCTGAATTCGGCATGTCAGCGTCAACTTGGGATGTTTCTTGAGCGCTTCTATTGCATCCTCCGGAACGTCAGTTGGAGGAGTGCTGGAAGTTTCAATCTCGGCTGCTTTGAGGCCAATTCCGTCAGATGAGGCCGACGTTTCCTCTGAAGAACTGAGAGCGCTGCTGTCCTCAGAAGCGGCTTCATCGGGAGCAGATGTTGGTGTATCAGGAGTCACCTCAATCGAATCAGCGACAACAACGCGATTGCGGAAGATGTTGGCCGGCTGAACTGAATCAGATGAATCGACAGTTATGAATCAACGATTTCGGAAGTGACGCGCTCGCGACTGTCTCACTGTCATCGATCGCAGCTCCACTTGGGGTGGACTCACGTCATTTGATGACGGGATCGAGAGATTGGAAGATAATTGTTGCTGTAGAATGAGAGAGCATCGAAATTCAAGTTAGAGTGGAAAAGAAACTCACAGGTTCGCAGCATCACGCTCTCAGTGAGAGCCACTCCAACGATGACGAGAACGATTGACGACCTCATGACGATTGGCTTCGAAGAAGACTTGGTGATGTCTGTGCTCAATAAGTTTTCTCGGTCCGTCTCCCGCGAACGTCCTTTCCCTCATAGCGTCGTCAGAGGGTCCGATGTCATCATTTCTTGAAGCGATTGTTCCGAGAGAATCATGAGTGAATCCTCACTCAATGAGCGAATGGGTTTTGCAGCAACCAAGAGCGAGTTTCCGAAGATTTCAACTTCAAGAAAAGAGAAACAACATTTTGTCGGAATGATAGCCTAGCAATCAAAAGAGGTGACTCCTGATGAGATCCCGGAATTCGCAAAGAAAGTTCGTCGCTCATTCTTGGGAATCTTCCAATTGAGCTCATGAGCGGTGATCACACTCCAGAAGTCGTTTGGAAGTTCATCAAGACAGAAATTTCATTGAGTGCTTCGCGCCTTCGGTTGATAACAGAACTCACAGAAGAGCAGAATCTCGCTTTCGACAGCGGAGAGTCCCTATTCATGTGTTTGTCGCGAAGGCAGTCTTTGGGGAACCGCAGCTGTTCGGTCGAAATGTAATTTTTCTAGATAACCCGCGACCCACCTGGCCGTACCTCGTGTGGTCGAAAACTTAACAGATGAACAAAATCAGGATCGGGTTCATCAAACTCGTCCTAACTCGAGTACGTTTGCGCTCCACCAGGTCGGAAAGAGAATTTCTTCGATCCAGGGACGAGAGTGAATTTTCCGAAATTCGTCACCGTGTTCGCAGATTTCCGTTGGCTTCACTAAGGTGCCCAAACCGAGAGGACCGTCGAGAACGTTCGTTAAAACGATTCAGGTTTATTCTTAAACGTTTGTGACAAAACCCATATCGAAGCCTCGATGAAGGTAAAACCTCGAGTCATTAAAAGCTAAAGTAAAACTTCTGGATGCACAAAGTGTGTTATGGAACAAAATTTCTGATCGACTGCCTCAACTCAAGAAACACAACAAGTTTGAGCTTCCAACTGGTGCACGAAACTCCTCGAAACCTGGGGAACTCTTTGCGTTGCAGGAGCGACCGGGTTGCGTAAATGAATGCGTGTTTCGCGCTTGCTTATTTGATAGCCCAGACGATCGTAGACTTTTGTGATGAGCTCAACCTCGCCTGATTCGCACCACGGGAAGACGGTTTTCGCCATCACGTAATTCGTCGGCGATTGATGACTCGTCTTCACATCGGCGGACCAAATGATGACTTTGCTTCTGGGTTTGATGATGAAGGGGGAGGGGAACCGGTGGGTTACCTGAAATCATATCCAATGAATCCACCCGAGATAGGACGTCCTCAGTTTCTCACGGATCGGGTCAAGAGGATAGCTACCTTGTTCTCCCCGCATTTCTGTACGAGGTACCATCGACTGATGTCTAACGGGTCGTCGCCTTTATTCTCCAGAACAACGAACTTCCCGTTACGGACGTCGTGTTTTCCAATTTCCAGAGACCGACTGCTTTCCGTCGCGAAGTCGTTCTTTCCAGTTGATTGCGATGCGGGGGAAGACGCTGGCCCGGCGTCTTCGCTGCCCTCCCGTGATCGAAACGGAATTCCGGACGCGGCGCTGGACGTCAGGGAGCCGTCGGCGTCGTGGCTCCTGTCGTACATTCGAGATTCTTCTCGATCCAGCAGACGCCTTCGAACAAGAAACCGGAATCAGAATCTCCGTGGATTTTCTGGGCACTCCCAGTCCCTACATAGTCGAAGTTGACCAACCTGTAGATGGCGAGTTCCCTCTGTGTTTCGTCGCCAGTTTGAATGAGGGACTGTAGAGCTCCGAGCGCAGCTTCGAGCTCTTCATTCGTCTCATGAAGTTCGTTCTCCTTTCGCATCAAATGTTCCCTCAACCGACCTGAAGCCTCTTGCATGACGTTGATTTTCCGCTGAGATCTAAACTTCTCGTGCTCTAGTTCATCGGTGACGGATTGAAGGTGTTCTCTGAGTTGGGCAACCTGCTCTCTCGCCGATGAATCTCTCCAAACGGATGACCTGTAGTGCTCGGACCCGATCTCTTGCTGCTCCCGTTCATCTCCGGAATCGTGACCCAAGATCTTCTCGTAGCTCGTTTGCATTGGGGTCCCGTTCTGGAGAGCTTCCATGGATCGCGAAATGAAGTCGTCGAGACCGTTCCGTAGCGTCTGCTTGTGACGAGCGAGGCGCGATTTCAACCTCCGATTCTCTTGTTGGACTGAAAAGGGAACTTGAGATCATTCATGGATCGGATCGATTTCAGTTGGAAAGGGGAAACGGAAGTTTTTCCGACCTTCCATTGTTTTGAAAACCAAAGCAGAGCGAAGGAGAAGACCCTACGTGAGTTGATAAGGTTCTGCTGGGAACATTCATCAGTCGGACGAGAAACCGCTTGATCATTCAATCGAGTCCTGAGCTTTTCATTCTCAGCTCTCAGTTGCTGCAATTCGAAGTTGGATTCACCGCTTGAGAATCTGAGCTCGGCGTTCTTCTGCATCAGTTCTTCGTTCTTCTCATTCAGGGAGTTCATGGCGCGTCTCAGGGTGTCGATCCTTGAAGATTCACATGCTCGCATTCATTCTTTTTTATTTTTTCCAAAATTATCGATTCTAGTTGAATGAGACAGAGACGAAAAGAACTCACCGAATATCATAAAGCGCCAAAGAGCTCCGGAAACGCTGTGTTTTTTCTTCGATCGCGGCCCCGAGTTCTTCGATTTCAAACGAGTTTTGACAGAACGAATCAACTGATTGAGTTCCTCCAGTTCCGCAGGCCAATCCGTCGCATGGAGATTCTCTGTTCCGCGGGAGTGAGTCCTCTTTTGCCGCATGAGAAGATTGATTTTCGCGGCGTATCGGACCTCCGAACTCAACGTCACGCGCAAACCTCAGGAGCCGCGCCAGTCTGAAGATCGATCGGAGGACTGTAGTTTCTATTCTTTTGGAAACAGTTGAGACAGACGAGAATTTCAGTTCAAAGTTTGGAAGAGGATTCCTCGATTACCTTTCATTTAACGAAGCCAATTGCTGCTGACGCCTCACTGCTGCTCCCAGGTACACACGCCACTTGGGTCCGTTGTTTTGTCCTGAGTTCTCAATGGATTCTTCATCTTTCAGACTCGACCGCAGATGCTCGTAGCGCTCCATCTTCGACAAATATCAGTGGAGAGCAGATCAAATTATTTCAACTTCAAACAAAGAACGAGCTCGCCGTCAGGTGATTTAGACGAGTTGTTTACGATGATGTTGCGCACGTTTCTCCCAAATCCACAATAATTCTCTGAAGTCGAAAGATCCCAAAGAGCGTTTTGAAATCGTTGGAAATTCCATGAAAATACTCGACCAAACTCTGAAATCCTTACCCCTAAGCAGTGAATCCTTGATCCTTGTTCAGGAGTCATTTTCCACTTGTTAGACTTGTTTTTCATTCTCTCGGGGAACTTCTTATCGCTAGCCGACCCCAATGTAGGTCTGTAAGTGGGAATATTTCTAAATCAATATACTTTATCTCGTATCGCCGCCATGGGGAACTTTCGTCATGTGTTGAAAGCGGTCGATTGAAAGAAACGAGTCCTGCATTTGGAAACAACTTCCAAATTCACTTCCAGCGGAGTCGTTGCCATCGCAGACGTAGATATAAGATGGTTCCGAAAGTTGAGAGAACGGAGATCAGATATCATGTGGAATGTTTTTGTGCATCTTCAGATTTTCCAAAACACATCTAGAAGAACGTCCACTTGGAGTAGAGTGGAAAACGAACGCTTCTTCGAGGACGGAATCGACGGTTCATTTCTGCGTTCCGTTTTGATCTTCAGTCGAAGGCGGCAAGAATAAGAGACTCTCTAATACACGCCTTTAAAACATCTCCGAAGTTGAATTGCAGATTGTAGCTGAAGTCGTCACCGCTCTGAGGCACCTTGTGGCGACACTACCCGCTCAGTCCACAGTGAGTGTGGTGGGTTCGGACCATGTGATACTGCTGACGAGCTTCGTAAGGGAACAAGGATCGCGGCTAGGGAGGTTCGCCTTGGCATGTAGCACCCACGGACAGCTCTCAGATGAACTATGTAGCTATGTAGATGGCTCACGTGTCTCTTCGAGTTAGTCCCTCGATCAACGCAGAAGAAGGAAACGAAAAGAATGATAATAATCTGTCATTTCATCATAGTTTGAATCCGTGGCCTCCGACAGAGACGAGGCGATTCTTCTATGAGCTCATCTTCCTGAAGAGTGACAGCATGGCTGCAGCTAGACCTCCAAATTGGGGGTAAACTGATCAAAGAAAATCTCCGAGGTGGGACCTCATTCTTCGAAGAACACCGTGACCTACGTGTAATCAGAGTCCGGACCGGAATTATTTTCACAATCGACAATCTTGATTAGGTTCTAATCTCGCACGTTAAGTCAGGCCTCACATATTGCAGCACTGAGGTGCCAAACAACAGCGACATTTCAGCGACATCTCTGAAAATCGAGATCGAGCGGTTAGAGTGAAGTGCTTTTTTCGGAAAGCTAAAAGCTCATCGAGGTTACGAGGTGGAGGGACACATTTACTGTCATACATACATTAGTCATACAGACACTCCTCAAAGCAAGAAGGGAATCGACTATTTTGATCTCGGCAGTAAATTTTGTCGATGATTGTTCTTCTTCAAGCATTCGAGATCTGACGTATAACACTTTGAAGTATAACTAAGGCTCTCGTGTGCGCGCATATAATGGAAGATTGGGATACCGAGAGATTAATTCATTGTACGTGATGATTTCCAAAGGTGTCGAGTTGGGAAAGCCACATGTTACAAACATCGAGAGAAATCAAGTGGCCACGGATAATCAATAAAACACTTTCTTTTGTAATTATGATATAAGTAAACGATATTTCAATGAGAATAATATGCAAATTATTCTACGATACATCCAGATAAAATAGAAAGTCAATTAGCAAGCCCCATAAATTAATGGATGTTTTGACGAGTTATGATTCAAAATGAACGACAGCCAGCGGAACCACCAAAAAGTCACATTCTGTGGAGAAATTCTTCCGAAAGGAAACGAGGATCCACTTCTACAACATCACTTCATTCTTGATGATATCGGTTATATCATATTGGGGAGAAATGTATTCGCTTCATCGAAAATTCTGAAGTGTCGTCCGGCAAACGCGATCAATGTTCAGTGGCGGAGACTGAAATCTCGAGATCAGTGTTCTCCATGGAGGCATATTTTAACACGCAGGAAGGACATTCGTTGCCCTGAGCTTCAATACACGCCGGCTGTCCTCACCAAACTAATGAATCCGCTTTCACTCTCTACTCACTCCTCGTCGCCGCCGCCAGCTCCCTCTCAAAAGGCGAGCGCTAGTTTCGAGTGTTATCGACCATTTCCTAGCGCATTGTTCGGTGCCAATATGGCGATTAATCGACAGAGTTTTGTTACTGTTTTATAGCCGCGGCGCTCTCCCTGGCCCGTACAACACGCTCTCGGCTCAGCGGCCGCACTCTCCGCCATCACCAAAACCACTACCAGCAGCTAGCAAGCAGGCAGGCAGGCAGGCAGGCAGGCCGCACGCACGAATACATGCGCGGAGCCGACATTCGTACGGGATGAGTCGTGGGGTCCGAGAGCTGGCAGGCCGGCAGACAGGCACCGCCTCGCCGTTTGGCTCCACCTTCGTGAAGCTCCGATAAGATCGCGATCTCAATCTCGAAGTCCAATCCATCGAAGGCCCATCTGTCGGTAGGCTCGGCATTGCGCCTCGGGTTAGAACTCGGAACGAAGGGAACCATCGAGCAAGCCGAGGCGGGCCAGTGAGAAGTAATTGGCGAAAAATTGCGCTACCTCCATAGAACTCGATGCTTAACAACCGACTGAGCCCAGGAAGAGGCCCTTGAGAGTCGCTATTCTTCGTCCTCCACTATTTTGAGAGTTTGTCTTTTCGAATTGACAGTTCTCCGCTTCTATCAACTAGGTCACCGTACATTCTGCGTGCTGGGCACGCATCCGTCCGGCTCAGGTTTTCGATGGACGGAGAATATTTGGTGAATTCGCGGATTCGTTTTCGCTAGTTTGTTTCGAGCGAGATAAGAAAGAGGTTATCGCGGAATAAAGAAACGCTTCAACAAGGAAATGTTGACTTTCCGCCATCGATCAATGAAATGCTAAGGCCAAGCAAGAAGGGAGGGTGAATTATTGAAGATTTTGTGTCGAAAAAGAAAAGTTCTCAGCTGCAACGCAAGTCGTTGAATTGCGTGGCGTTGTCCGCGAACTTTTTGACGTCTCACAACTTGTAGAAAGTGTGATGACGAACGATTTTGGGCGTGCCACGGCAGCAGGGAAGAACTCTTGTCTTGTAAAAAGGGTGTTCGCAATTCATCCGCTCTCGACAAATGAGATCTAGCTTGATATGATCACGGACGACTCGTTGTCTTCGATCGCTTCGCCGTAAGAGTCTCGAGTGTCAAACGTCGCTAAACTCTGAAAAGCGACAGCCGACAATGCAATACAATTCAAAGTTTCTGAAATTTTGTTGACGGAATTCGGAGAAAGGAGGCAAAGGAGAACGGTTTTCGCCGTAGGAGGGAGGTTCGATCAACCAACGAAGGAACCATGACGGCGCGACACCACAGTTTGTTTATCCGAAGCCGAGCGAACATCCGAGAGGGTCAGTTGATACAGATCAGGAGCTTTTGTCGTCGTCTGATGAGATTTGGTCAATTTTGATTCATTCGTTCGGTCGTTCATTTGTGCATACTCCGATAAATCTGTCCGGAAGAATGTCTGAGGCTAAATCCGAATATCTCGGCTAGATCTCTAGTGACTGACTATTTCTGTACAGCAACCCACCGACACGGGGGTCGCTCGCACGGCTCACTCAGAGTCCTGAACATGGGTTCGAACACATACTTTTAATCCTTATCTGGCTGTTGAGGGGAGAAGCGAGGGGAGAACGACGCAAAAACCTCGCATAGTACACGACCGATGTAAGATAAGACGCTTAGGGGAGAGGTAGACCCTCATGGTGGGAGTTTGTGTTCACATCATTTCAGACGACGCTCTTATTCGACAAATGACAAATGTACCACCACCACAGAGCTTACCTAGTGGGAGCCCGCCGACAAGTCCACAGCCGGAATGTTTCTGGCCATGAATTGCTTTTCAAAGAAACTTTCAGTCAGAGAGTTGCTCCAAAGTGGAAATTCCTGATCCCGAATGCGAAGTCTAGGTGTTAAACGATTGAAATCTTTTGGGGGCAAGAAGTGGACAGACAATTTGTCCCTGAAGATTCCCGATTAGTATTGGTTTGGAACTGGAGACGGGCTCGTCGGGGAACGACTGAGCATGAGAGAAGGAGAGAGAGAGAGAATGAACAACCCATCCAGGCCAACAGTAGTGTCCTCCCGATGGCGTCGCACCTCTTATCAGATGTGCTTCATCGCCAACAGCCAGTCAGTCAGTCAGCCAGTCAAGCCGGGGACAAGAGCGGCTGCAGAAGAAGAACAACGAAGGGACATATGTCGATGTTGAGAAATGGCTAGCAACGACGATGACTACAAAGGGAAAGATTGAGAACGAGAGGAAAAAAAAGAGCGAGAAGCTTATCAGTCAACTGATCAGTGAGCAGCGAACGAGCAAGCAAGCAAGCATGCGAAGAGGATTGAAGTGAGCATCCGAGCCGAGAAGTTGTGGGACCAGAGGAATCGCGAACTAACGCGAGCTCCTGAACTTCTGCGTGAGCGAAAGGATCGTGTGGGTGGAAAAACTAAATTGATTGAATATGCTCAGGCTCCCTCCTCCGTGAACTTCAAGGATGGATTCGTATCAATCGGATCAGGACCGAAATCGATGGAAAACCTTAGTTCCCTCCTCGCCATCTGGAAGCCCATCGGGGGAGGGGTCAACCTCACTGGGTTTCCCAGACCTCCCTTCCCTAATTCGAGTCGGGAAAACGAAGGAAAAACGCCTACAGGACTGGACATCGAGTCGTTGGGGAAGAGAACTTGTCGAAATCCAACCAAGATCGGTAAGTTTTCGGGAAACACCTTTACTTGACGGCTCCCGCCAAGTAATTCCTTGAAGGGTCGTGAGCGGAAAGTATACGAGGTGCTCCTCGAGCGAAAGTGTCGAAGACATGTCCACAAAAACGGCGTTTATAACTTCTTCTTTTTCCTTTCGCTCGTTTCGTGATCAGTATCGAACAATCGTCAAGCAGCGGAGTGGGCTGAGACGCGAGTAGGCTGACTGAACGACCGTTGGTCCGGCCTGGCGGCAAGCAATCTTCATGCGGTAATCTAGGAGAGAAAAAAGGGGCGAGGTTGAAGATTTCAGATATCGTAGTGGCACACGACTCATATCTGTGAATGGCGTCGGAAGATCTCGTGCGTTTAGCGATTGCGATAACGATTTTTCCAACAAACAGTTAGCCAATCGAAGATCAGAAACCGCTGTTTCTCTCCTCTTCAGTATTTTGTCACCTCCTCGACCCGCCGAACATCGTGGCTATTTGCTATCTACGACGAACATCAGAAGCCAGAATGAGCTGACGAGACGTGCATTGTACTCTTTTCGATTCCTCTTCAGCTCGGCTTCCATGTTTCTGCTCGAGCCCCCGAGCTCCCGCCCCAGATGCAAGTTGGCAGATGGAGGCGTAGCGCTTATCTGCTTGGCATAATCTCTGCCCTAGTTCGGCTTCCCTCGGCCGAAGTCGGGGCAGTCAGCAACGAAGTACAAGACATTCGACATAAGAGTCAGTCAGGCAGGCACTGAAGAAGGAAGGAAAGACTCACTCAGTTAGTCAGAGGTTTATCTCGATGAAGCTCAAATGACCGCTTCCGAAGAATCTGTCAGCTCCGAGTTGAGGTGTGAAGGAAGCTTGGACAAGCAGACGAAACTGAAGCGCAGATCGAGAGCGAGCATTCATCCACTCGCTCATAATGAGATGCCTGTCCCGAGATAAGCATCTGGCCGTTGAGATTTGTCAGCGGCTTCGAGCTCGAGCGTTCCAATGATTCGCGCGTTCGTAAAATCATCTCACTCGAAAGTCTCGGAGAAAACTACGAATTACACTTCATTCCAGGGATACCTGATCTGATATTTATATCTGCGTCATTAATCTCTAGTCCGCCAAACGCGACGGACGAATCTGTTCATCTGTCATTAGAAGAGGGCAGCGGCTCCGCCTTTTCCATGTACATATGTAGGTGCTCCGAAACATTTGTATCGAAGTTGCTTATTTTTGGCGGTCTATTTTCGATCGACCCGCCCGCCGCTGCTCAAATATTTAGTTTCTCGCTTTCGGAACGACGGCATCGTGTGAAAATCGAACACTTCGAGCAACGTGGCGCTAATTCCGACTCAATTGCGGGAGCCTTTGTTCCCGTCGCCGTAATTTTTCGGTCATTTCAGACCGGAGCGTGAACGGACATAATTATAATCAGTGATGGATGAGGAATCGATATCATCATATGCGGTCCGGTCGAAAATGCTAAACGAAAAGAATGGGGTCCTTCATCAAGGTCGTCCTGGGCACCTTGTAGAGAGCAGTGAGCCCGAACTCGGAATCTCACCCAAACGACTCAACTTCGAAAATGTTTTGAGCTCGTCGCCGAGTTGACCTGTGTCGTCATGTGGAAACGGTTGTCTCGTTGACAAATGGCGTTTGGCATCGTGCCCTCGAGATCTGGGGACCTTCTCATATTTCAGGCGGACAACGTTCAATTACGTTGCCTCCGACGTCGGTTCCCCGCTGCGGGACGGTGTCTTTGAAAGATTACCGAGAGTCTGACGGATTCCCTGTTCGGTATTTGCAGATTTTCAAGCAACTCAGCCCCTGTCTCTGTTTGTTTCGGCTACCGTGCGCCGTTTGTCGCTCGCGAACCCGAGGGGGGTCAAAAGCGGCGGATAAACTTCAGACCACCTCGTAAGAGGTCTCGCGAAACGCCAATATTTGTCCTTGAGCTTCAGGTGCTCCGAGTTTTGTATTAACAGAAAGCTTTCATCTTCGAATCGAGAGAAGGAAACAAGAGCGATACAGATCTGTGAATGTCTACTTTTCTAGTTTGTTTCGCACGGAGAGACTTCCGAGCAGAGTCTGGAAAGCCGGGTTGACCGAGATGTGCTCGGTATCGGAACGGAAACCGTGGAAGTTGATGATCTCATTTTTCCTCAGAATCGATGTCGCGTCCACGTTCCTTAATGAAGACGGAAGCGTCTCAATGGAACCTGTGATAAGCACGAGTGAGAGATAGACGCTCGGAAAAAGACAAAACTTCAATGCCGACGCCGCCGTCGCAGCTGTCCCGTAATGAAGTCGCTCGAGTTGAAGTGGATACATCGGTTCATCATCAATTTCTATCAATTACCTACCTCTATCTGCTTGCGTGGTCGCTGACTGATTGTGAGTGGCCGACACGGTAAGAGGCCGTTCTTCGAAGGAAACGTGGAATGGTTTCTCGTTGCAGAAGTTGGAGCGGCGAACATTCGAGTTGCTGCTGCTTCTGCTTAAAAAGACCTTCTTCGGCGCATTGTTCTAAGGAGGCATCCAGCGACTCGGCCATTTTGGTATTGTACCATGTCTGTCGAAGCCCCGTCGCTGTTTTTGTTGTTGTCCACGCGGCTACTGACTGTGCTTCTTCTCTTGCCGCCGCCGCTGGCATTTCTGTCAGTGCATTTATCGAACGATGTATACGATAGATCTTCGTCGTCGTCGTTGGCTTATCTTCGTTATCTAAATTGGCGGCGGCGGCGGCGGCAGCAGCACCGATGTCGTCTCCGGAGAGGTCCTGCCCCAACTCAATGGCCATAAGTCACCACTACGGTCTTCTCTCGTTCGTTGGCTTGCTTTTTCTCTACCGAGCCACCGACCGACGTTCCGTCCCTACGCGCTGTACAGAAATGTTGTCGAGCGAGCGACGTCGCAACAGAAAATAAGGAGCAAAAGAGAAGAAATTCAGCTGCTGAACCGCCGCGCCGTACGGCCGGCTGGGAGAGTTTGCCAACGACTACATAACTCCGAACGAAACATAATACCAGAAGGAGGATAGATACTTTCGGTACAAACTTACAACGAATCCGTTTCTTTCTTGCGGCGCCGTTGAACTCGACCTCGAAGCGGTTCTGGAGGTCGAGATCCAGATGACGAGTGATGTGATCGTCGTGATCCAAGAAGTTTCGTAACGAGGCGAAACTAATCTTTCCGAATGCATTCGTTTATGAGATTCTTCATAATTATCCGCTGTTTTAGCATAAACAAACACAAAGCGATGATCGACGACCAGGCAGCAAATGACAACCTGAGGAGGATTATGGCGGAATATCGAAGGTCACGTGATCGACGTTCGATTCAAGACCATCTTCAAGCAAGGATTGACTGGATGCGAGAATTATGTCGCCTGACATGACGCTCCAGGCCGTTCGCGTTCCGACGGACATTTTCCAGAAGCGCAGAAACATGAGGATTCCGCCCCACGATGTCGACGTTATGGAAATTCGTGAGCACGAGCACGCGAGTGTTTTTGGCAATCATTGAATACAAAACAAATGTCTTAAATAAATCATTGTACATACATATATTCAGCGAGAGCATGCGTGAGCGTGCATTAAAAATTACGGCAAAACAAGATCCCTATCTGTTCGCATCCAAAGTTCATCGATTCGTGTTTTTTTTTTTGTTTCAAAGTTCGTTCCTCGAGGATGTGACAAGACTTTCGCTGTCGGAACCGACTCGAGGGAAAATGTTCCCCCACTTCGATCCACCTAAGTGGAACCACGAGAAACTTCCGAGGATCGATGTCTGAGTTTTGAAAGCGCCTTCAGTTCCTCGATTGATCGCTCCTAACTTCAGGAGGTTTCGTGCGATTTGTGGGGCGCGATCGAATCAATGTTGGTGAGCTTCACAACAACGTTTGTCATGAGGACGCCCAGCGTCTCTTGGTCAGTAGCTGGACGGCGTGATCCCGGGGCACGGGGCAGTCGAGGGCAGGTTCTCGCAACGCCGCCGCAGGAGTTCCGTCGAGGAGACAGCTGTTATGATTTACGACAGTCAGAGAGGAGCAAAGCAAACATTCGAAAACCGAAACTGAAAAACGTGAAATCTACACGAGCGCCCGCAGAGGTAAGAGATACTGGGCGGACCTCACGACGCGTTGTCGTTGATGATATATGATGGAGTTTAGCGACTCCGTCCGCCTCCATGCGATCGTTGAACGGTATCTCGTCGAATCTTCGACTCTGTCACCATTTTTTTTTCAAAGTAAAAATCCTCGATGGCGAAATCAACGCATCGGTTTGAAGGAGTTTCGATCTCTTCGCAGGAGAGTTCTCAGGAGAACGAGGAGGACGAGGTGTAGTCGTTTGGTCCGACTTGCAGCGCGGCGAACTCGAGAGGAAGAAAGCTCGAAGTGTCGGGGCGTTTCCGCGTGTGATTTGAAGTTGCCGCCGAGGTAATCCGATCTGCGGTACAATACCGAAGCCAGCGTCTGGCCCGCCGAGGAGGAACCAGTCTACAATGTATACAGTGTGGCACAGGGTGCTATTGTGTGTCGCCGAGGCGCGATATGGTGGTCGATCGGCGTTGACTTTGTGGATGAGATTAAGACCTTTTCGACAGACCGCCATGGCGCCGCGTCGCTCCTGAGAGACTTCCGAAGTCTTCGTTGAGCCATTTCCACGACCATACGAGAAGTAATCCAAAAATCGAATTTGTTTTAAGTGTTTTCAGAAAGCGGAGCTCGGGGGTGGAAAAGTGTGATCGCTGTTCGCACCTAATTTGGCCAGCGGGGCTCCCGTTCAAATATTAACATGAAGTTCGAGGAATGGCGTCGCGTTGGAGGTGGTCGTCTGCCCGCGAGCCAGAAACAAGAGAGAGAGAGAAGACTCCGAGTTCTCAGAGAATTCCACAGAAACCTGTGTTCACGGATCGTTCATTGTTTCGGCAGACGCCAGAGAGCCGTCTCAGACAGTCAGTCAAGTGGTTCGGGTCAATAGTCAGTGAGGTTTGGCGCGAGACGATCGACTACCTGCGAGAAGTGCTGTAAACATTGCAACGTCTACGCCCGCCGCTATCACGTTTTGGGATCGAAGCTTTTGCAAGCGGCTCTTTTCCTCTCTCGGATCGGCGAACGAAGAAACAGTTTGAAATTCCTGCGTGCGGACGCAACTTCTGTTCTCGTGGGCTTTGTTTTGGACGCAAATTTTGGTTTCTGGTCGCGTTTCGTTTTGATATTCTAGCTCAAGAAAGTTCTCAGGCCATTCACATGTCCGATATCGTGAATTTCGCAAATTTTCCATCGAGTCGATGCAGCTTTCGCGCCAACCTGGCTCAAAATCGAATGGGCCGAACAGTTTGTGAAACAGAAACGATTTTCAGGACTCAAGACAGTTCCAAACTCCAGGATGATTGTTTGTCGCATTGATTATTATCTACGTCAGTAGAAGAGAATCGAACGCCTTGTTGACTCCTGAGTCGTAATCAAAACCGAATCGCCTGCTCTCATTCAGAGTAATTCATTCCACTACAAAGAGGACGGACATCGCAAATAGTGTTTTGTGCCTTCTACAATGCAAGCAGGTCTCAGCCCTCTCATTTTTTCTCTTCAGGGGGCTGTGAGTGTTTGCTCGACGACGGCCACAATGCGGTGACGCTCGTCTTTTCGACGACGACGACGACACCGAGAGTGAATCTTCACGGCGGCGGCGGACTCGAAACTGAAGCCGTTCCCGAGTCCCGAAGTCTCACGAAACACTCGGAGAGAGTCGGTGTCCAGACGAGTTGACGCAGGATCGAAGCTTGATGGGCAGACACTAACGCATGACTGCATGGATAAACTGGACACTCGCTTGGATGAATACGCCGGTCTGCTTGGAAGAGAGGATTAAAGCAAGAAGATGAAAGATTAGCTTGAACTACCTTCATAGTCCTGTTTGGCTTTCCAGCTAAAAGCATTCTTTGCTCCATTGGTGACATCAGGCGATACAACTGATAGCATCGTCTCGACTCGACTCGTCCCCGCAGGGCAGCGCAGAGAATGGCCGTCGAATGAAGTTCATGCAAGCTGAAAAATTGCTCGTTTTCGATGGCCTTTTGGCACTCGATGAGCAGCACTGTTTCGCTTTTGTCATTCGACGAGAGGACGAATCGAGAAAAACAATGAACGGGTTGTCCAACAGACAAGCTCGGCTCGAGTCAGGTTCTGCCGATACGAAAACTCGGGCTACTCGATGGTTTGTGTCTTCCAAGACACGAAAGGCAATGTTTCAAAGAGGAGTCCACGCGTACCCGGAGCTCCCCCATTGGCAAGCCACCAGAGTTTTGCGAACATCGAATTTCAGAGCGCGTCTTTCCAACTACAGATGGGACAACGGAACGAGCTCGTCCAATAAGTTTGTGATTGTCATTGGGGTAGCTCGGAGAGGGTCATTTATCTTTCCTCACCAACACGTCGAGGTCGAGGAGGTTTGTGCAAGGGCTCACACTCCCTGTAATTCAAGCCCCGAATATCAGGTTTCTGATTAATTGATTTTTCACTCAACTCTGAACAACCGTTATGATTTGCACAGGAGGGTTTTGGAAGATGGACGACTCGTATGTTGGTTGTGGTTGGAGGTGGGAGCGAGAGACTTTTGTTAGGATACGTTCGATGGATCGGCACGAGCGAAGCTTTTTTTTTTTTTTTGTAACCACCGCAAAGTGTGTCCGACCGCGGCGAGCCTCCTTTGTTTCGTGGCCGACGATGTTCCATCGTTTTGAGAGAAGAGAAACTTGAAAACTTCTGATTCAAATTGCGCAACGCGAAACCGACGAAATCGATGTATCACAGTATGGGAGCCAAAGGTGGAGTAGTTGAATGAGCAAACATATCAAGAGTGGTTGTGGTCTCTCTGTCACAATATGGCCACTCCTCCAGGTCGTCATATGAGCGTGGCGTGTTTTGTGGTGGCTGTGTTCCGACAATACTCACTCCCTTTAGTGATCTCTCAGGTCAACTGATTGTTGAGCACCACCTACCCTGCTGGTTGAGCGAACGAGCGAGCGAGCGAGCAGTCTGGCTCATCCGCCAGCAGACTGACTCGTTTGCTAGCCGAGTCAGGAGGAGCTTCATGCGAGCATTGTACGGCGCGCATTGGGTAGACGACGCCGAGAGGCTCGTATCAATTTCGGAGTCCTATTCTCTAGTCAGACTCTCCGAAGTGACTTCAGTCAGTCACTCACTCAGTCAGTCGACTCGCACAAGGCAAAATATTTGTGTATCGCTCGCTCCGTGATGTTTCTCTCCGGCATGAGGTCGAAGTCGCGTTTTCCAACAATGAGTCTGAGACCACCTCTTGGACGCCGAACATCTCGTCTACTTCGACTTCATAGAACTAACAGCTTCCCTGGCACCTCTGTCAGCGGGACGTCTCGACGACCGCTCAACTATCCCAACCCCATCGGAATTCATTTGACATAGTTTAAATTTTAGGCTACCGTTAGTAGAAAACGCGCGTACGAATCTGTCTCGTCGTGTCGCCTGTTGCGAGACGCCTGGTCGGAGCTCAGCTCACGAGAGGCTTCACTCGAAGCAGTAGTTCACGTCCGGGTTTCGTTAGTGGTCTCGAAACTAATGTTTCGACGCTCAACGGTAATCCAGGTTGTATTGTACATAGTGAGTTGAAAAAGCATATGTCAAGCAAAGTGAGTTCGTCCGAGTGTCGTAAGAATGAAGTCCAGAGGCGGAGCAGTGCTCGTTTCTCCGATGTCTCAATGTACATACAGTGGAGTTGCATGGAGAATTCTTCGGCCATTTGATGCGGGGACAGGAGTATCACAACAAACGCTCGACATACCCTCGTTAAGATGTTTATTGTTGGCCTTCGTTTCCACAATAGAGGACTAGTTCGTTTTGTGTGCGAGGGCGCGATGCTCACCGGAGTGCCCCTGTGCGAGAACACTTTCAGCCCGACCACTGGTTCCATATGGTGAAGGCAGAGGCGGCCCAGCTGAATGTTTACCGAAGTTCATTCGCTTGCTGCTTAGAATTTCCGATGTAATCCTTTGCGAGATGAGAGCAGCACGGAAAGAAATATATTGAGTTTCGTTTCCAGAAAAAGTCCGCGTTCAGCGTGGACTTTTGGATATTCTACAAGGGAAATTCGCGCTGCATTGATTTTCCGTCGCGGTGACCTCGCCGCTCGGCTTACCTGGTTGTCGGTTCGCATAATAAATTACAAATCCACAAGCATCGGAAGCTACAATGTCGCGCCGGGACTTCTGGATAAACGTTGAATGTTCAGGAGAAAAGTGACGAAGAAAAACCACACACAGCTAGTTTATGTTCTGATAACGACGCTAAACGGAAACAAGACTTATCGGCTGCACTACGAAACAATGACATGGATTTCCGAGAAGGCCGTCGTGCGTGTGCAATACGTAACGCTCATGAAATCGGGGACGTTCCTCTAGTTTTCATGTTTTCTTCCCTTTCCCCCTTGAAACCCATCGCGGGACGTTCTGCAAGTCGCGTCCCACGGTCCAGGGAACGACATCCTCAGTATTCGGCGTCCCTAACTCCTTTCGGAAATCCGATGAAATGTTCTCCTCATCGAATCAACGAGTCTTCGGTGCTGAAGATCGAGGACACCTCACAGGAGGAAAGAGCGCAGCTCCAGGTGGAACTTCCTCTCTGACTGTGGTCCATTCATCGGAGTCAGCCGCTCGCTTGGTCAACAAGCAGCAGCTTTGGCTCGATGTCGAGGAAGCATTTCAAAACGGTTTCAATTGGAGCGAGCGTTGTGATCGTGATGAAGATTGTACATGCAGGGGCGGTGGCATTGTGTAAATCGTGACGTCGATGAGGTTGTTGACACTTACGTCCGCTAGGAGGCGTGTCGGAGCTGCACATGACGCACGGCTTCGTATGCTATCGAGAGATCAACCCAGTTGACTAGGGCTCCTGCGTCCCTTGTCCGTTTTTGGTGGATGTCGGCCGCGCCGCCGCAGAAATGGCAAGCAACTAAAGAGGCAAGAAGGCA
Organism: Neoseiulus cucumeris; assembly: GCA_021527715.1. NCBI lineage: Eukaryota > Metazoa > Arthropoda > Arachnida > Mesostigmata > Phytoseiidae > Neoseiulus > Neoseiulus cucumeris. The sequence goes on from JAJSRV010000111.1 coordinate 160,089, forward strand.
GGCTGGCAGCCAGGTTTGTGTAATGGTCCGTTGTCAAGGCAGGTTGCGGTTCCTGCCGCCAAACGTACAAAGCCTCTATTTGGTTGGGGTCCGTCAAAGGAATCCGTTCGTTTGTCCGACCGCCCGCCCGCCCGCCCGCCGACGGTGAAAAAAGAGAAGACGAAGAAGAAGAAGTGACCTATCTGCGGAAGATAGCAGATCTACTTTTCATTCTTGCGGTCCGTCTTCCCGCCTCCAATGGCAGTTGCTCGCTCGTTCTTTGGTTGGTTCGTTTGTCTGTCGTCCAAGTTGCCGTCATTTTTCCTACGTTGCAGTCGGACGACCGCGGTCGCATATTGTTCTTCTACCGAATGCGGCAGTATTTTCAGACGCCGAAATCTTCGTTCAGCTACGCTGGCATTCCATCAGCTCATCCAGCGCGGTCATTCAAAGTCTATCCAAATCACTCTCACGCAGAGTGAAAGCGGGGTTCGTCTCTCTCGTCCTCAACAGCCACCACGAACTTTGGAAACTCGAAACTTTAGAATTGGTGGTCATTGACTTTTCTAGCTGTGAGTCGGGCGTCTAGATCGAAGCTCAAGACGCAAACCTCTCCTTTCTTTCTTCCTTGGAGATTTGATGACAGAATGAAGAGATCTTGGAGTTTGCATCTTGGAAGAACAACGTGAGATCCCAAAACTGGAACGAGCCCCGAGGATGCCGAGGCATTCCAGCTTCGGCAACAGCTCACAATGTGGTATATGGTATATTTATCTTATTCAAGTATGGTATATTTATTGATCTAGACTAGATTTTCGTGTGCATAGTTCGCAAGTGGGAATCTGATCGACTGAAGACAGATTTTGGTGAGGAAAGTTTTGATGTCGCGTCTACAAGGAACCTCTAGTTCATCCAGTGATCAAGTCCTTGTGCAAGTATTGTAACTATACTTCCCGAAGACCCGTTTGCCTCGTTTGAATCGACCGAATCAGAAGCCACTTTCAACCCGCACAGCTAATTGTAAGTAAGAACGAGATAGACGGACTTTGAGCCTCGTCTGCCAAGTTGTGAGTGAAGTCTGGAAGTTTAGGCATTGATCATGATTCGGACTCCACCAATAAATTATCCATCGATTCACAATGAATGGCGCCAGAAAATTGCCGATTACTTGAACTCGGAAGTTTAGGCAAAACCGCCGCACAGTCGTTCATGTGGGATCGCACATCGGGCCGTAGAGTAAGTTGCGCACTGGATCATGTGGGTCATATAAGGTCATTGTTGAGTGATATAATACACGAGGGGTCATATAATCGAGGTTATACATACTGTATTCATCAATCAACGCCCATTAATCCATGAATTGATCGGAGATCGACCACATCGTCAATTCCCGACGTGAAGTTTAAGAATCGAGTATCATTTATCCATATATCTATCACTGAATTTAAAGACCTTTCAATCATCTATCAATTTTCGTACAATCATAACTCGGAGACGGAGAATCTGAGAACAAGCCTTTTCTCCAGATTCTCATTTAGGCAAAAGAAACATACCGATCTCTCTCTAGAAATTTGGAATATAATTCCAGTTTTGGATGTTTTATCTCTTTCCAATGTAAGTTTTTCACCATCAAAATCTGATGGCCGCACAACCTTGCGTCCTGGAATGAAATCTTCGATGACCTCCTTCGTTTGCTGCCGCCGAAACGGCAACTGGATTCACTCTCGGATTGGCTCTTGTTGAGGGTAAATAGTAGGTAGTGTAGATTCTTGTGTTGATGTTTGTTCTCGCAGCTCGTGTAGGAGCTAATGGCACTCGTGTGACGACGAGCCGAGCTTTGTCAGTCAGTCAGGATGGCTTCAACCGGATTCACGATTTTTCACTTTTGGGCTCAAATAGCAATTTTGCTTCACACCAGAATGTCGATCGATCGGTTGGTCGGACGAAGAGGCTCGCTCCTCCGATCGAATGATAGCGTGTGTTCTATGACGACACTCTGTCGTTGATGTGCAAAGTGCTTCTTGATCGAGATCCGAGGTTTTTCGGGTTTTCGATTATCGTGAAAAAACGCTCTTTCTCATCGGAAATCCGATCTGACTCACTGCGAAAATGGCTCCGCTCAATTAAGAGAATACGGGACGTTGTTCTTTACTTCGTAATTAAAAAAATTTAGGCTTAACAATGCTGCGAGGGAAATGTCCAAAAACTGACATGTTATGCCCCAATCTTTTGGGTCAAATACGAATGCGCCGGGTTCTGGCTAAGGTTAGGGAACCGTTAGGGAATTTCAGATGATGTCACGATTAGCCCGAAAGACTCCGAGCTCTAGAAGATCGTGTTTTGGGAAAGCACGTCGTCGCATAATCGAACAACTTGTTCTTCAGAGAACTACCTTAAGGTGTTCTCTCTATATTTACTCTCTGCTTACATTTTTCGAAAGAGTTCGTGTGCCAGACAAGAGTGCGCGACCTCTTTAAGAAAGGTGGATCGAACCAAAATCGAGTCTTCTCGATTTGGATTTTGTCATCGCGCTTCTTTTGGAAACATGTCGTAAGGTCGCCTCTGCTGACTTGCTCCAAACACCGTGTCCAACGTAAACCGTAACCGTGCGGACTGTTAGGCGGCTGAGCTGATAGTGAGTGGGCGCGAAGGTCCGCCGCATCCGCTCCTGGTGCTGTTGGTCGAGCAGATGACCAATCGTCACAGTGTTTATCTTAGGATTCCAAGGCCTATTAGAGCATCTCGCTTGTAACTTGAACCAGAGCTTCAGCGGAATTTCGTGAGCGGCCGTCGAATCCTTCCAACACATGCACCTGTGAATTCCTGAAGGAGACGGGCGACCCGAGTCTACTTGTTAAGTAAACATTGCAAATCGACTCGAGTTACTTCGTGTGCTCATTGAAAGCATCCAACGGTGTTGCTCATATGCGAGGAGAATCACAATGGCCAACTCTTCGAAGAGATTTGTTCTCGTTACAACACAGGAACTTGATTCTGGGCGCCGGAGGTCATCTCGGAGAACGCAAACATTGGCTGCACCCATAACCACCAATTTCGCTCGAAATCTGAGGATTTTCCCGAGGTGAGATGATATTTCCAAAATGTTGCGGACGATCCGAGAGGACCTTAATGTATCGCGCATCAGCCGACTTCGTGGCGTGCATATCCGACAGTCGCGGAAGAATGGCATCCGAGATTTCGCCGGTGAAAGTTCCAGATATTTTCTTCTGAATCGCTGGCAGACAGCAGACGGATGAATGGCCGGGTGGCTGGCTTGCGCTTTCTGCCGCATGAAAAATACTCGGCTCATTGCCGCCAGCCGAGTCGAACTCTTTGGAACACCTGATAGAGGAACGCACTCGCCCAGTTTCTGCGCGTGTTCCTCTTCTCGCTTGCAGCAGAGAAGAAGGCAGGCCTAGAGACTGTAGGGCGGCGTGAGGCAACTTCTCCAACAAGGGAACGAGAGCCACGTAGACGATAACGCAAGTGTCTGGATTTTTCCTGCAGTGCTCAAATGATAAGAACTCATTGTCTGTTTCTTTCGAGTAAGCCTTTCTTCCCTCGTTTTTTTTTGGTTCCCTCCGCGAGCGCCATCACTCCTCCCGGAACCTCCATCCTCACCGGTAGGCTGGCTTTAGACACGCACTGGCCTTTCGTTGTCGACCAATATTTCAACTCGAGAAAGGAAGCCAAATCTGATTTGTTACTTCCCGCTGTCCGTCGTGTGAGGGTAGACACCAAAATTGGAACAGAAAGCGATAGAAACTCTTTCGACTCGGCCTAATTCCTCGAACATGGTCTCACTTTGCAGAGAGGGGTTCTGCTCGATTCGATGCAATCAGTCGTCTGGAATGGAGGAAAAGCTGACGACACTCGCGTCAACCTAAGGATTCTTGTCGTGTTCTCGTGAGCGGAATCGAGCGGGCAAAAATGACATCGAAGAGCATGGACGTCATTTTGGATTTTATTACGTCGTTCGAGTCGTAGCTCCATTGAAGCAGCTATCAATACTCCATCTGTGGCACCCCTTAACACCTTTTCGTTCCTCTTCTTACTCTCAATCCTCACCAGAGTGACTCGCTCGAGCTGCAGTCTGGGGGCGTAACGGCGTGACAGTGGGGCCGGCCGTCGCGAGTGCCGCTCAGTTTTGCTGAACGCTTAGGCCTAACTTTTCCTCCTTTTCTCGCTCCTGCCGGCAGCGGTACGTCATCGCTTGTTTCGTTCATCGACGACTTCGAATGGCAAACATCAGGGTTCGAATTTTTCGGCTTCTACGTTAGCGTTTTTGAAGTTTTCCCTTCCCTCTTCCACATCTCATTCTTCTAAGGCGCTGTCATCTGCCGCGAAATGAAGTCGTGCGCGCAATTTGCCCAAAACTCAACAACTGATTCACAGTTTTGGCTGAATCGCTTTGTAATGAGCCACAAAACATACGAACAAGTGAGGATCCAACCGACCGACGGAATCAAACGGAGGCCCGACAAGAAACGAAAAGAAAAAACGAACGAAAGAGACCATTACGCCACTCATCCAGTACCATTACAAATTACTCCGGCAACAGCTTCATTGGCGAAGCCCATTCTCACAGACTGCCTTCAACTTCTTTCGATCCCATCTTCTGACAACACCTAAATGAACTCTTACGATCGGCGATATTGTTTTTATGTTGCTCTCGCAGCGGCCGTTCCAAATCATCGGCTGCATCCGCTTCGGATCCCCCGACCGACGTGGAAAACCTTCGGAGTTTCTTTTTCTCCGACAATTCCAGATTGCATTTGCAGAGAAGAGTTTGATCGAGTTTCGATCTGAAAGACCGAATCTGAAAATCTTATCGGGTTGAATCTCTTCTCGCTGGTGAATAATGTCAGGATCGATTGCTCGATGTGTCGATGGATGGAATGATAGATGGTAGCCTGTCATTAGACTGCCATCACGGGTCAAAACGGTTAAGCATCGGTTAACGCGATTGTTCCCACAGAAGATGTCTCCGCTGACCTTCATTTCTATCGACTTATCATTCGTCTGTCTCTTAGTCTATCCATGTTTGATATCCGATCTCGGTCCGTGAGCGGACGAACGTCACGAAGCCTGCATGTCGTCGTCGTCGCCCATGCGCTCAAAACCTCCACTGCTCGTCGGAGAACGAAAATCATTTGCACTGTCGCCTTATCGACAGAGATCATATCAGATATATTACCGTGGACAGGCGAGCGGGAGATTCAGTGCATAGAAGTCAATTCAACTCATTAGCGATTGGAATCAGCAGATCGACATCGTTTGCTGTTCCGATGAGGCCCGAAAAGAATCGTCGATCCAAACACAAGAATCTGTGGCCGGAAGTCCGATCCCGAATCGGGTGCTTTTATTTTGATTTCTTGTTGACATGAGCTTTTCAAGTTTCAATAACACTCGAGATTGTATATAGCCAATATTGTTTGAAAGACTTCGCAAATCTCACGCCTTTCTTCCTTGAGGATTCCCTTCCGGACAGTTGAGCGTATCTACTCGAATTCATGCGGTTGAGCTCAAATATGTTTCGATTTCCTAGATCGCTGTCAAACAGAAACTCGAAATAGAAAACTTTCTGCGAAGCAAAAACAATGTTCTCTGAGGCCCCAAAAAACATTCGAACCTCCTCCCCCTCCTGAAACATCAAAGATGGATGACCATGGTGCAACATGTACTCACTTCACATGTCTACATATCACTACGTGAGATGTTCGGTTTTGACGGAGGTGTACTGTTCGTTCGATATCCGGAGGAAACTCCATGAGCCTTGAAAGGTGACGGTTTTCCCAGTCCGCAGCTTCCAGGTTTCAAGTCCTGAGAGATCTAGTCCAGCAACTAGCCCGGAGAGAATGGGAACAATGCATCCTCTTCTCGAAACCACGGCTCAAACTCGACAAACTTGAACGCTCGCTTGAATCACTCTCATCGCGGCTCTGCTATCATATTTGTCCGATATTAATTCAACGTATGTATGCATGAACGCAACACGGACAGAGGGATTTCCGTGACTCCTTGCCGGACTCGGCAGGTAACTGCGAGTCGTGACTTTGACGTCGATGGTTAGCTGGTTAGTGTCGGCTGCTGGTGGACCTTGTTCGTCTGTTGAGAAGGCAACATTAATCACCAGAGAATCACTGACATGTCAGCGGACATCATCTCTGATGTATGCACAGATAGATGGAAGATGAAAGATGCCTATCACCCTCATGACCTCGGCGTCCTCTGTCGTCGTCGTTGTTGCTGCTGCTGCCGCCGCCGCCGCCGGTGCGGCCGATGGCTACGACGACGTTGCTGCTTCCGTACGCCATGCGGGCCTGCGGCCTGTTTGTATGTTGCGAGCGAGTGAGAGAGCGCTACTGGTTCCGAACTCGTTCGCATGGTCAAAGCAACGTCCTAATGGTTTTTTCGGAGATTCTTTGAGTCTGCGGCTGGAGCGAATCGCTGCCCTGGGAATTATTATTCGATTCGGAAAGCGCTGCTCGGAGGCTGGCGGCGCGGCGTCGACAGCCGGATGTGGGTCGGTGTATCTGCCACCGTCGGTCGCCGTGGCCTCGCTTCTAGTTTGAAGCATAATTTATGATCCAGTCGGTGTCGTCTGTAGAGTCCTTTTTTTTTCGATCTTCTAGTATGTGGTGAGCTCATCTGAAACGCTTCACACGTCGGCCTGAACGATCAACCATAATTTGATTGCTCGTTTATGAGTGCTATATTGTACGAAGTAGAAGTACGCCGACTTCGTCCGACGCATACTCATGAGCTAAAACGTCGGCACGAAATGCGCGTCGTGTACATCAAAACCTATCGAACTACATGACGACATCGTCGCTGAACTCCCGATATATTTTCAGAAGGAAGAAATTCTATGTATACATAAATATTTATATATATGTATACATATATGTGTATACAGGATGGTGCCGAATTCGGTTTTCTGCTTTTTCCTCGAAAAATACGCATCATGCAGGAGAAAGTGCGATGGATGACTCCCCTGGATTTCGATTTTACATCTTGTGAGCATGACAGAACCTTGTAAAAAAATTGTTTGACGAGATCTGGCGCTCAAAAACCTGGTTTTCGCGTTTCCTCTATGGAACCCCTTCCGAGAACTTCATGAATCGACACATCTCGCGATCAAGAAAAAAAGTCTTCGGTTCCATTTCTCAAAAATGCGTTATTTACTGAGTTATTCAGTCAAGAAGATTCGCAAAGAAACTCGAGGACAACCATCGAAACGAATGTCTTACAAATCCAAGGCAGAGATGTTGGGGTCCTCTCGATTTTGTAGGTGTATGTCACACATGCGACACAACCTCAGCTGCTGATTCCCATGACTGGCATTCAAAAAGAAATCGTGGTAAAATACACAGTCGTGAACAAGAATGGAGTTTGCGTTCTAAGAATATACCAGGGCCGTTATTCTGACAGGAGAATGCTTGTCGATTTATGAAGTTCTCGAAGTGGATTCCCAAAACGCGAAAATTAGGTTTTTGGGCGCCAGATCTCGTCAAGCAGATTTTTTCCACAAGCTTCTGTCGTGCCCACAAGATGTAAAATCGAAAATCCCGGGGGAGTCATCCATCGCACTTTTTCCTCTAGGACGCGTATTTTTCGAGGAAAATGCAAAAAAACGATTCGCGGACCACACTGTAAATGAAGTATAGTTAGTAGTTGGAAACTTTGCACAAAGTAGGAAACGAGATCCGAAGTAATGTCACGAAAGGCATCAACTGGAGACTGGAGGATTACAGTGGCACATACAAAGTGCATCTCACCATCTGATCCCACATAAGATCCAAGACAGAGATATCTTGGAGAAAGTACGACTTTTCTCTTTGGTTCCAGAGCAGGAAACTCTCTATTCGTACAAACGATATGTTCTAGCGGAGGCTACGCGGCAAGAAGCAAACTCCTGAGCTCATCCTGTACCTTTTTCGGATTTTCCAGTTTGCTAACGATTGGTTCGGTGAATTTGGAAGATAACTCCACAGAACCAGAATTCAGACAAACAAAAATCAAAATCGACAAATGACATCTCCAGATCCTCCGGATCGATTCCAAACATTCTGATGAGAGCTAGGGACTGAGAGAACTCTTGAATATGATCACTAGTTTCCAGAGCCTAGGAAGTCAGCCGCGGACAACTGAGAAATGTGTGTTTTATGACGGATCTTCTAAGTTTTGGTGGAATTTAGGTTGTCGTTAATCGATCTATTCAATCAAACATTTACTCATTCATACTTGGATTGATGATTGTGAATAATGCCTCGACTTTTCCAGGTTCGTTTCATATCAGGAAGATTTCCTACTCGACTCATTGTCACCCAGAGTATCGTGGTTTGAACATCGTGATGACTCGATCATGTCCACCAATTGGTCCTGTCGGTGTCCCAAAACCGGTACTTCAACCCCTACAACTCGGGTTGGCTTTTGGACTACATCGTTAGTTTGCTCATCGACTACATACACCATAGGCCGGCTCAGCTTATAGATTGGCTCCTGGACTAATCGACTCTCATAGGAAATCACGGTGTAGTGGCTTCTCTCTCGAATCAGTGGAGGCTGCTCCTGCAGCTGGTTGGCTGGATGAGGTGAACGAATGGAGTTATTCGACTACAAAGTGGATTGATGGTGTGAGCTGAACGAGACCAAACGGATGAATGAATGAATGAATGGATGGATGGTCGCCGACGGAGGAATATCTCGAATTGGCAATCTCGCCCAGTCACGAACTCATCGCCGAGTTACGGCGCTCAGCTCACAGCAAACTAGATGTTGAAAGCTAAAATCCCAGGTTCGAACCTCTCGATCACGATCCCGGTGGCGGCTGCTTCGTTCGCCGCCGCGGCATCATCGTTGGTGAGTTCTACTCTACACTCACGGCTGAAATTTCGATTCTTTCCGAACTCAAACAAAATTCCTCGGTCGTTTGCCAGCGAAAGATCAGAGCGAAGCGTCACGGTACAGTTTTCGAAGCTCCGACAACGATCCTCGATATCAATGAATTGAACGCAGCAATTCGAGGCGAGTGGAAACCTCGTCGAAGAACGCTGCAGTTTGTCTATCTTGGCTTTGCTGCATTAAGCTTTCATCCATTAAAGGAAGATAACGACTCGAAAGCTGCTTGTCCTCCTTTTTCTCGGGGAGATTGATTCTCCTCGGCCCCGATTTCCTGAATCTTTGGAAATTCGGCGAGGAATTATTGGAGTTCAAGAAAAGCGAAGTTTGGCAAAGTACTTTGGCTCCGAATCTGAATTGAGAGAGTACTAAATTCACGATTCATCCGCGAACGACTCGAGTTTCGCGAAGAAATTCTAATCGCGGTCAAGATGACTGAAGATCTGTCGGACAAAATCGAAGGGCGTTCCTCGCGATAAGGATTCGTGAAAAGCATTGAAAGAAAACTGTCGATGTTCACCACGCCTTCTACAAAATCGTAAATCGGAAGGCTCGCTTGCAACTCTCCGGTGGGAGTTGCGCTTGAGGAAAAGTATCCAGGGAGCCGCGGATTCCATTCGAGTGAAAGCTGTAGCATATCTAATAGACGGGTCTGTGTTTGGAATCGGAACCGAAACCTGTTCTCATCAGAAAGAGGGAGCTCGGGAGAACTTCGCTGTTAGGATCGGTCGTCAGCGGGTGCTTAGTTCGGTGTAGACCCCTTCGTCATCGGTCCTTCAACCTGATCATGCTCACAATGAAAACTTGAACGAAACGAACCTCACACGAAACGGAGAAGCTCGATAACTAGATGGAACGAAAATGTCGATGTCACCTACCGCCCGTGATGACCAGTTAGCGAAGCACCTTTCGGTGGCGATGCAGAAGGAGAACAGCCAACTGTTGGCGCAGAAGCACATTTGAGAAGATCTATTGTTGAAGTGTGGCGGCAATTTTTGAACAAAAAGAAAAATATGGAATGAGGTACGCTCTTTGTGGCTGGTGTGCTTGCCGTTGAATTCGCTCGCTCGCTCGTCCGTCCGTTCCCTCCTTCATTCGAGCCGGCTCAAGAGTAAGTTACTTGCCATTTTGACGTTGCTTTAAAACCTCCACAAACGCTATGGAGCACCGATTTTCTATTCTGCCTGGTCTGCCTCCCTTACTACCTGAACGCCTGCCTGACGGACGGACGGACGGACGAACCAACCGCGCAACTGGAACAAACGACAGACGGACGGACGCAAGTCAAAAGAACGAAGAAAAAGGTGAGAACAGCTTTGACGGACGCTAACAACGTGGTCCTTGTTCCGAGCTGTCTGTATTTTAACACTCGTTGTCAAACTGTGTGTTGTCGCGGGTAATAGCGCACCCATCGTTGTGTCACTCTTTCGGTCGATCTTCGATCGTCACGACTTCTCAACACCCAGCCTCTTGCGTCCTTCCTTGCCTGCTTGCTTGCTCTGTCAGTGAGACGATCACCCGAATTTGCCGGGTTTCAAAATTGGCCGGAGACATTCGATCCGCCCTGTTTTTTTTTGCGCCGAAATCTGCGGCCCCAAGATCGGAAGTTTGCGCATCCGTCCAAGAAATTCTCAATTCCGAATTGAAGGCGAAACTCGATTCCGCAGCTTCGGATGAGTTCGGAACCTTTTGAAGTTGAGAGTTTGCTTCCTTTCCCCGTGAAACAGCACATCTAGGAGAGATTGGATTCAGAGATTCCGATTCCAGTACGCGGATGATTTGGCAAGATGCCGTTTCAAGGTTTTCCAGGTGTTTCCCATTCCGTTGTGACCATGATGATCGACTGGAAGCCACTTCACCCTCCACAAAACGGTCTGAATTTGATGTATGACTTGGTCAGAACGCGCGCGCCTCCAATTCTTCGGTGGTAAGTACCGTAGGTGTTAGCGATCGTCAGCAAAAGCAATAGATGGTCCATTGTCACCGGTCATGGTTCTCGTCGTAGACGGACGGACAGACTTACTTACATCGTCATAGGCTTCAACCGCAGTCGTCGACAACAGCGACAAGAAGAGTGGCGAATACTCTTCTGAAGGGAGCTCATACCCAAATGGGGCCGTCTTAAGTGAAAACACACTGAGAGTTCCATTTCATTTCACTGAAGAGCTCACGCGCCGCCGTACCGGTGGGCGTTCTATTGTTGTGTGTTCCTTTCTGCCCGACGGAGCGACCGCAGAAAGACGTTTTGGGAGCTCATCAGACGATGAGCCCTCCGTACGTGAACCCACTCACTCAGCCAAACTGTCCGCAACACCTAACCCGCCATACGCCACCCATGTTCTCACTCTCTCAGACGGAACTCGGGCCCTGTAGCAGCTTCGGCGCGGCGTCCGAACCGAGGGCTTGACTGGTACGTTGTGATTTTCTTTTCTGTAAGAATTCCTGATTCCAGAAGCTCTATCGCCTTTTCCGGTTTTCCAGAAAGTTGAACGAATTCTGCGCCGATTCGATGGGACACGATTGAACATCCCGTACGGCAAGTTGACCCCATCGTCGTGGCCACACCGACACCGGAATGCTCCGATTCAGATTTCAATATCGTTTTCCAGACTGATCCGAACCGAATTCGCTTCGGGTGATAGATGAGGCATGGATCCGCGTTTATTTGTCATGATGGAATCGCGGGCGGGCGGAACCTCAGGTTCGGAGCTCGCGGCTCGAGGACTGGTCTCGATGTCGGATGGTTTACGGCACCCGAATGTAACTCACAGGCGTTGAGAGGTGACTGGTGTTCCACAGCATAATCAGATCGACCGCTCCAAGAGCCGAAGCTCGCCCAGCTCACTGGGTTAGGGTCCAGTAGACTCGGGCCTGGTCGATCAGCTCCCGCCGCCGCCGCCGCTGCTGCAGTGCTACGAGATGCACGATGAGCTGTTGGCGTGAGGTAATCTCGCGTTGGGACAGGCATTATGTGACCACCTCCGGGCGGCTGCAGAGGCCTGCCGGGCGCGTTCGTTGGTTAAAAAAAAACACTCTCTGGACCGGAGACTCGTGAAAGCTTCCATCGATTCATTCCATCGCCGGCTCAGAAATTATTTCGTTCATCCACTCGTCGACACATCCATCGATTCACTTCGCGTTCGGCTACAGCTGATTCTAGCGGCGCGACGCCAACCTTTCTGTGACTTTGAGCGTGGGCATTAGCATAAACCTTGGGTGGGAGTGGCATTGATTTTTGACACTGTACGAGTGAGAATTTTGATCGAAAAAAAAACAAGGCATAACCTCGAATACGAATTCTGTTTCTCCGTGCGTGGGAAATAAGTTCTGGAGGGAAGCTCGCATTAGGTACTTGGTCCGAATATATCGTGAATTTCGAAAGTAACGGACGCCAAAACGCTCGAAAAGATGGAAGGTTTACGATTGATTGAGGGTCACCTTTGCCGCGGTGGAAAACCGTGATCTAACGGTTCTTGCGGACGCTCAACATCAGCATACTCACACAGATTTGGAAGCGGACCGAGAAATGGAATCTTTCTCTCGAGCAGCCGCTAAGTAATCGGCTCTCGATTAGATTGGCCATTCGTCATGGGCGGATTCGAGTAATCATTTTGATCTCTTCGTTCAGTCGCATCGTTTTCACCGCGGTCACTGCCTTCGAAGCTTGCAAATATTTGCTCAAATCTTGTCATCTGAAGTATTAAATACTGACGCTTCCACCGGTACGGAACCGAGAAGAGGGAATGACGGACGATCTTTGCAGTATTGCCGCAGATTGAGAACGCGACTACTCGGTTCGGTGTTCTTTGGAAATTTGAGACTAAATATATATCTGGCTGTTCATCTGTGCGGATCGCTCTCCCGGCCGGTCAATTCCTTCTTGATGGATGGATTTTCGGTAGCGATCCTCAGACCGAGAGTTCCTTCCCTCGTCGGATTACCTGAAAACGTCACCAAACGAGCGAACATCCGTCCGTCCGTCCAAACGCTGTGGCAGCAAATCATACCACGATTGGCAGCAATAAGAGGCCGGGAGATAATTCTTGAGACTTTAAAATCTTTATTAATACCCATGCACTTGGAAACTTCCAGCGGATCAAAGCGAGCTAGCCGCTGGATTTGCGAAGCACGACTTTAATGAGAGAATATTTACATATATTTGGCATTCCGATTCCGATTGCTGTTTTCACTTTAAACATTCGGTTGTTTTCCGTGCGGCGTTAAACAGAATATGTTACTCGAGCGTTCACTGCTCTGCAGAAGAATTCAATCGCACGAGGAAGAACGAAGGAAACATTTTGAAAATCGACAGAAAGAAAAGCTCCTAAATCAAGTTGAAGGTTTACGGAAACTCGGATACCAATGTAACAGCGATTCAACGATACAATTCTCTCAAGGAAGTGCGTTCCATATTGATGATCGAATACACAAATACTTTGAAGTAATTCACCGCGAGAACTTGTGACTTCGTGCTCTGAACCAAGTGTTCGTAGAATCTTCTAATTTTGCTGAAAGTTTACCTCATGTCTCAGGTCAACTGCGAGCTCGAGACTCCTCCGAATATATCTTTCGGATGAAAATCACACTTTAACAGAGGTGATTCCGAAATTGGTTCGGTTATACCAGTCAGTCGCGGGTTCGAGCCGAAGGAGAAATAGATACTGGATATAAATTCCTATGGAAGACTCAGTAGAACTCAAGACGCGGATAACGTCCACAGTGAGGTCCGTCTGTTTCGAACGATCAATCGGAAAACGAGATTTTCAGTGAATTTTCGAATAAGCCGCAACACTTTGGGTAAGCGGCAGCTCATCTGAACAATCGATCGCAACATCATACTCTACGGGGATAACATTGTATCGAAATCGCCCTGATTCCGGGTCGAATCCGATCGCTTTTCGAGGCGAGAGAAGAGGACGATAGAATGGAGATAGAAGTCTGACTCTTTTCCGGGAATATATGAAGACTTGACGACTCTACATTATGATCCTCTAGGCTTCCCAAAATCTTCCTCTCTAGAAAACTTTAAAACTTGATCCTAATCACCCCGGTTGATTGTATCTTTGAATCGGTACTGTGATACTCTTCTTTGAATCCCCCATGTCATGGAGTGCGTTTTTTTCGTCAGGTATCTCCACATTTTCACAGAGTGATGCAAGCCACTTCTCTGATTGATGTCTCAGCCATGGACCATGTCCTAAGAGGATCATTCTGCTTCAGATCTTGAGAGAATGACAATCCTGCGGCCGATGTTGAGGCGAAGACAACCCTGGTGTCAAAACCCAAGGCTCGTGACCCCGTTGACCCGTGAATATATGAATAATGACCACAATTGATGACAAGGTCTCAACGCGCTTTAACTTCGATAGGCTGACCACTGCAGACCGGGTGGAATATTATGACTCTTGAAGATATCTGATGTTCGTCTGGAAAGGATGGCATTTTCAAGAAAATCTTCCGTACCTGTGCGGAACCTCCAGGCCCTTCAGGGCCTCCGACTACCGCTGGAGAATCATTGGGCTAGGCGTATCTGCACATTTGGTACGGACGACGCTATGAACTCATCACTTCAGTCGATCTTATCTGTCTATCTCGATCCGCTTAGGGAAACAATCGACGACAGAGAGTTGATATCATCTGAGGAGCAAGAGGCATGGTTTTCCGACTAGAAACGAGATTCTCACTTTTCCTCCCACAAAACTACAAAACTTTGAGGATTCGTACCTCTCCGTCATGTCGATTTCCAGACTGGTTCAAATATTACGGCTTCTCGATTCGAGACGATCACACTCCGAAGTCCTTGATCAAAAAATGAATGTGAGTCTCCGTCACGCGAACACTCGCGGAGAATGTCTGACTATCAGACTCAGAATGAGCATCTTTGTTATGATCGAATGTTTCAAAGAGTGCCGTGGACGTGTCTTAAGTTTAGCAGATGAGAAAACAACATGTCATCGAAGTTTCCCCGAGAAGTCCACAAGGTACTCGCTGCCAGAGCGGACAAATGCTCACGATGCCGCTTGCGGAGTTGAATGAGGAAAAACAGAGTGCCTTGAGCCGAAGAGCGACGTCTCGTGATTTTCTGTCCAAGCAGAACAGCGTTCGATTATGTTCTGTTGGTTGGGGTGTCCGATGGTCTTCATGCGATTCATCACGCTGATCGAGCCTGTCTTCACCGTGTCGGACAAAATACACACAAACAGACGAAAGAGGAACGGACAATTCTTCAACGCAAGTTGAGCTGAGCACATCGGGCTGCGGATGAGACGCCGAGCGGTTCCGAGCGGCGGCGGCGGCGGCAACGTCCAACCGGATCTGTTTCGCACCTTGTTCCACTGTCCATTGTTACATCTCGAAAACGCGAACGAGCGAGCGAGCGAGCGGACGAGCGTGAGTGTGCGTTGCCACCAAAACGTGACACGCTTTTTACGTTGCAATCATCATTTCAATCATTCTCATTCTTCGGAACATTTTCTCGAAGCGATTCGCTACGACTACCAGTCCAGAAACATTCGAATAAACTATCAGTCAGCGGAAAACACGGGTTTGCGGTTCAACCGTTAACTTTCCGGGATCTCTCCACACCTAGATCGGCGCATGAGTTCAGTTTTGAATCGTGGCCGACCAAATATTGACTCGGGTGTTTGATGCTAGATTTTGAATTTTGGAATTTTCGTCCGGTAACGGTCATTTCCTCGGTTTGGCGGACAAACGACCGTTCTAACGGTTGAATTTGATAAAATTAAATTCCGTGAAATCTTCGCAGAGGAACGGGGGGCGATGGAAGAGAAGCGAAATTCTTCGCTCACGACGCTACACAAAGATTCCCCAAAAACAACGGTTTTTATGATGCCTGGGGTGAGAAGAGAGGATTTATTACCGTTAGTTTTATTGACTGTCTCTTGAGAGAAGAACGGCTCGCTAGGTAAGCAGTACATAAATGCACACACAGACACATGACGAGCGATTTAACAGCTTGGAATCAGTCGTCTGTTTTGATCGAATTTAGTTCTTCGTCTCAATACCTTCACGAACCGAAAATAAACCGTTAAACAACCGTTGCACGGCAGTAGTCGAAACTAGACATGGAAATTTTGTAACGCGGTATGTTACCAAGCCTCATAAACGGAACATAGTAGAGTGAATGGAGACGATAGCCCGATAACGAAGTCTTTCGCTTGACAATGCAACCCCGCAGCGACCGATACGTGTGAACTGGAATAAAGCTCGTTTCGCATCGAATATTATTCAAAATATGAAGAAAATGTCAGACGATTGATCGGGTGACAGCCTGCGAGCGGGGACCTCCCTTTTGATCTTGCGTTTCCAGAATCAGACAAAGAGGCGGAGACATTTGCATTGGCAGTGGCAGTGGCGAGCGATCCGAGTGTACATATGCAAACTTCCGAAGCGTCTGAATTTCTCCGCATTCCTCTTCCAGAACCAAAGAAATGATGATGATTCCGAGTTTTCCGAGTTTAGAATCATGAGGTCACTTTCGACAACCTTGGAGAGACTCGAAGGATTCACCTCTCCGCATGTATCGTTCTGTGGTGTGAATATTTGGACGTCCACAACGATATTCACTTTGCCACTCGTTTCCCCGCGACCGGAGAACAGACGTTATTGAGCGCGCGAATCGAGTCGCGCACAGCCCATTCTTCGATGACGTCGGCGACGTCGATAGTAATGACTGGCGGCTTCGTTGCTAATGATCTTCAATGGCTGCCTAGCTGGTAAGTAACCGGCACAGAGAGAAACCCGCATCGTCTCTGAATATCGAATTAGCTTTATTCAGATTTTTTTTCGCAGCTCATCTGTCATCTCTCAACCCCTGTTACGACGATTCTCAACCTCAACTCATTTCACTCGAGTGAGTTTCTCCGAACCCTCGACCGGGGCATTGGTCACGCAAACCCGTTGTCCCTAATTACTATTTACTCTAAGTTCTCTAGTGCCGCAAACTTAGCTGGAATTTAACCCATTGATGAAAAAAATCAAGAGCCCTCCTCAAGAGTCCTCGCCACGGAAACTACCGGGAGCCGCAAACTAGATGATGACACGTAACTCGGGTCGGCGTTTGAAATCGCCGGCGGGGCGTTTGAGTTCCTGGCGGTTCCGACTCCACTTGAACCGATGGTGCTTCAGCTCGTATGGAATCGATGAAGTTCCTGTTCCATGGAAATCTCGGCTTTCGATTCTAGTTTGTGTCGGGAAGATAGAGCTCGATCCGCATTTTCTCCGATCTCTGTTTTCCGCAAGTTTCCTCGACGAAACTTTCTCGTATTGTTGTTGTTGTCATTGTCGTATCATGTTATGCCATGACTTTTGCTTCCATCGACGATTTCACTGTCGTTGACGTTGTTCCCGTTGCCGGTTGACACAGTTGTTGTTTTTTTTCCCGTGGTCGTGGATGTTGTTGTTGACGCCGGTTGTGCCGTTCTTGTTGTTAGAGTTCTGTCGAACGGACGCTCCGACGGCCGTCACGATCGTGACGACAGAGAGAAATGATTGATGAACGACTCTGCTCGGACGGAGAACAAGCAGGCAAGTCCGTAGCGGAGTCGCCGTCGACGTCGTCGTCGTGGTCGCCACCACCGCCACATCCATCGCCTCCATTAACGATTGGAATGAACAGAAACTCGGTTCCCCTGCTTACTCACTTGCTTCGTTCGGCTAGCTTGGTCATCATTAGTAGAGCCCAGTTGACGAGGGTAGACAGTCAGTCAGTCAGTCAGTCAGACTCAGCGTCGAAGGCCGCTCCTTCCTCGGAATCACAAAACCACCACCACCACGGCAACAACAATAATTCTAGCAGCAGCGGCGGCGTCACACTAATTCGAAATTGGCACGAAACGCAGCCCGGAACCCGAACACCACCACGAGCTCGAGGTTCGGATGTTTCCCCAAATTCCGATATTGAAGACCTCGAGTCCCCGTTTATTGTTGTTGCAGTTATCTCAGGTCGCTTGCGTTCTGGCTAATGAGGAGATTTAGAAATGCTTTGATAGACGACTCTCCGCCGGTCTGATTGAGGAATTCGCCAGTGCAGTCGGCCGGCGCTGTGGTCGTCGGGTCTGGAGTGACTGGTGTGTCTGGAGTCTGGAGGGACGACAGCGCCAATGGTTCTGTCTTCCTCCATTATGCGTAAGCGCGTGTTCTCGCTCACCAGACAGGCGACAGTCTCCGTTTGCACGGCCGCTCCGTCGACGGGATTACGAGTTACAACTTCATGGAAACAGCTAGGGTTTATGGCTCTCTGGCTTCTCGTGGTTTGGTTTTTTCTCAACTTTCACCCACAGTTAAGATCGTCGTGAGCGTCGCACTCGTCAGACGACCGACTCCTCTCCTCGTCCTCGCGGCCGCCAAACCAACAATTGAAGAATCACTAGCTGTTTGCATAACGGATTCTGTCTCACTTCACTCGAGATGTTCACCCGGAGTCGTCGAGAGAATGGCGGAAGGAAAGAACAGAATGATCGGAAATATTCAGCTACGTCACATTACTCACGATATTCCTTAGACTAGAGGCTGGGGAATCGAGAAGAAATCAGGTGTTTCATTTCGGCTTGCGTCTGAGGACCCAACAACGTTCCCTTGGGGACTCAGGGGCAGCAATCGAAATTCTCCGAGATGACAGAATTTCGTGAGATCGAACCGACCATCTCTGACTTTAAGTCCTGAAACGACAAGTCGTCGCAGGATTCCAGAGAACCGCAACTCGCAAATCTGGAGATGTTGAGAATTTTCAGCTCCAAGGAATCAAGAGTTTCCGCATCGATTTCCGGGGATCTTCGTCGAGAATCGCTCAATACACCATAAATTAGATATGATACATTTACGAATGTCCACCCCGACAGTGCCCTCGAGATTTCCGGAACAGGTTTTTGATGAGAGGAGACGTCTTGCCGAGCCCTGGATTATGGCAACTTCATGCAGGACGCGGATCAGGTGTCCCGCTGGCCGGTGAGCTCTCAGGGTCGGCAGGAATCTCAAGTCTCTCCTTCATACGAGACATATACAACCCGAGGAACAAAGTAGAGTTTCCTCAAACAGCCCTGCTGGACATGTCAATGGATTGATGAATCGCGGGATTGAGTCAAAACTGCCGATTACATACACCCTACTTATTACTGCAGGATGTTGTGCCAGGAAGAGGCCGCGTTGTATGTGCATGCATGAACCCTCTCTCTCTCTCCCTCAGTGTTTATATGTACCTCTTCTATACCGTTCCCTCTTCTGGATCCAAGGGTCAGTTCCTCTGTCTTTTCGCTGAATGTCACTCACAACTAAACATCCACTCAGCGAACTAAGAGTGGGCCAGACCGAACAGAATTCAAAACGCGATTTCCTCATCATAGTGTCGGACTTCTGATTTTACCGCTGCTGTCGCTTCTGCAGCGTTTGCTCTGCCTAAATGCGTACCGATCCGCTCGTCAACCTCACTGCATACCTCCGGTCTGCCTGCCTGCCTCCCTGGCGGCCAGCCAGCGATTCCCCGGACGCACTCGGAAGCCTCTCGATACGCGAACTGCAGCCCTTCGTAGAGGTAGTCATGGATCCGAGCAGCAGAAAATGACAAATATTTACCGGGGCGTACGAGCTCAGAGAAGCTTGGTAACCTGTAATTTGAACCACCTGCCTGTGGTGACTGCAACTAGAAACATCATCGACAGCGACCGGTAATAAGCATCAACAACGGCAACGACGACAACGGGTGACAAGCCAGAGCACCGAAGGAGGAGGTGCAACGGTGGTGATCGATCTCCGACATGATGAGGCGACGAAGAGCCAAATGAAGACGTTACCGAATGCTACACGCGATGCTCGGATCAAGCACATTGATCACTCATTGTTCGCTCGGCCTTTTCGTCAGGCACGTCTGTCGTCGGACATCTCAATAGAACAAGTGTCAATTTGACTCTCTAAATAGTCGACCGAGGAACGACGACCAGCGCAGTCATCGTCCTCGCTCCGTCAGTGACGATGACTGAAATCTGCCGACCGAGCTGCCAAGGAGAACTCGAGGTTCGGGCACCCTTTGGTCCTTAACGTTTGGTTCGATCAAAGAACTTCAAATATTGTTGACAGATTTCTCAGTTCGTAGAAAACTTCGGCATTTTGTCAACGCTTCCAGAGGATACCTCGAGCTGCGAGTT
Source organism: Neoseiulus cucumeris (assembly GCA_021527715.1). Lineage (NCBI taxonomy): Eukaryota > Metazoa > Arthropoda > Arachnida > Mesostigmata > Phytoseiidae > Neoseiulus > Neoseiulus cucumeris. Next base: position 180,131 of record JAJSRV010000111.1, read on the forward strand.
CTCGCGGACAATCTTCTCCATGGAAGTGGAATCAAGACCGGGAAAAGAGTCCAAGCCTCAGGTTTCGTTCACGGTCTGCTCGGCACGCGCGTAATTCAATTCGTTCCGACTGCGGACCTGTCCGCGAGCCACTCCATCAAGCCATTGAGTGGAGGCTCCAACAAGTGAAATGATCGCTGAGCGAAGTAATTGCAAGCACTTTCGAAATGAGTATTCAAACGCATCGCTCGAACTCACGGCAACAGCAACAACTAGCTGACGTCTGGTCAAAATAGTTTTGGTTACGTCGGCGGCGGCGGCATGAGGAGAAGTTTTCGAGAAGAGACCTCTCTCGGATCTTTCGAAATGCACGCGATGGATGGACTTTTAATAGCGCCACTCTTTCAGTTCTACCCGGTTGGCCAGTACCTAGACAGTACCCTAGCCATCGAGTCAGTGAAAAAAAAAGAGCCAAGCGAGCAGCCAGATTGTTGGTGGTCTTGAAGAAGTGGGATGATGAAGAACACAAACGGAAAGTGCACACCATTTATACCTTGGCTCGATACTCACCGGTACCACCCAGAAAGTACACAACTTCATTCATCTTCATCGCGGCAGTCAACAACGGCAGCCACAGCGCTCGCTAACTGATGAGATGGTTTATACGATCCTGGCCCACGTAAAGCACCGGATTCGATGGCAAACGAATTTCATATGTTGTTTGCTCTTCGTGACTAAGCACCGGATTCCGTAGATGCGCCAGCTTTACTTTCGCGGTGGTTTTTAATCAGGAAGCAACGCGAACATCGTTTCTGCAGGCTGGAAACAATTTTTCAACATGATTTATATTCCGCTCTTCTTTTTGTTGGACTTCTATATTTTTTTTTGTTGATATTCTTTCCGCTCGTTCTTTTGTCCAAGAATCGGGCTGGGTCGACGATTCCTGCGGGCTTCTACGGGTGCGCGATTCCGTCGAGTTTTACCGATGCCAAGATGGTGATACGTTGTGATACCACTTGCACCGGCACTGGAGATCACGTCTTCCCCTGTCCCGTGCGGTCCTCATGGACGTTCTGGATTTCTCCATTTGTGTCGTTCTCGCGAATCACAGCAAAAACCATCAAAGATGCAAATTCCAGACTCTACTGATTTTCGACTCCATTTGAATGCCGAACTCAAAGATGATATGATCATCTCAATCAACTCCTCGTGTTTAACGAAGGATATCCACAGCGTTCAGATTTCCTCGTTGATCCTGAGATTGAGATACAAATCGACGCAACGCCGGTAGTTCCTCTCCTGGAGAACTCCTGAGCCTCTTCTGGAGAGATCCAGATGTCACGGAGCTTCCAAAGTCGGATTTTCGAAGAAAGATGGAAACCACTCAAGCTAAGCCACACTGTAACATCGGAAAACACAGAAACCTTGAGTGATTGACGGATCAGCGAAAAACAAATGCATCGTCGTTAGCGAGAGGGAACCGCGCATATATTATTCAGAAGAAGAAAGAACAGTTGATGAAGCGACCGAAAGAGTCCAGAACGCTCTTGTCACGTAATCACCACGAATGTCATCTATTAAGCCGAGGCTCGGAATGAAATGCTTTCGAAATCTCTCGGCACGAACACCGAAACAGAAAAACGGTACGGAACCATATTCCTCGAACGAAATGAAGCTCAAATGAGAGATTACTCAATCTGCTCGATGCGATCCGCTCAACTGACCATAAGCAGCGTCTCTCGGGGTTTTCAGAAGTCGCAATTCTGACAGAAACACCTCCTAGAGAACGATGGAAACGAGGGAGAGGGGGTCAACGCCATTCCAGAAGCATCTGGGGGAGGAGGGATGAACGAGGACGAGTCGAGCAAGAAACGAGGAAAACGAAAACTCTACACGGAGCAGAAAAAAGAAGCCAAACCATCTAAAAGCACACACTTGAACGATACGCCGCCGTACGGGGTTAGGGTATTGCACAACCTCGTGCATAATGCATGAGTATCGTAGACGGAGCGAGCGTCCCGGAGCACCCTGGCTACGGCATCTGTTGTCACATGCCGTCGCGGCGCCTTGTCACGCCACGGCCAGCTGCAGAAGTTGCCGAAGAGCGAGGCTTTGAGCTGAGTGACTGAGCAAGCGAGCGAGCAGCCAATGGATAGGCGATACTTGGACGAGTTTGAAACAACGGAGAGGAATAACATCGACGATGGATGGATGGACGACGGCAGAAGCAGCCGCAGAACAACAAGACGAAGAGGACAGAGCCACATTTGAAAGATATTCGCATTAGCAAATGGAATCAATCAATGAAACGACACGGCGGTCATCCGTGAGAGACACCATTAGGGCAATGGATAAATATTGGGATGCTAGCCAGCTTCGCCAACGAGTAGCTTCGCTCGTGGAGCATCCGAGTAAATTATACACTGTCATCTGTAATTTCGCGACAAAAAAAAGAGAAAGAGAATACACTCAGGCACCGAAAAGTATCACTCCGCTCGAACTGCACCCTCGGCTATCGAGATCTGCAGTTTCCGGCACTTCGTGCTGAAATCTCAGACAGATTCTGGATCATAAACTCGAAATGGTTTCGATTCTTTCACTCGTTCCTCCCGTTTGGTCTCAAGTTCGTAATGAGGAGGAGATGTCTTGAGGAAAAACGGAATCAGAAACTCTCGCAAATGTTCTCAAGGATAAACGGACTAATTTGAGGAAATCCGTTTCAGGAGACACTGTGAAGACAATGACACTGCTGCGTCAAAAATGGCGCCATTTTCGGAAATGTTTCTTTTTCCTTCTATTGCCGCTGAGGGCGCTGCCAGCAGAGCTGCTCGCACCCAGTGAGCGGTGCTCTTGCTGCCATCACGGGCATGGTCTGTGATCAAAGTGGCGATGCAGAGCTCTTCCTCTGAAGTTATTGGTCGCTAAAAAAGCGCAGAGAGTTGAACATCACGAGGCTACTGACATCTTCTTCTCTTTTCCCTTCAATCCGTTGTTTCCTCGGGATCTTCGATGAAGAGTTCTTTCGCAGAGTCCCTCAAGGTTCGAGGTTCCCTCGGATCCCTGGAAACTTTCCATTCGATATCTCAGACCCGTCCTCCGAGCTCTGCCACCGAGGATAATTCGTTTATTCTTGGACCTTGGGGGTTGGAACCTTCGCGTCATTGAAGAACTCGCAAGGGGGTCGAGAGTTGATCCGATGGCGGAGAATCTGGAATTCTTCGGTTGTGGAGTGAAAGCCTGATACTAATGAGACATGAAATGAGTTTTCTAGATCGTGTGAGCGTCAAAGAAGTTTTCGGAGTCCGGAGCCTTCGAGAAAAGCTCAACAAAAGGAGCGGATCGTCGTTTCGGCTCAACGACAGGCGCGGAGGAACCGTTGAAACGATCTGAAAGAAATGCAGATTGAAGATAACATTTTGAAAAAAAAAACTTCCACAAGGTCACAAATCGCTGCCATCCTTTCAGAGCCGAGCAACTCAACGAACAAAGTGCCGCGTGAATGATCTCAGATTTCCGCGAGAATGGCGGGTAGAATTATTTACTCAAGGAATTCCTGAACAACTCGCAAGATTCGGGCGATCAGCGATTCAGAATTAAAAAATGAATATGTGACTACTTTCTTTCGAAGAACGAGACGGGGAGAAACCCTTCATCGCGACCTGGAGAGAGTTCTCGTTGTTCTGGAAAGATGGGTCGGCGACACGCGGCCAGAGCGAAATCGCGGAACTCACGAATGAAACGCGCTCGGAAAGCATTCGAAAAGTTGCTGAGAACACTGCTCCGTGTTCCATAAGATCTACTTTCACCTCACCGTTGACTGACCGGGTCGATGAGTCTCCGGATCACCTAAGTTTTCCTCAGGGACAACATACATTGTACAAGAAGCACGCCACAAGAGTTTCCAACTCTGCATTCGCGAAACGAACAGATAGATAGAGTTTGCCCATGGACGTCTCTTTTCATCAACGAACTTCCCAGATGACAGAGGACTCCGACGTTCTTCGTTTCGACGGATTTTCTCGTTCAATCCAGCTCCGTTTCACCCGTGCTGAATAGGCAACAAATGATGAGACGTATTGTTCGTACTTTTTTCATTTAAACTCACGTCATCTTTATTTTTTACTTCCGTTTTTCCGAAGTATCATTGAATTTTCTTGTTTGGGAATAGATTTATTTACGTTCGATTCCTTCGTCGATACTCAGCAGATGTCACTGAAACGGTTCGTCCTATAACATATCGGTGTGAAGTCAGTTCTCGCTCACTTATTTGGTAGTTATCTCACAACGGTGAAATAAGAAACGATTCTTTTTTACTATTTTCCGCTAATTCTCGAATTCCCAAAGAATCGGAATCTCGAGATGCCCGATCGCCACGTTTTCCCGGTTCAGAGTCCAGCCGCCTAAATTTAGTGGTTTGGACTTTTCTTTTCTCAGACACTAGCAAGCGTCACATGAATTCTATCAAATGGGAAACGTTTCAATTTTCTCATGACCTCTCCCTTCTCTTCTTTTTCTCCACCCTCTTCAGTGACGAATGACTTCTTGCTTTGAAATACGATACTTCTCCGCCTGGTGTTTTCAATGTAGTTGTTGAGAACATGGTTCTCGAAAGCGTTTCTAATGATTCCTAGGACATTGGTTGTTGAAGTTGCATTAATGGAGTGGGTTATTACTTCTCATCATCATCATCATCATAGTTCCAGAGGTTATCTTCTCCATCACCTCGAAGTTCACGTCGCCTCGTTTCCATCAATCTACCTATTTAACTTATAGTACACAGGACATGGGCGCTCCGGGCCCTACGGTTGTCGTCGATCAATACATTTACAAATAAACTAGTTTTCTTTCTCTCTTCACGCTCTCAGTAGTTTTCACTCTTCTCCGCGTCTGAGTTCTTCTCTAGGTAAACCGTTGCACTTGAAGATGATGACGATCTCAGCATTTCACGTTCGTAGTGGGTCATGTTGACGATGATGGTTGGATCGGTCGGTCGGTCGGTCGGTCATGGCTAACCTCAATCAACCAAGTTATCTATGAGTTGAAATTTACAACATTTACAAACAACGTTTGGGTGCCTCCCTAGCTCTCTTCTCCGTAGCTGTAGTTCTTCTCTGTAATCTGTTCGTTCTTCTCTCTTTACACCTGCCGTTTAAAGTCTGTTCTCGATTCGACTTCGGCAGCCATCACAAAAACAGCAGCACCACCGCCACCGACGAAAAGCTCACCCGAGCCGATTACGAACGGAAACGTCGTCCGGTAGTAAAGGTCCTTCGCGGAGGCAGTGGACCTCAATGAGCACGACGATTCCGGATCGTTTTTTGTTGTCCTCGAGGTTTCAGTCTCCGCGACCGTCGGCTCGTTCTCGAAGGGCCGCTTGGCAGAGCAGGGAGGCAGGCGGGCGGGGTCTCTCCACTCCCCGGGAGGCGCTCAAGCCATCCGTGCACCGCAGCCGGCACTATTGCACGTGGAGCTTCACTTCAACAACTGCTCGCGGCCCTTGTCGCAACGACGTGCATGCACGCTTCACGGGGAAAGCTGCCTGAGAACTGAGTTCGACGACCGATCGATGGATGGATGGATGGATTTGTCGTCCATCGAACAAAAAAACGGAGCTGCAGGTGCTGATCTCTGTTCGTGACGGAAGTGTAGACGCGTTTTCCATCTCTAATGTTCTGCTCGAAAGCAATGGTGGTGCAAGTCGGTCGAAATAACGCGACGAATGACGTTTGTCGTCAACCAAGCACGATGAAATACATTCTGTACATACAATGAGGGGAGGGGGTGGTGTCGGACGCCTTCGCGAGATCAGTTTCGAATGCGGGGCCCTTCCGACGTCATCTCACTATTCTCACCGACTCTTCTGCAGCTGTGGCCTTCTGCAGCTGTGAAGTTTACGCCATTGCGCCTACCATGGAATTGAGTGCTGCCGATCCGGCGCCCACCATCGAATTAAGGGCCGCCGAGCCAGCGCTCGAACCCAAGTTGAGGGCGGCGTTCTGCGCGCCGGAGATGCTTGACGAGATGCTCTGACTGATCTGCGAACTGAGCGACGCCGTCGACGCCATGTGTTGACTGATCGGACTGGACGACACGAACGAGCCGCCCATCGACACGGGGAACTGGGCGCCCTGGTGGTTCATGTAGTGGTTCATGCCCATGGAAAACTGGCCTGCCGGCGAGAAGCTCGGGAACGATTTGTCACTCAACGGCTTCAGACAATCGGGAAGCGATATCACTGAGCCCGGTGACTTCTTTTTCTTGGTCTTCGAGCTCAACTTTCTGTTCCGAGTCTGGATACCTTCTTTCTTCATCGTGAGCGGTCTGTTCACCTGGAAGGATCGGAGAAAAGAACTTCATGAGAATTTGTCAATTGAACTCCCGATCGAAGCGAAAACGAAAAACGACACTTCAGGCGTCGGGGTGTGACGCAAGCTCCTGGACAAATAGTCCGAGAGCAAATAGCGGTGACTTCGAGAGTGTGTGTGTGTGTGCTCCGAGGACCATTATACAGAGTGACTGAACGAATGAATCGGCACACGGTCAATGTAAATTAAGCGTAGAATTATTCATGGTGGCCGCTCAGACAGCAGGAGGAGGCTGGGAACTTCACACATAGACACTTGGTTGGTTCTCTCGCTCGCTCGTTTGTTTCGCATAGTTCACTCGGCCGGCGACGAGGATTCCGGCAAGACGGAAAATCGGCATGAGCCTTCTGTTGACGCGACAGTTGGCTGCGCGTTCGTTTCCTTCCTTGCTCGTCTGTTGTCGGATCCGTTGACGACGAGGTCGACTGGCTGGATGGTACATGGCCTTAACCAAATGTTTGACTTCGACTTGATCTAATAAAGTCGCGCTGCAGGAGACGATCGTCCCGCTGCGAAGCGACGCGACTGTCTCCGCTCGCTACTTCAGTGTTTCTAATTGGGCCCGCTGCGCTCTCACAGGGTTACTTCATGGACAGCACACATATACCTCACTCTTTAGCCAGCGACTCTGAGTTCATCTGTTTGTTGCAAATACCTATCATCGTCTCCGCAGTCCGCCCTGCGTGCTTGCGCGTGGAAAGCCGATGGGAACCCCGAGCCGAGCTCGAGCCGCCCCGCACTCCAATCACGAGGAGCCCAAGTCACGTCATGGTCGTCTGCCTGTTCTTTGGGTTTCGTACCCGGGTCGGAACCTCGGCCCGAAGAGCGCCGCGAAGTCGACAGAAAGCTGATAGGATTGACGATAGATGTCCGCCTCTTCTGAAGACGGGGTCGCTGGGTTGACACTCGTCGCTTAATTTACGGCGGTCCGGACGAAGGAAGAGAGCCATCGGAAAACGAGGATGACGACGACGGCGACGACGACGATCGCGGCGATCACATCATGGACATATGTTTCCGCAACAAGGTATTACCCCTCAGGTTGTAAAGCACTCAGATGACGTCGACGTAAATCACGCTTGGAGCATGCCAGATCTTCTTGAAGAACTTGTTGTCGCCCCACAGGGGTTCGGCGCCAGCGACCCAGAACACCTTTTAGTCAACGTTATCCTTGAGATCTTTGCCACAGAAGAATGGCACACGCCAGTGTAACATCTGATTCAGCGGCAGAGCTCGAGCACCGGAGCAGCGGCGGCGGCGGCGGCGGACAACATAATGTCTTATTCAGCCTGAAGACCAGGGACAACATCACCTTCACAAGTGATCACCGACAACGATCGTGATTATGATGGTGATGATGATGGAGTGGTCTAATCACACCACTCAGCCGTCCATCCGATGCGTTCCACTTGTTATGACGGACAACGACGACAAAGGAAAATCGGAGCTCGAAGCGACCGACTTCAAGAAGATCCCGAGTCCTCTCTCGCAATCACTGAGGGCATTACATTCAAAAGTGGAAACTAAGAGAATCGAGCCGGCATGAGTCTTTGACAGCATCTTCATGAGCTCGTGGCGGAATGCGCCATTTTGAGTTTTTTGCCGAAATATTGGTCGGGATAAGCAACTTCTTGCTCTTCTTCGAGCGGTTTCATCGATTCTTGCCGCCATTCAGGCGAGACAGCAACCCTAAACCCGGTTCCCAGCCCCGTTCCGCCTCAGTATGGGACGGAAAATTTCCAAATTTCGGAAAATCCCGGCCTTTGTCTCGGATTCCACGTTTCTTGAACCAAAACTCGAAGCAAACGTCTGAACTTACGTTGTGCAGCTTGTAGTAGAGTCCGCAAGCGTTGCAAACGGGCTCGCCGTTATGATTCCGTCGCCATAGAGTTGTAGTCGTAGTCTTGCAGTTGGCACAAGAGGTACCAGCTCGACGAGCTGCCGATTGCTGTAACAATCAAGGAATTCATTAGAAATCACTCTCGTACGTCGCTTCGAAATTCGAGTCCCCGATGTTCGAGACTTCCCATCCGCCGTCAAGGTAGCTCTGTCGTCATATCTTCCGGCGACAGATCCCGGACTGTAAACTTTTAATATCCTTCTGTTCCCTTCGCCTAAATATTTCCCTTCTTCTCGTCTCTGACATTTTATGGACTGGCTCAAACTAATCGAGCGGAGGAAAATCCGCTGCCTCCCACGACACGAATGAGACTTCGACATCGATGCGCAACACGAGTTTCCGAGGCGAATGAGTATTTTCCAATTTCCAGGTTCGGAGAACGAGGAAGATGATTCGTTGTTCGAATGTTGGTTGTGCGCGGTAAATCTCAAGATTGAAGGGCAAACGAGCGCAGACACAAATCGCGTAAATGTGCTCAGGATCGTTTGAGTTTATGATCTGACAATTTGTAGTCGGCGGGCGCGCTCTGCCGGCTCAACCCTCTGCATGATTCGAGTGAAGCTCACCGAGTAGCGGGCAAAGCGAACAGGCGGGCAGCAGATTCAAAGCGCCCGAAACCAGTAGCAAGAGTGGGGAGAACAGGCGGCGGCGGCGGTGCCAGCAACTCGTTTTAAATTTATAATGATCCTCTACTTCGCTCGGCGGATGTAATGTGGTCACGTTGCGCGCTACGTGAGATCCGATGATGAACACGGCGCTTAACAGAATGCATTGTGCATAAACACGACGACTATAGAAGCCGCTGGTAAATATAATCAGCTATAATAATAATAATGATAATAATAATAATAATAATACGATGATGATGGGGCGCTGCTACCGATTGATAGAGAGAGAGAAAAAGTTGGCTGCAAGGTACTCACGCTGACCAGTCTTCGCTTGGGCTTGATTAGGGGTCGGTTTTGACCGTTCATCTTGTGGTAGAGACCGCATGCGTTGCATAGGTAGTGTCCTGTTCCATCACGCCGCCACAGCGGGGTAGACGTCGCACCGCAATTCACGCACTCTCTGCCCTCTGCGTTTCGGAAGGAAGAACAAAAAGTTAGAACTAGAACTCCGGGACGTCCTGAGAACAGGACGAGAGAACTTCTCCGTGAACGGAACGCTTTCTAGTGAAACAGGAAACCAAAACAACCGTAGTAGGTATCATGCAGTGACCCCGAGAGAGGGGTCTGGAAAGAGATGGGTCTTGTCAGAGAGAAGAAGAAACTTTTCTCCTTAGCAAAACATTTGCTTCAACAAAGACATCGATTGTATTCGCCGTCTCCGACGACAGAGTTCGCCGATTCTAGCGAAGCGGACGAGAAGAAAACAGTGACAGTGAGTTGGATGAGTGAGTGAAAGAGTGGGGTTGAACCGCTGGAGAGAAACCCGGAAGTTCCCCGGATTTCCAGAAACGATTTCAAGCTGGCGGTGGGCGGTTGTGTCGAGGTGAAGCGTCTGGTACTCAAAAGCAAGCTGCACAAAAGCTCGGTGAGGTTCGCTTGCAGCGAGGTGGAATATGCCGGCGTTTCCGAGACTCTAGTCGCCGGTCGTGTACCTTGCGCTCTCGATGAGCCGGCGCACAATGACACCGTTTGTTTTGGTAGCGATCTCGAGTTTCTTAATTTTCTTCAACAGAACACGAAGAGAAGGAGGACATTAATCTGCTCGCTGGTAACAGGGATGCTTTGACAAGCATTTCCAGAAAGTATTCGTTCGCCGCGACGATCAACTTCTCACCGCAGCGGCATCGAAGCACCGCCGGCCGTATGCTCTTCGGGTGCTTCGTTCTCAGGAAGAGATTTCAAGCAAACATACTGGGTGCCCCCTCAAGTGGTTTGGCGCCCGATTAACAAAAGCCGCGTTTTTTTCTTAATTGCGTTCCTCCCCGTATTGTTGTCCGGCAGGTCGGCAGGCCGCGTTGTCTAAGGTTCATAGCTTTGTCGGGCCATTCAAGTTTTTTGTTTCTTGTCGTATCTCTTTTTTTTTTTTTCTTCCTGCTCTGTTTTGTTGCGGCGGCGGCGATGGGCGAGATTCGCATGCCTCGTCTGTCGGCGTATAAATCTATACTTCGTTCGTCCGCCGTAAATATGAAAACAACACATTCAAACTGTAACGGCCGCCGCCGCCGCGGAACACAAAGATCCCGCCAAAAACAAAACCGACACGACTCGAGCAGTGTGTGTGTGTGTATCCATCAAGAATGGATCTAAAAGAGGGGAAAAATAAAGAAAAAATCATCGAAGCTTCGATAAATCGACTACGCCCCTCGACCCACGGAGCCGCATTTCGTTTTTCGGACTTGCCAGAAACGAATTTCGACTCAAAACAAACTGTTCGTCGCAGTTTGTGTTTGCTGTCATCTCGATTCCAAATCATCAGAAACGAGCAGAAACGAAAACAACGATGTCAAACTACACGGACTCGGAGGAAAGGGGGAGGGGGGATTCTCTAACTGATCAAGATCGAAATGCTGTCGGAGCCTGCTTGACTCCGTAAACGGAAACGGAAAATAAAACGAGTTTTCCGATGCAAGCCAGCCTACTCTTCGCTGGCGGAAGTTATTCTCTCTTCTTCTTGCTATTTACCTCCGAACGATGAAACCTCTGATCGTTGCGCCCCCGGACCTGAGGGTCCACCCCAGAAGTAGGAGCTTTGATCCAGCGGAAAAGACAACACCGCACTTTCGGCCGACACCGGCCCAGTTCCGACGACAGGCGGACTGCACAGACCTGAACTTCCCGGTGTCGAGCGCGAATCGGTGGTGCGTCCTGTTTGAAAGCGTGCAAGTGAAGAGAAAGCCAGAGTGTTAGTGAAGTGTGAGAGAGGTGTTAGGTTTCGATGCGAACTCTTACCGGCGCTTGATCGCGTCTTATTTTTCGGTTTGGACGACGGGCTCCCGTATCCCGAGGTGTACTGATGCATCGACTTGACCGAGTTTAGCAGCGTCTGGTGGTAGCCAGAGTGGTAACTGCTGATCTCGCCGCTCGTCGGGTAGGGTGACGCGTTCTGGTAGTAGGAATGGGTAAAAAACGAACCTTCATTCCGCTGTTTGAACGAGGATGTTTTCACGTCATCGACGAGACTCGACGACGATGCGTAATCGGCGGGAAGCGCCGTCGCCGAGGGGTCGGGCGTCGCGTCTTTCGGTGGTGTCGGTGGAAATGTAAACAGGTGAGGACTAGAATGTGACGACTGCGAAGACGGTGCCGACCCGGCGCTCGGCGGTGAGTGAGGCGGTTTCGATCCGTTCACTGGAGGAAACCACGAGGACCCGTGGCCGTACGCCAACGGTTTCCCCGAAGGATCCGCTATCCACGGGACGTGAGTGTGGAAATGTGGCCGCACCATGTTGTTCCGCGCTGCAAGGGAAGCGAAAATCTCTTTTAGGAAGAATTCAGGAGAGTCAGCGCCTCGAGTGAGTTCAGGAGTTCAAACCGACCCGAAATCGCGGCGAGAGGAGCGCTGTTCATTTGGGGAATTATCGCCCCTCCTATTAATCATCTCTTCTTCAAACGAATATTCACTAATTACTTCGGTTGGTAACGCGCTCGGAGCAGGAAAAAAAAACCAAAAGTGTAAGTCCGAGCCGGCGAGCAGAAACAAACATCAAATACATGAAAAAAAAAAAGGCATGAAGCCAGAAGATGCGCTGACCGCCGTCGAGTTTCATTCATCTTTGGTCTTCATTAGCGGAACGACTAATGCCGCGTTTTAATTTTTCTGTTCAATCCATCTCGTTCTGTTGTGTGGCCTCAACTAGAGCGGCGAAATCCTCCAGGTTTCGACACCGAGCATGGCGGATGCTCTGGGTATCGAGTTTTCCGACTCCAGATGTATGTGGAATTACGGAGTTTTGTGAAGCCACTTAAGAGGAGACTTGGACAGGTTGCTCGTTACACCAACAAGATGAGGAATGAGGCTGGCTCGCTCGCTCGCTCGCTCGCTGCACAAATGCAGAAAAGCGTCTTCAGAAGGAGGAGAAAACGAGCGAAATAAACGAATGAAAGATGGAATGGGGAACAGTTTAACACCTTGACAACAAGCACCCGGAGCCGTCATAGAAGTCGAGAAGGCGGGCAGGCGAGTAAGACAACCAGCGAGCCGAGCCCCCATTATGCCACAGTGATCTGTCATCATTTGCTCCGGACCACCTACAGAGGACGGCGGCGTCGACTGCTCCGCGAAACGTCAACAGCGAACATTCGATCAACGTTAACATGCGCGTAGCTTTTACACACCACCATACATACAAAACTCTCGCGAACGCGGAACACTCAATCAGTCACTAGCTGACACAGACGAAACAATCCACGAGCTTGATTGAGACGTCGTTTTTATCGCGAGCAGAACCGATCTTCTTCCAACGAGAGATGAGCGAAAACGAAAAACGTGCTCGATTGTGCACACACGGGAGTTTCAAGTTGGTGCTGAACGAAAAGCTGCAATAGAAGTCGGGCATCGTCCGCGAAAGCACCAAATCGATTGATTGGCAATAAAAATAAATAATCAGAGAATATTCTACGGCATTGACCGGCGCCTTGCGCTCTTGCCCTCGCGGCGCTCCTCTCGTCTCTCTACCGAAGGAAAAGAAAGCAGCCAGTTACACTCACTCACTCGGATGTAATAACTTCATCTGCTCGGTCTGAAGCTGCTGTTTCGTCGCTGCTGAAGGCATCTCGCGTACGTACTGTCGCGGCCGCCGCCACCACCACCACCACCAAGACTGGTTGGCTGGTGCAGTTCGTTTCAGTCAGTCCATAACAATAATAATAAATAAAACCAAATGTCTCACTCAATGTTAGAGTAATAGCTCGGTAATTGCTCGAGCGGACGCGGCAAGCGAGCGAGCAAGCAAGCAAAGTACTCACTCCGACTCCTCAGCACCATCGCGGCCGCCGTTGCCGAGTCACTGCCACTGACATCGTCAAAAACGATAACAAACCGCTTGAGACGCGATTCGGTCGAGGCTTTTCTCTCAAATTCTTCGAGATGTTCCCGCTGACAGAGAACTCCCGATTCAAAGAGAGATCTCTGATGTTCCCACGCCTTGACCGTGGTCGCACGACCCGTAGTTTCGTTCGGATCGCGAATCTCAAGTACGCGCCGTCCTCCGTCATCCGGGGTCGAGATCCTCGGAGCTCGGTTTTCGGACCTCGATCCGATCGGCGAAGGTCACTGCACCGAGATTAGCGAATGATCGGTCGTTTTGAGAGGAGCAATCATGCCTAACAAATAGGAGATCGTTGTATTTTGTGTTAAGGTGCTCAAGTTTGATTTTTTTTTGCCTGTTCGGCTTCAACTGGAGGCGGGAGGCCGGACGCTCACTTGCTCGGTTCGCTCGCTCGCTCGCTCGCTCGCCGCTGCTTCGTTTGGCTGGCCGCCGGATAGAGACATTGAGTTGAGAGGATATTACATTACAGAAGGCACATTAAGAGCGCCATAAATCCACCTAAATGGCCTAAATGTAGTGAGATGTTTTGCTGTTGTTGAAGTTGCTGAAGCCAACCAAAGGCAACAACAACAGCGGGGATGTCGACGAGGACCACGGCGGCAACGATGCTACTACGTCAAGGGCCTCGGTCGCCGAGGAACCCAACACGCCAGACAGATCGTGAACACCCAGAACCAATAAATTCCCGCTGAGGTATTCATTAAAATCGACGCACCAAACCAGAGAAGAGAAGAAACAACGAAATCTTTCAATCACCTCATCCTGGTCGCCGCCGCGCCGCCGCCACCGCTGCCCTCGCGAACGAGAGTTCCGGACAGAAGTCCCACAGTTCGGAAGAAAAAGGAATCGTTTTGCTTGGGAGGGAAATTTGAAAAAAAATACGTCGCTCAATTCAGACCGATTTCAGCACTTCAACAATCGGATCGATTTCAAAGTCTTTTTCTCTCTCCTTCGCTCGTTCACAAATTGAACGAAATCGACGCCACTTCAGCTCTACTTTCTTTTCGAGCAACAGCTGGCTCGAATTCGCCGTTTTCCTCGACTGCCGGTCCTTCGGCCACGCCTGATTCTCTTCCGATGTCAAAGCATTTGTAAGTCACTCTCCTGAAGACATCCAATCAGGAGTGGCTAGTGCGTCCTCATCGTCCTGAGATCCTTTTCGTCTGCGGAGTATTGACCGCTCGAGCTCAGAAAGTGGGGCGCACACATGAGTCAAGGTCGCCGTCGACGTTTGAGGAACGATTGAGACGTGCTTGCATGCGCATGCACGTTCAGCCCGTGCACCGCTGAAGCTTGACCGTTTCCGAAGTTGGCGTTGATTGGTGTGCATGTACGCGCTCTCAACAGCCGACTGTTGTGCCAGTGGTGATGCCGCCGCCGCCGCCGCCGCTGTTGCCGACGACGTCAAGTGACGCCGGTAACCCGAAGAAGCGAGGTAATATATCTTACATAGCAGCAAAAGAGGAACATAAAAGTAATGGCTTAATTCTCCCTTGACTGACTGACTGGCTAGCTAGCTTGCCCGCCGTCGCCTGCTTGCCCGCCGCCGCCTGCCTGGCTTGCTCTCACCATGAAAGGTAGAAAGACAGCAGCCAGAGATACAAAAAAAAAAAGAAAAAGTATCACAAAACTGCCCGAAACACGAAAGACACTTCAGAAAACATCATTGTCGTGTATCGCTCGCTGCCAGTCTACCGTTCCAACTGTCAACGTTCCATGCCTTTCTGGGCTCGAACTCGGGAAAATTGAAGCTTCGAGTTCTTTCGGAAGAAATCTTCGGCGAAGAAGAATCTCAAGCCGAAACGAGTCTCGCTCGCTCGCTCGCCAACGCTCTGCAGCGAATTTGCCAAGAGCGGTGGCAGCAGCGGCGCCGGTTTCGGGTGTGGAGAGACGTATCGAAAGCATTGGACGCGGCGATCGCCGCCGCGTTGGTCCCATCGCATCTCATCATTTTCGACTAGCCGGCTGTTTAGTTGGCTTGGTTTCTCTTGAAGAAGGTCGACCGACCGACCGTCCGTCCGTCGTATGTCGTGATAGCCGCGGCCCCACGACAACTTCATAAAACGGTATAAAATATATTACCTCGACGTTCCTCTACATTTTATACATTGATTCGCACGCTCGTTATTATATTCTGCGCTGTCCCTTCTCGACTTTTATTCTTCGACGATCGTCTCGCGCTTCGCGGTGAATTCCGTGCCAGCGCAGTTTTCACGACACGAGCAACGAAATCAGAATGGTCAACTCCGAAATGGAAATCCACGACCTTGTGGCTGAGGTCGGTTTCGGTCTCACCTTCGGCCCGAGCGAGTGAACGACAAAGAACCGAGCGAGTGAACGAGTGTCTGCCCCACCTTGTTTGGCTTCCTAGGGGATCTGGCGGATCGGAAATCGATATCTGTGAGTACGCCAGATAGCGGAGGGTGTAATTAGTGTTTTGACGCGAGAGCACACCCTCAGGACACTCTTTCGCGAAGCTGTTCGTCCGTTCATTCAAGCGCTGTTCTGCTTTCTCCCCGTAATGCTGCTGTTGTTCCCGGCTGAGTCGAAATCCAAGGATCGAGAAAACAAACTCTGGATAACGAAAGTTCACGAATCCTGCGAAACTTCGTGATCCGGCAAACGGAACCCACATTGGCATTTCGATTCCACAAACACAAACTCAACATTTCAATAGTTGTCAAATGTCAACGGACAAAAAAAATAAATGAAAATATATTCTTCCGTTGGCAGCGGCCGCAGCAACGAACACGACAACGTCGAATTTTCACCTCAGCTCTGATCCGCACACGCAAACAAGCGATTTATCGACTCGGAGCCAAGCTTACCACCACGGCCCTCACCACCCAGAGCACAGATGGCGGCAAAGCTCGTAGTGGTCTGACACCACTCGAAACGGTGCCTGAGTGAACCGAGTCCAGGATTCTCCTCGCAGGAATCCTTCTGCGAAACGATAAGAGAACAAACGGACACAGAAGGGAAAATTGTCGAAAATTATCCTCACGTTGGACTCCCATCGGTTGTGTATACGCAGCTCCGTTGATGATACATGACGTACGGCGACGACGCTAAGCCGGGCCACCCAACGTCTAGAGCGAGGGGCGTCGTGGTGGTTCTCCCGTAATAACATCTTTTAAATTCATATTTTCTGCCTGATTGGCTTCAGAGGCCATTAATAGCTAGCTGGCTGACGCTCTGGCAGAGCGAACTACTCCGATGATAATGCTAAAGATCGGCTATCCACCTAAACATGATGGGCGCTCGCTCGCTCGCATTTTCGTTCGTCAGTAACTAACAGCAATTTGTCATACGTGGGGCACCCAAGGCCGGAACCGGTGGCGTGGGGATGTTACCCGCGGCATTGCACTGACCGACACTTCGTTAAAGTAAGAGAGAAATCAACAAATTGAAAGATACCCGCATCTTCGTTCTGTCTGTCTTCAATGTCTTCATCGGATCCGGACAGTCGTAATCGTGCCCCCGCGGACCCCCTCACGATCGAGTCTTTTCACTTTCCGGGAACAAGAATTGAATTTGAAACTTTTGGGGCGGAAGGCGGGTAACGACCGCCATGAACACAAGGACTCCCAATTCCGAAGAACTACTTTACCGCCTTATTGGTTCGGAGTGGTCAGTGTCCGAGCCAAGCGAGCGAGCATGCAGCTGGAGCGGCACCTCGAATGCAGCGTACGACAACTAACCAGATTAGGCGATACGATGGATCTTTCCAGAGCCAGACTGGCACGAGCTCAACATAACGCCACATCAAATTCGCTCGCAAGTGTCTGATGAGAAAAAGAACGGAATAACGGAATCTCGCTTTTCCTCTCTTTTGTGGATTCGTCCGCTGCCGCCCGCTCTCGACTTTGTCAAAACCAATTAGTCTGAAGTCGAACAAAAAACAGTTGCTCGTCTGAAGCGCTCGTGTCACCAATCTCCACAGACAGGAGCCACTGACATCATCCAGACGTTGGTTGGTTGGCTCTCTATTTTTTTAAACAGACCGAGCGAGCCCCCCCCCCCCCGCGTTGCCAGGCCGAGGCGACCGAATAAACGAGCCGCAAGTGGTCTATTACTTAGTGGATTTGCGAATCACATCAACTCGAACAACCACTGCATCGCAAGGGCCGCGCAATTCGACGTTCCGTGATTTTGTGGTGTGGAAAACGATGCGATCGGATTTCCAGGATCGTTTTCGATCGGAACCGTTGATCTCCTCTGTGAAGAGAAAAGGAGGAGAAGGAGGTGGTCGCTGCCGCACAGCTGTAAAGCTCAAAGATCTTTGATTCCGATGAGCACCCGCTTGAACGTGTTGATGAATGGATGGATGGATGGATGGATTGATGGAAAGTGCGTCAATCAATCATGTTTCCGGGATGACACTTCCAAGAGAGATCGTCGGACGGCAGTGAGCCGACAGAGAGTCAGGCAAAAGTTGTGAGCCCGGAATCCAAAGCGGCTTTTTGGGTAATTGCCACAGAGTGAGCCGGAGATAAGATAGCACTTTATGCCCACCCAGCCCCCCGTGGCCTAAATCGCGGAGCTCTTTCATAAGGCCTGCTCAAACGCATCCGAGTCCAGACCGGAGTCAAAGCGGTCAGCTCGAGCGAAAAAACACTCTCCAGGACAATTCTCTTCCATCCCGAAACCGCGATCGATAGACTGACAACGAAGTGGATCAGCCCCACGGTTCGGCCGTCGTTGCGGAGAACGGAGCGACGGACGATGAAGCCAGAAATCGGCATTGTTGAGAGTTCGGTTGCCGCTGCTTGTTGAACAGCGAAGGTAACCGAAGGAACGAACGGACGGACGACGACGAGGATGATGTTCGTGAAGGCCTGGGTGGCCCCTTGTTACGCCAGCCAGCTAGCTGGTCTGTCGTTCCGACGGAAAGACGGACGGACAGACGGTCTACCGGCGTTTGTCCGACAGTGTATTATAAGCGGTGAAGAAGAGCCAGCCAGCAATCTTTCATAATTTCATATTTTGCCGGGCAAAACTTGCGATTAATCATCAAGCTGGCGGGCTGGCGTCGACGGTGAAGCGCCCAGCGCTCCTTTCCTCAGTGGACGACGACGTTGAAGACGATCGGTTCGTCCGTCCGTTCGTACGAACGTCCTGTCGGCCGCCCGGCAGGCCAGCCAGTGAAGCCACCAGAGACGATCTTCGTGTGTGATCCAGAAGCTGATCGACAACATAACCACTTAACACTTGAGGCGATCTATCGCTGTTTTGGTGTTGTCGCCCTGTTTTTTGGGTGGCCCGTACCCCCAGGAGATCGCGCTCCCTCAGGAGTTCTCCCTCAGGATGTCCAGTCGAGGTAGCACTCCTGTTTCCGGGCCGGGTGAGCGATTCGATCGCAAATTTATTTAGAGGAGACCGCAAACAGACACGATCAAGGCTCGCTAGAGGCGAGAGCCGACTTCTTTTTGAAACGAGCTGATCCTCTGGCCGAGCACAGGTTGTTCGTTGAGTTAACGAAGGGTTGCTCGCTCGCTCGCTATGGGGTGGCAATGGGCGCTTCCCTCCGGATCTTGGTGGCCGCGAATCTGCTCCTCGATCCGGTGTTTCATAATCGAGTTATCTCATCGAGGAGCTCAGCTCACTCGGTGGGTCTTCACCCGGCGCCCATCTGCAAGGTTCTGTTCTGCGTTTGACTTCAGCCGCCTTGCCAAAGGCTTTGCCAGCCCGTTTGGCGATTGAACAGCAGCAGTCGAAGAGTTGCGGCGGCCAACACAGAGTTCAGCAACTGGTGATGTGGCGATAGCTCCTTTTTGTTCGCTCCGTCTGGACCGGGGGTTCGTTCTCGTCGGCGCCACCGCAAACTGCACGAACAATCCACACATCAACTCATTTAGCGCTGGGTGATCTCGCTTTTCACTGTTTTGGCGATCCGAGGCGCTAAATCCAGGATTACGAAAACCCTACGGGACCGGAGCGAATCACGGCGACTGGAGATCAAATCAAAACGGAATCATCTCGTTCGGTCGAGAACTTGAGCGAAACAAAAAGAAAGAGAAGATCCATCACCCGCTTCGAGTCTGGATTCGTTCTAGATCTGCGGCCCAGAGTCGGCATTAGCATCAGACGAGAAACAACGACCGACCGACCCACCCACCCACAGCCAGACAGACTGGCGTCAGACGCCATACCATGGAAATCCAAACGATTTTCCGCTCTCCGTAAAGTTCGTTCGCATAAACTCTGTTGATCTGTTTGTGGAGCTCGTTCGCTCGCTCGCTGCCTGCCTGCCTGGCTCAATCGAACGCTAACAGAGCTCGGCTTTGTTTTTCGAACGCCCGGCGCAAATCTCTGATCGAGAAGCGTCGCGACAGCGTTGGCGGCGGAGACGACGACTCGAAAATTCGAGCTTGCGAAAACTTGATTCGACCAACAGCCGGCGCAGGCAGTAGGGGCCTTGGCGCTTTTCAACATAATACCGACGGTTGTTCTACGCCTGGCTAACTTTTAACGCGGCATGCTCGTGGAGCGGCCGGAGCGATTGGTAGGTAGGTCGTTGGCTGCCTTTCTGCCCGACGGTGCGTTTACGCCTCTCGAATACACAATGTTTGCTCGCGGATCGTTTATCCGTTGCTCGGTGTCCCAGGGCCACAGAGCCCGAACACCTCGCTCTACCTAGAAAAGAGTTGGAAGTTGGAACTCACAGTGGGCGGCATTGCGGTATCCTTGTTGAATGGCTGCTCGAGCCGCACCGGCTGAGTAGTATGAAGCTGGGTTGCCCTCGATCGAGTGGAAGAAAACATCCATGTCCTCGTTGGGTTCGTAGGCGCCGCTTACTCCTTGGCCCCCGACGTTTCCGACCGCCCAGTTCTGTTGAAGCTGGCCAGCCGATTCGCTCTGATGGCTCGGAGATGAGCCTTCCATCGTCATTCCGTCCGAGGAGCTCAGCACTCCTTCACGAAACGTGCTCACCTCTTACGACTCCTGGAAGAAAAGGATTCCTTCGTATTGTTCGCAATAAAAGCAGTCGTCAGCTGACAATGATAGGAGTTACGATCGCCTAACTACCTAGCCGAGGACGACACCACCAACAACACCTAAAGAACACGGACGGGGGCACCGAATCGTAAGGTATTCCGTCTTCTCGCTCATTCTCGGCAGCAATTCCTCCGTCGCGGACGACAACGGAACGAAGGTGTTGAGAGTATATTTTATCGGACAGCGCGACAGATAATTTCTTCATACGCTCGCGCTTATCTGCTTTCGTCGACAGTTGGTAGAGCCGAGCGAGCGAGCGAGCGAGCCACGGTGGCATATGTGTTCTACGTCGAGCCGAGCTTAGCAACGGTAACAGGCCACTGCTGCTGTAAAGTCGTCAGATTTACGAATTCGTTGAAATCGAACGACGAAGTCACTGACGATGACTTCGTTCAGCGAGCGAAGTCTGATGCGCTGCACGAATGGACCGTCCGATCGATCGATCGAAGATCGCGCGGGGCAAACCGCGGTCAGAAATGGCCAGATGAGATACGAGAACAAATAGATAAGGCAACACTCACAAAATCATCTAAAAACCACATCGTTATCGGGGCGACGCGGCGTGCCACGTCAACGACCGCCAACACAGCGGGCCCGTAAAGCTCGTCTACGAGCAGCCGAAACTGTGTACGCACGTACATGCATGCATGCATTCACCCACCCACTCACCCTCCTCGGAAGCGTGAGCGAGGGGGACAGCGACGAAGACGATCGTGGCCATTGCGCAATTGAGCCGGGTCACGCATAGTACGTGCACTGCACGCAGCTCGGCGCTGACACGCTTCGGCCAAGAGACCGATCGCCGTCTGACGAAATCTTTGTCTTGCCGGTGAGGGCGAGAGAATCTGTCGTTCCGACGATGTCCTCCTCGGGCACAGGGGACAGCGACCCAGCTCAACAGCGCTCAAACTCACTCAGAAAGCGAGGCAACCGAGCGAGCAGGGAGGGAGGATGACTCTTTCACTCTGAGGTGCAGCGAGCAGTGGTGATTCCTTGGTCATTAGTCTTTTAAGTTGAGCATCGTATAATTGGATGACAGCATTTCACGCGAAAACGACACACAGCAACTTCCAAACGTCGTCGTCGTCGTTGAATTGGGCGGGGTTCGCGTTCAGTTCAAACTCTCACGACCGCTGGGGCCGCCGCTGACGTTGTCGACATCATCGTTAAGAATTCAGAAACCAAACAAACAAACAAACAAAAGTGGCGTATAATAATAAGAATTTAAATCAAACAACGATAACGATTCTTTAGCGTACGTCAACAACGGTTCCGAATTATTACTTTTCATTCCGAGAAGACAGTTTCCACTTTGGTTCATTAAGAGTTTTGCCGCCTAAAAATTCTATTATTAACTTATCAATTTCAAAATCTTCTTTATAGTTTCTTTGCTTTGCGCAAATATCAAAGCCGACATCGTCGTCGTCAACAACAACAACAACGACGACGACGATGTTGATGCATTTCTCTATGGTCGAAGGACCGACCAGCTTGTCTTAATGAAAGATCTCGAAAGAAAATGAGCAGAGTGTGTTTAGGCGTTTTTTTTTTTTCATTTTCAATTGCATTCACGCTCGCTCTGAAATTATTACGATTCACGAACGAGCCACGAGTGTTTGAGAAATTGCTCACTTCCAACACCACAAAAACGATTTCACGGAGTTGATACTGGCTGGCTGGCTGGCCGGCCGGCCGGCCGGCACGGACAGTGGACGCTGGACTCGATTCAAAAGATACGATCTCGGCGTGCGACATCGTTATTACAACTCTGGCTCTTTTTTGTTCGCTTGTTTTCCGCATTATGATGATTATTATTCACACGATTTTTGGTGGACGCAACAAGTCTCGGAGCGCGAAACAACAAGATTGAAAAGGAAAAGCTCGCAAAATCAGATGCGCTCTATAGTCAAAGCGATTCTCCAAAGAGATAACAACGTCTTTATCTTTCGCATTATCAGATATGATGATATGATTCGGGAAAGCTCGCTCAAACGGCGATTCGTTGATCCCACGATCAAGGAGAGCAGCTTTTTGTCGGAATCTCGCACAACTCGTTGTTGTTTATCAATTTTCCATCGGAAGAGAGCACCTAGGCGGTGAGAAAATCATAATGAATGGAACGAGCACATCAAGAAGGTGTCCGTCAACCGCGGCATTGCCGACAAGGCGGTCCCGAAGTTGCGACAAATGACAGAAATCAAAGCATCTGGAAAAGGCGTCGACACCAGAGACGAATGGGTCTCTGATTGGAACCATTTGGAGCCGGGGTTGAGTCAGGCGGCGCAGAAGCCGGAATTGCGGAACGTGCGGCGGCGGCGACAGGCCGAGGGTGGCGCTAAGCAATCCAATCCGATGGGGTGTTGGCAAAACAGGAATTCGCTCAATTCGGATCGTCTGGATTGGTGTCGGATTCGTTGATTGTCATCAACAAATCAACAAACATCGTTTAGCCAATGCTCCGCTAGCGTGCACATGTTCCAGCAAATGTATTGTATGCGAAAGCTCAACCCGGATCCTATGACGCCGATCTATTGTAGGGGCTAATGGGTTAGCGCCCGTGTTTGTTCGTAAAGAGTGCTCTGACTGCTTTCCTCTATGCCCGCCTGTTTGTCTTCTCTCGTCTGCCTGCCGAGCCGAGAGAGCACGCGGTTCTCGGATTTCAAAAGGCGACCGTGCTCGCGACCTTCCGACGCCAGCCAGCCCTTGGTGAGTGCTGACTCCCAGATGTATAGGAAAGTAGATCATTAGAGACCGGATTGATAGATCGATGGACAGACTGCGATTGATTGATAGACGAACGGACAAACGGACAATCGGGCCTCCCGGTAATCTCTCAGACGTCCGCTCTCGACTTCGAACGGAATCGCGGACGTATCTTTTGGAGAGACAAAGAAAAGCGTCGCTTCGCTCCGTGATTGCGACGAACGGACCGCCAGAGAGAACTCCGATACAAAATGTTGACGTCACCCCGTTCGAAGCGAGCTTGGTGACAAATTCGCTACGGAATGACGTTCTTCGTGTCGTTCGAAATCTTTGCCTCAAGGTTCGGGACGTTGGAGATGACCGGGGTGCCATTCTCTTGTTCGGAAGAGGTTTTCGAACTCCCCCTCTCGACTTTCAATCATTCGAATCCTTCGACATCGAGGCGATTAAGCTCAAAGCGATCTAGTGCGTCTGGTAAGGTGCCGAGAATGCTGAGGACGAGCGCTGCTGCTCTCGAGAAAGAGAACACTCAGCCTCAGCCGAGCAGCCCTCCAATCACACTCTCCGTGCTCTGATATCTAAATATATAACATCAGGACACGCTAAAACATATCTCCACGCATTGGCTGACCCGTTCGAAACTGACTACGCAGGGACAAAGAGTTTTGAAAGTTTGGTATTCAGCTTTGACATCGGACAATTGAGATTTCAACAATTTTAGAATCATCCTCCTTCGATCGAAAATTTTCATCCAAAAGATGAAGAGAAGCGATTTGAGGATTTGTAGGAAAAGTCCTCGCATGTTGCATTCGGAGTCGAGTTGAGAACTTCGAACGAAAATCTCGAGTCGCCAGTACAGAAGGGAAACGAGTTTTTGTCAAAGTACGGCAAGCGAGCCGACTTGCCATCGATTCTTGTAGTCTGAGCAAAAGTTCGCGAAGTTGCAACAATGTGCCGTGACAAGGCAGAGTCAGAGTGACATTCTGTACAAGGGGACCGATAGGATCCTTATCTAAGAGAACGATAAGAGATAAGATGCTCACCGCTATTCTTTCGCAGCGATTCTGCTGCTTGCTTGTTGATTCGACGTCGGGCTAACTTAGCAATCCTAAGAGATCGAGCACATTCCACACACAATATCCATCAACTTCACACCGAGAGTGCTGACGTTTGAGTTTCCAAACGCGGATAGATTGACGAACAATAACAACAGTCGACGACGACAACGACTAACGATTAGCTACGACGATGGCTGTACCGATAGTCGACGATTTCGCGGCGGTCGCGGTCACAGAGTGGTCACACAAGGGTTGACTTTTCGTTGTCACAGAAATCGAAGATTTTTGGTACTTTTGCTCCGAGTACTCTCACTGTTTCATGGAGGAAGATTGCTTGCTTGCTTGGCTGGCTCGCTCAAGAATCTAGCGTGCCTTATCTGTGAGGCGCGCTCACAAAACTGCTACCATTGTGTTCAGCCGGGCTCATGCTGTAGGGCGGAGTTGGGCGGGCATTCCGTCAGAGAGGGACTTGGGAGGCGCATGCGCCGGAGGCGGAGCCCCACGAACAACCCAACCAACAAACACTACGATACACAGTGCAACTCCTGCTGCTGCTGCTGCTGCGGCGGCGGCGGCGGCGGTGGCGGCTGCCGTGCTGCCGGTGCTGCCACGGCTCAGACAGACTATGGCAGCTCTGCTAGCGCCAACCATCGCCCTAGTCGGTGGCGGCGGGACAAGAGCATCGAAAGCTGCTTAGCCGACAGCCAGGCTGTCAGTAGCGAGTAACAGTAGCATTGGTACTGGAGGTGGCAAAATGGCGGTGGAGGCGAACCTTGCGAAGTCGAAGCAAAAAGAACACGAGGGACCGTTTCTTCTTGGCGTTCAACGAGCGGGGATCGATATTTTCTGGAAAACGATGGGAACCCACACACTGGCGAACGGACGGATGCTCCGGGGACAGAAAAAAAATAAAGAGAACATTCTTCTGCTCGGCTGAATGCAGTGGATTCGCAATAGTTCAGTCCTGAAGATGAACTTTCGATTCGGAAGATGGGGCTTGAGATCTAGTAGTACACGAGTAGTCTGACAGAGGCACTCACTCGGTGGAAGCAGATAAACCCGAAAGAGTGTTCCTCCCAATCGAGGAAAACCTCACAAATTCAAAGAGAGAATCAGGACTATTGGAAGGACGATCTATTCGTTCGCAAAGACAATTTTCAAGATGTCGCTCGCGTTTTTGTCACCGAATGCGGTTTGTCGCGCCGAGTTCGAGGTGATGATTGAAGTCTCTCAGTCTGTGAGTTCTGAAAGATTGAAATGGAGACGGCGCTCGTGATGATCATCATCATCGCGCGAGGGCGTCGAGGGGCCGTCACTTTCGCCAAGAGCTCGGAGGATTCACGCTCCGTTACTCTGTATTGGTTTCTCATTAGTCTCTACGAGAGAATGACGATGACGACGACAACCATGAAATGCCGAGGCCGTCCGTCCGGTCGGTCGGTCGGCCGACCGGCCGGTTGGTGGGTGGGTGGGTGGGTGGGTTTGCAAGGATTCGAAGGATCAAGGGGTTCTGCCTCGTTGCGCGGGAAACAAACGGCTCTCGAAGCAACCCTTGGAAGCACGGCGCCAAAGAGCAGACAAGAGGGCTGCTCATCGATTTTCGATTCATTCTCTCTGTTAATAAGCTCACTTCCACTAATCAAATCCTTGAACTAGATTTCTACGACATTCGACGTCGGAACGGGATTCGATCCTGAGCGGTTTTTCTGCCTAAAACTTGTCTCTGCATGAATTCTTCGCAGATCCTGAGGCGATCCGGTCAGAGTCCTGCGAAAACTCCTGTCCGGAACAAAAGGATTTCAAACCTCCCGATCCTCTATGAGGAGTTCGAAATGAGGGCAAATGTCCCGAGACTTCTATGAACCAAGGAGCCGTTTCGTCGAAAGGAAGTTCGACATGTTCCCCAACTTGCTGGGGAATCCCAGAATCTCAATTTGCTATTTCAAATGTCATGGGAAATAGAATCCACGACATCGACAATTCAAATCTTTCCAGGTTTGAACCGAGCCTTCGAAAGATATTCGAGCGCAAACACTGGTTTTCCACCTCCAGCTTCGAATCAAGAGGCTCTTTCCTCAACTCACTGCTTGGACGAGTCTTCATCGAGTTTCTCAACTTGATGATGTTGCACAAGTTGATAACGTTGCGCGAAAAAGAGAGGATGTCGATGATATACTTCAAAAAAAAAATGAAGTCACAATCAACAGCCGAAGTTGTTGATGTGGCGCCCTCTCGTGGGCCTTCGTTGAACTGCGTGAAGTGCTTGTTAGCGGGTGACGAGGCTCCACTGATTTCGCATCCGAACTCAAGAACCCTCGGCTCTTATTGTTCGCTTTTCAAAATTCGCTTCGAACTCCAAATCGCCTTCCTCCGATTTTTCATCTTGAAAGTTCAACGAGTTCGCGTTTTCCGTCTCAGAGCCGAGTTTGCGTTTTCCGACTCATTTCGAGCTGAGGAATCCACGGGAACGAACGAGGCAGCAAATGAACTTCTGAGCGAAGTCACGGAATACTTCTCGATATCGCCACATTGATCTAAATATGTGGACGATGTGCCTCGAATGGTCAGAAATCTCTATTTTCGATCTGATTGAGTTATTGGACGGTCCGATACCGCAATGCCTAATGTTTTTCGGATTTATCGATTGTTATGGTCGTCTTTAGACTTCCGTTGACGATTGTCTTGTGTTCTGCTGCGGCTTGGGTCGATGTTCCGCTCCTGATTCAAAGATTGGCTTCTCCGTTGCCCAACTGGACTCGGGAAACATGGATCAGATGTCACAACGCAAGCTCCAATCAGGATCGGCCTGAGTGCAAGAACACATTTGAGTCATGATACTCAACAACGTCGGAAATCGAGCTCCAAGATTAACTCGTTCGACGAAGCAACTCCTCGACATAAAGGCAGGAAAACAGACGTTTTGAATGTAATGCGTGGCTCCACCTACTCGCCTACTTCCAACTCATGAACAAAGGTAGGCGCTGCGGATCAACAGCCGCTCCAAATTCTCAATGTCGTCGGAGTCGACGACTAATAGCTGTGAGCGTTCCAATGGATTTCCGCGTCTGAACGCACTCCGCGTGGCAACGCTGGAACAATGAATCTCGAACGTGATTTGATCGAACGCCACAGTCGAAGCCCTGGGGTCAAGAAACTCGTCGTCCTCTGGTCTCATCAGAACTGTCAGAACAGCCTCAGAGATCTACTTCGTTTGGAGTTTGGAAACATTGGAAACTATACACGGAGGAGTTATCGTTCGCGATTCACTTCAGCTCTTCTTTGTTCTCCTGAAAACCAACCTTTTGCGTGCTGGGAAATCAGCGAACATTTGTAGGACGTTTCTTTGCAATACATACACATAACACACCGTTCCTGCACAGAAAGCTTCCGGCCAACACGCACACCGACGTTGTAGAGATCTTCTTTCCGCTATCGATCCACTATCAATGATAACGATGAATGTGGAAACCAGAAGAAATTCCGGATTCGTCGAACGCGCGCGAGACTTTCTGAGTTTGGACTGCTCCCAACAATTTTTTTTTCTCGATTTTCTGTCGCAGCTGACATTTTCATTTAGAAGGAGTAGAGACAGGCCGTGGCAGCGAGTAAATCAATCAATCAGGCCACCAACAGACAATCCACTGTCACTCCTTTGATTCGCATTCAGGCTCACGCTTACTTCGTTCAGGCTGCCCTCCACAATAATTGGAATATTCGGACGAACGAAAGCTTTGTTCTCTGCGGATCCTACGGACCACATGTTCGCTCCGTCGAAAACTCCAGCGGCTGTGCTCGACGACAGATAACGGGAAGGCAGCGGCGGCGGCGACGTCCAGACAGACCGTAGTTGGCAGTCGAAGGTTAGACGCTTCAGTCAGTTCGTTCTGTCTCGCTCTCAACCAACCATCGTCCTCGGATTCCAATCCATCGAGGAAACCGCGAAACACTCTTTCGAGGCGGAATCCAACCCCCGAGCCGATTATCGGAATCGATCGAATCATCGATACGACGACCAATCGAAATCAAAGCATGCGGGCTGGCTGGCAGGTACTCATACGAGATTTTCATGTCGCGCGTTTTATGACAGTTTTCCGGTGCGGCAGCGGTGGCGATGGTGACGGCGACATATAAATACAACAACTCTTCGGTGACACGTTTTCGTTTCGTTTTTCTCTTTTCATGATTAGAAGAGAACTGATTTCGTTGTGAAGGTTCCCAGGGAGATCGATGCTGGCGGCCATCGAGAAACGGAAGAGCAATAATTCGCGAAACAATACAACGCAAAAGTGTTTAGCGGAACGAAATCGTGAGACACCCGGGTCAATGTCGTCGCCGATATAAAACACGGATGCAGAACTAACTCAAAAGAAGAGTTCCCTACGCGGTCGTGTTTCGTCCAGCGTGTCTGTCGCATTATGAGTGACATGGATGGGTCTTATCTTATCGGAAGCGATTGATAAGGGATCGAACGACGAAATTGATACGCGCGACGCGACCGATAGGTGGAAGCGGCGATTCAAAGCCACACCCAAAGAACAACTGTTGAAAATCGCATAACCATCGAGTTAGTGCACAGAGAGAGAGAGAGAGAGAGAGAGAGAGAGAGAGAGTGCAGATCTCGTTCTATCGTTTGTTTCTTCTGAGCAATGGCTGAACTTCGACGGTTCCTTCCGGGGACCGTTGATGCAAACAGAAGGAATATCCAGCAGCCGTGTCTTCGTCCGAAAGAAGATTCACTTCGTCATCGGCGTGGTGCCACGTGCCCCTGCTCGCTGTTTGTGTTGTGTTTGACCGTTTATTTATGGAAATACGCACGTGCCTTACCCGTAGGTCGCTCGTTCGTCCGATAAAGCTGAAGCTTTGTGACATTTTTTTCCTCTTCCTCGTTCCATCTTCCCCAAATCGAGGAAAGATGAAGCCTCGCCACCCCGACAGCCGATAAGAACGATTTGGACCCCTAGAACAACATGCGTTCAGCACAGGCCAACTCCCCACTCGCTCCCTGACGACGACAACACACCTCAAAAGTAACTTTGGCTTTTCCGCCTCCGAACATTTTATTGTCCTTTTGAGCTGATCGAGTCGTTCTGCGAAGTGGAGCTGGGAAGCAACGTCAACGTTTCTGGAGGAGCCGATAGTTATCATCGAGGATTTAGGGTCAGAATATGTTAAGTTTTCGCACTGAACCGCGAGTCCCGCTCGCCAACTCGGTGCACGGAAGGACCGAGTCCGAGGAGACTGCAGACATAGGACGAGCATAAATAAAGTGAGGAGCAAACTCGCACAGAGACCCTACAAGAAGTTGCTGCAACGAAGAAATCGAGGAGGAATATTGTACATAGAGAAGATAAACAGAGAGAGAGAGAGAGAATGTTGTCGCCAGATTGTCGATAACGATGCCAGGTTGACACAAGCCTGAGGATATATGGAGCAGTATTACGCGAGCCACACCGAGAGGGAGATTCAATGATGCTACTCAGCGAGCTGACTGACTGACTGACTGACTGACTGACTGACCAGACGCCCCCTGCGGCTGGCGTCGACAGCTGCGACACTCAGCGGGCGATGTCGGAAGACACGAGTTATACGGCGCTCGGTCACCACCACGTCAAGAGGAACAAACACTCAGCTCGTTTGCTTCTGAGTGAGGCAAGGACTTCTGAGGAAGCTGCAGCACTGACTCCTCTGGCGAGACGGAGGATCGAATTCACGGAACCCGATAGACTGTGTGTGCACTGCCTCCAGACATAATCTCCTCCGGCTCGAGCTGCGTTGTTTCTTCTCGGAATCATCTAAATTACCCCGTTTGTCTGATTCGCTTGTTGAAACCACCGAAAAGCAAACACGCGGCCTCCGGCAGGGCGAAATCAAGTGCGAGAACATCATCTACTCTCTCCTGGTTCGCGCTCTTCGACACCATCGTGAAAAACTCGTTCCACTCGGAAGAGCCAACTTCTTTTGAAGAAGAAACTCAGACGAGGAGTCGATCTGATCAAGATCCTGTCCGGTGGGAACCTCATCGGAAACGGAGTTAAAAAAGAAAAGAAAACACTTGATCGCGATTTCTCGGAATGAGGCGAGCTTTATCTCATGAACTTGTCGCCAACGTCTAAGTGCCAACCGAGAGACTGTACTGCAACTGCTGCTGTCAGAGTCCACGGTTCCGATGCAGCAGTGCAGTTGGTTTCGGGAATAAAACGCAAAAATCGGAAAGATGATCTCATTCGATAAGTTACAGGTTTACGGCTGGGCGTTTAGTAGTTGGGAATCGAGAAGAGAGCACAGATCGTGATACAGATAGATCAAATCAGATGAGAGAGAGAGAGAGAGGAGGGGGCGAAGGTCTGACGGGACGGTATGCCACCGAAGGTCTGGGATATCTCTCAATGCTCGAAATGGCTGCTGGCAGCATCCTGAAGGTTTAATAGCTTATTCGGTTTCCTCCGAATGTCGTCGGTCCGGTGCGATCGTCCGTCGAGGAGACATCGGCGACAGAGGACAGATAACATCGACGCTGGAGCCCAGCGTTAAACTATTCCAGACTTACACAATGGTGAGAATCATCAAACACCGGGTCACAAACATCCGTAGCTCGATAGACATCCGACTACACCTGCCCGCCTGCCTGCCTGCCTGCTCGACTGTCTAATTCGAGAAACTGTAACTCATGGTCACAGTGCAGTCAAGTTTCGTTTTATTCGTTCACTCGGAGAAATGTAAAAACTGTCACGACCACCGAGACGACAGAAGAGCACTCTTTCGTCTCTAATCTATTGTTAGAAGATACTGATATGACATCATCATCCGAGAATATCTCTGTCGCATTCTTCCCAACTCCCCCAAACGACTTGATTTCGAAACCCTTCTCGGAGCTCTGATTGAGTTTGTTTCCTCGAAAGAATATTCTTCGGATTCCACTCGGTTCGATCATTCGCAGACTTGATTTCCTCCACCTGTACAGATGTCACCTTGTTTCACGAGAACCGGAAAACTCATTTCAGGTCTCCGTTTCCGAGTCCAGAAGTTCCGAATTCTCTCGAGTTCGAGTTCACAACTCCGAGGTGCCGTTTTGCAACGAGTTCTACTTTGCTTCGATGAAAACAGAACGGAAGACTGCGGAACTGTCAGTTCTCGGTGAAGGGTGAGAAAATTATCGGTCGAGAGAGTGAACTCTCCTCGGTCCACTCTACTCGAGGGCAGTCGAAGCTCCTCACGTCACGGCTTCTTTCGCTCTCTGCGGGAAGCTGCCGCGCTCGTCGTCTACGGTAGTGGTTAGACGACTGGCTGCCTTCGAGGTGGCTTGTTGTCTGCCGACCGGTGCCATGAAGACGCCCCCTCCTTAATTGGTGTAGTCTATGGTATTTAATCGCAAACCTCATCACGGCCACTCAGGTATTTGGGGCTCGAATTCTTTTTGTTTATTCGAGCATTCGGGACGAGGACCGGAGCCGAAGAATGACAGAAGGAACGACGACGGCGGCGGCGGCAGCAGCAGCAGCAGCAGCCGATATGTCAGACGCTGAAGGCCGGCTAAATTTTTCTTTTTTCATAATTGATCGACTGTTTGTTCGATCGAGCGTGAAAGGCTTCAACTGATAAATAATCGTTGAACCTCGGCTTTCGTCAGAGATAAAAAAAAAGAGTTCAGAAAGGAGTGAGATCTTCTTCGAGTTTTCAGAATCGGCGTGCGGACGCCAACGCTTCGATTGTTTGAAACTCGTGGGAAATCCGATCGAGCCGCCGCCGGTTTTGACATCTCTGCCACTGCCGACTCGTTCCGATGAAGTCGATTTAGTTTTGACTATCGTGCTTTGTTTCGTAAATATATTATTAATATAAATAAATCATCACCAGGAATCGGATTACAGCTGTTCCCATGATCGAATCGGGTGGCGGCAAGTCCGCGAAGTGCAAGTATCGGCCCGTCGAGAAAACGGAAAAAAGAGAGGGCATTGTTGTTTTGACATGGAATTTCCGAAAATGATTTATGTATTTCAGTCTGCTGAAAACATTGGGTCATCATCACCCTACAATGTCGGACATTACTTTCCTGATTCCTCTTTCGACCGTTTTTTCCTCGTTTCCTCCGCCGCGCCGCCGCAAGATTTTATTATCGGCGCACGTTCGGCTATCGACGCGTTTTCGACGTTGATTTATTTTTCGCAGCATTTGCGATGTCTCAACTCGAACGAAACCATCTCCGAAACGGAAGAGGGGACATAAGTGTCAAATCTTGCGGAAAACCGGTGTTTTATGATCCCAGAGTTCCCTTCACTTGCCAAATAAATCACCGACCGGTCGTCAGCGAGCCGGACAGAAAGACGGCCGAAAACCAAAGAGAAAATTACGTCGAGCCATAAACTTCATAAAAAATTACGCACACAGAAACGACGCCGAGAGCCATTTGAGATGGAAATGGAAAAACTACAGAGAAATAAAGCCGGAATGAAACCGACGGTAGGTAACCAACATCCAACTTTTCGGCGGTTTTTCTGGACGAGATAACATCAGCAAACAATCGTGATTTAGGCTACTTGCCAAACGGAACACTACCGAAACAGAGAACGCCCGGACAGCTCAACAAGTTGCTCCGTTTCTCAGCGAGATGAAACCATTAGAGCAATACATAATAATTCTTCTCTTATCGCGTCACCCACGACGACAGTTTCTCGTCTCTCTTAGTTTTCACCGATGAACAAGTCATCCACTTTCTGAAATCATCGAGCTGCGTCGAAAGTTTGCAAAGAGAACTCCGCTTTCCCACGCGGGTTTGTGTCTGTCGCCAAGCGCTTGGTTCTGATGAAATTTCGAAGTCCGAATGGCCGTCTCAAGGCGAGTCCGATATCCGCGTGAGCGTAATTCCATCATTCTTCGATGATTTGTTTCGCCTCTCTGTAATTGCACGTCCGGTTGTCCGTTGTGGAGCTCCTTCGTGGTCGTCGCGAGGGCTTCTTCGTTCCTTCGAACTCATCGAGCAGAAAACTACTCAACTCGACACTTCGATGTCCAGATTTCGTCCTGGAAAGGCCCTGATTCACCTGGAAACCTGGCTCTCTCTCTCTCTCGAACATAGCACGGCATGCTCAGCCACCACGTTGCAGAAACGATTCGGTGGTCGCGGATGCTGGCGATGAAATGTTGGATAAATCGCCCGCAGGAAGGATCTGTCTTCGTTTGGTTTGTCAATCGGTGCTGCCGTTGTATTAGACCGCCACACCGGAAGCCTTAAAAATGACTGTTCGACTTGTTTCTATATCGTTTTCGATAATAATTGTCGTTTTCGTCTTCGTATGAATGGCCCACCCGAGGAAGAATCCAAATTGTTGCCGCTGCGGCTGCCGTAGATCAACAGTGGCGTCGTGGCAACGCTTGTTGAGCGACTGGTTGGTTGGTCGGTTGGTCGGTTGGTTTACTGGATGCTGTAACTACCAAACAAACGCGCGGCTGATAGCATCTCAAGAACGCAGAGATATTATAACTTTTCACTACTTTGTCATCGATACCGGCTGCCGCTGTTTCGGTTGGCGGGAAGGAGTTTTCTCGGCCCGCAGCCCGAACTCTCCGGAACAGTTTCAATCACCAAAGCTCGAACAACGGTTCCAAAACTTAGAAATCGAAATCCATCCGTTTCGTTCACAACCGTGATCTACTCGGACCAATGAAGAGTGTGTTGACGGCTACTGTTGGACCGAACATCGAACGGAAGGGATTGCCTTCCCTCTGCGCCAGATGACCGACGAGATAAATAGCGGACAAGACGATCAGGTCATGATGAATACCGGTACCTACCGAACGACATCGTCAGATCAGACATGAGGTTTCCACGGAGAAAGTCCTCATTTCGAGAAGGATTGAGTTTCCAGTGTTCCGGAAATGAGTTCGGGTGGGAGAAATCCGAATCATCTTTATGGACGGACAACTCAATCTGTCATGGAACCATTAACGATGTCAGCTGTCCCTGCCGTTATATGTATGTACACACATCTAACGGGTTTCAATCGGATTTCGGTTCCCTGCAAAGCGTTCCAAATGATGTTTACCATAGTGAATTCAAATACTGAAGACGCCGAGATACGAACTGATGTCGAAAGTTGATTAATCGTCGAGAAGATTCGCGCCCTGATGGTTTCAAATCGATTAAAAGCCCGCGATCGGGAATAGTTAGTTATCTGCCGGCGAAGTTGTTGGAACAGATTCTTCCTCACTTCTTCCCGATCCCACTTGAATCGCAAGGGCTTTTCTTGATGCTCGCTCGGAACTCGGAAAACGATCCGCGATGGCAAAGTGTGCCCAGCCCAAATTCACCTCTCCGATGATTTGAAGTTTGGGTTTTCAACGAGTTCGGGACTTGTGACTTGACGGAAGAAGCGCTGTGATAGTTACAGTTTTCAGTTGTGTTGACAAGCGACTCCGTCTCCAGGGCACAACGATTATAAGAGGTATCGAGTCGTAAAAACGTTTAAATGGCTTGTCAGAACACAAACACTTGCACGAATACGAACACACGCCCGAGCTGACACTGAATATGTTGTTCACAAGCGCACCCAGACTGTCAAGTGCCGGGTCCTGTGCCTTTGAATGTTCCGCCGAGCCGCTGCCGACAGCGGCGGCGACGGTGATGATTTATCTTCGCTGCAGTGTTCGGTTCACCAAAAGATTTTTCTTATCATTTACTTCTCAGGCCACCAGCTCGATCGGAGGAGCAGAATTTTCTGAACAATCGTTGTTCAACCGCTCCACG
The DNA here is from genome assembly GCA_021527715.1 of Neoseiulus cucumeris. Taxonomy (NCBI): domain Eukaryota; kingdom Metazoa; phylum Arthropoda; class Arachnida; order Mesostigmata; family Phytoseiidae; genus Neoseiulus; species Neoseiulus cucumeris. The sequence goes on from JAJSRV010000111.1 coordinate 214,872, forward strand.
AGTTACATCCGAAATTTCCATGCCTTCGTTGCACACGACTCCGTGATACTGAGGGTATTGTTTCGAGATCCATCGATAGAGTTGGGATGTCCACTCTCTCAGGGCATTTCGGGAGAAAAGGTTCTTCATCTGTTCTCGGTCACAGGAAGTGTCACCACTTTTTCGAGGTCCGCAGGAGTGAGCCCTGGTTCGGAAACGAGTCAGATCTGATCGATGGAAGAAAGGAAAGACGAAGTCTCTGATTGAACTCACTCAGGTCAATACGCTCTTTGTGGTCTAGGCCGCTCATCATATCATTAGTTGTGATGGATGAGAACTTCGTCCTAATAGTCAGTCAAGGCGCATCTATCTCGTCTCCAGACCATCTTCAGTCGACCGGAGTCCTTACATCGATCAACACATCATCAGAGAGCGGGTTCTCATGTCGACGGTCCGTGTCATCTGATTTGCTTGGTCAATGTTGACTGTGAATCTTGGCCGTATGAAAGCAAACATTCACGGCACGAGACTTCCGTCCGACCATTAACGAGCCTAACGTCGATTGAAGATGATCATTGTGACGATTGGAATCATGATTGTTGGACAGTAAGTCGCTGCAATTGAACGGCGCGGCGCCGGCCGTGGTGAAAGCATCGGCAAATATTTATTCGGACTGATCGCGCCACCAACATGGAGCTGCAACGGAGCAATTAGAATGGAAACCGCATAGTTCCTGGTCTGGTTTTGCGAGTGAGTCTGCGTCGGCCGTCTGTTTAACAAACTGTGATAGTGCAGTTGATCAACACTCAGTGATTTATTTATCTCTTCGATCGATGAAGTAGAAAAATGGGCAAGCAACTTGCCTCTTGGATAATTTGTCCATTGGCGCTCATTTACTTCTTGTCTGCAACCGGGACCACACACCTTGGCCACCCGTCCACAGAGGTGGTGGCCGCACTTCACAGCAGCGAATGGACGCCATTGTCGCCAAGCGGTCCAGAATCTGAGCCTCGAGGGAGTTTCCTCTTGATTCGAGAGTGGATTTCTGGACGATGATTTTATCACAAACTCGAGAAGTGCAGTTAGTCGGATTCCCCATGTTCTAATCTACGATCATCGATTCTCTCGATTTCCGATCTTTCCAGTCCCAAGGATCGAGTTTCCAGTGACGAGAATTTCCAATCCAGGAGATCGCGGAAGCTCCATCGATTGAATTCAATCACTCAGCGGATATTCAGATCCGATCGTGGCGATTCCTTTTACCACGACTCACTCAGTTGCGAACTTTTCGCGGAAATTCCATGACCCGGTGATGCTGATCATTGCTGGGTATCACAAGCGGCGTACGAGGAGCCTTTGCCGTATATCGTTTTATGGCAGCGGCGGATAGATTCGTAACGAACGTCGCAACCGAACGAGAATAAATCACGCGTTATAACTGTCGAAACAACTTCAATCCGGCAACGCAAAAACTGTGTTTCAGATTCGTTAATTCTGTCGCTACCGCAATTTCCTCTCTCTCGCTGCGTTTGTTGCTCGAACGAGAACGAGCAGTTCATTGTGATCGAAGCACGGCATCTTCTCATCCCGGAGCGAATAAGTGTCAAAAGTATCCACATTCTGACTCGGTTCCGTCAGGAAAGGGAGCAACCACTCTCTTCTGCGATTTCTCCGAGAGAGAAAAAGGGAGAGAGACATCGGGCGACGCCATGGGGACAAATGGGGGATTACCCCTTTCATGCAACACAGTCCGTCGCGGCAAAACGAGCCGCTTGTGCCTTGACGAGAGTTTTGCTCGCTTTCGCTGTCGTGTGTTAATTAGAATTCGTTCCGTGGAACGTCTCTTTCTAAACTAAATAGAAGTGAAACTCGTTGAAAAACGAAAATCGGACACTGAAAGCGAAGTTAACTTCGTTCGTTCGACGGCTTCGTTCGCGATAATTGGCCGTTTATGGAAATGTCTCGAGGAAGAACTGCAAACAGTTCTAGAGTCGCGAACGGCGACAAACCAGACATTCAAATGGAAATTCCACAGCTGCTCTTATTGGCAAAAAAAAATCTTCCGACTCTTACCCAAGCGACGCACAAACAACTCCGGCTGTATAGAACCAATTGCGGACTAGTCGCGGGCCAAGGATGTGGAAAACAACAACAGTCCCAACTCCCACACTTTGAGACAGCGAGCTTCTTTGGTTTGCGGGAATTTCCGAGTCGGCTCCGGCGCTGGATTCCAGAAGGAAAAAAACTGGGATGGAATCCGTCAATCCGCACATTTGTGCAGAACTTGGAGCGATAGCTTCGCCCCGGGTTGTTTTCTATTAGCGTAAATAAATTTCAGGGGTGGGAAAACAGAGCCGTGGCGAAGACGAACAGTCGGCGTCATTAAAATCCAATCAGGCCGTGATGGAGCGTCAAGAGCTTGTCAACTACCGTGTCATTACGTCAGAGCGCTGTATGCGGTCAATCAGATGCGCCTCCTCCTCCTCGACCGCTGTCAGCACTTCGGAACTTCCGGACGACTCAATCCCGAACTCCTTCCTCTCGGCTGGCTCTCCAGTAAATTTCAGCTTGGAACTCACGGAATCAGAGTTCTTCAGATTCGATGCATTTCACGAGATTTTGAAGCGATTCACGACGGCGTCGGACGGATTTTCGAAGAGAAGAAATCGGTGCGCTGTCACGGCGTCGATCATCAGTTCTCAAATTGAAATTATCCGAGAAAAAAATAAATCAAATCGTGATCGGATTTTTTCTATCGAAGTCACCCGAAGACCTTTGGTCAATCTGACAGCCATACAGCCAAGGGTTACCGAAAGAAGTACACGCATTTACGTCATTAATACTCGGCGCGGACAATGAGACAGGTCAGCGTGGTTTGGTCGTCGTCCTCAAGAACATTCTGAAAACGAGCGTCGGAGAAGTTGCCGAACTGAACCGGAGTTTAGGCTGGAAAACGACATCGTGTCGAAGAACTCGCTTCGATTCGTCTGGATCGGGTACTCGATCGAGCCGCACGTGCTCCCGTTTCCGAATCCGCGACTTCGGAGAGCCCGAACGGGAGCGAAGCGTGAAGCGTTGAAAGTCGAACAACAACGCGTTTCAGAGTCCGTGTGGCAACAGCGCGAAGACGGATTGCCTCAGACCTCCCAACGTAAAACGTTAAGATAACGGAACACCTAACAGACATCTGTTCCGCCGCCGCCGCCGCATCTCCGGTAGGATATTCTGCCTTTTCACTATCACCCGGCGTAGATAAACTCCGCGCCTGCGGCGGATCTCTTATCGACGCCGCGGCGTGCTGAGCCGACAAAGATATATAAGTATTTAGATATATATTTATAGTAACAAGAGGAACGCTGCTCGTAATAATAATGAAGACGATGACGGATGAGCGACCGTGGACCGCTGAGCAGAACGAAGTGGACCAAGTAGATAAACATTCACAGAAAGCTGAAGTGCACCCAGCAGGAGACAACAAAAAACCGAGTACACTCATTAGAGAACTGTTGCTGAACACTTAAATTGAGCCGGCAAGTATATGACGTCATTCTGCTGAAAGCAGACTTTGCGCTTCGGACTCGATGTTCGACAGGGTTCTGTTCTTGGACCTCTCCTGTTTCAGTTTAGTGTCTGAGACGGCGTCACTTTCTCCGGCAGCTTGGCCTCATTTTCGTCGGATGTTATTAGAAACGGTTATTCATCAAAAATTACGGGATTCACAAATTCGGAAGGAAATTATTCAGACACTGGCGTGGAACGAACGAATTCCAGGTAATAGCACACAAGTTGATCGCCATCTGCCATTCAACCGGATTATCTGGCGTATGAGTATTTGGCGCCGAAAAAGAAAAAATAGGGTACATCAACGAAATCTGTAAACAACAACGACGAAATCTGCTTCTCAGGACGAACGGCGCGGCGGCGTTTGGCCTGGAGACGTGAAGAGCCGTTTGCCGGTAGCTACTCTGGTGGCACAGTTGTTAATTACGATCGATGGAATTATTTTGACATTAATAACAAATTGCGGTGGTTGCTAGAATGAACCCGGGACGAGCGATCCGGCGGCGATCAGCCGTTTATTGTGAGCGCGTTTCGTTCGCTAAAAATCTTCATACCTAATCCATCACGAACTACTGGCACTTTTGTCGATCCATCGATCACCGTTATTTGATTAGAAAAACGCAAGGAAGTCTCTAGAAGAACTTTTCGTCGTTTTTCGAAAGATTCGAAGATCCGCGGAAAAATCCACTCGACGTCAGAATTCGCACTAGAACGACTTCTCAGATGAAAACTCGTCGAGATTGAGTCCTGAATGACGAAAGTAGACGTCGTACAGCGGGTAGAGCGCTTGTCTTTCGGAAAGACCACAGAGTTGCCAAAATGATGAATGAGCTCTTTTTTCCCTTTCGGTCCACGACGATAAACTTCAAACTGGATCACTCCCGTCAAGTATCGGAGACGCTTCACCGCCGGACGAGCGTCTCGATTCCAAAACTGACCACTCACTCCGTGAACGAGACTGTTTTGAAAGATGTGAGCGGGTGTTTCTTCTTTTCTTTCTTTTCCACCAAAAACCTCACACTTCGGTTACCAACGTAATGTTCCAAGTATTCCATATTGTTAGATGTGGTCGAACGAGTAGATCTGAGCGGAAGCGAAGGACAATGCCGGCCACGCAAGAGCGTTTGAATATGCACCAGCGACCAGCTTTGAACAGCAATTATTTCCGGTAGGCTTTGTGGCCGAAGTTACTCACTTAAAAAGCTACTAAGCTATGTAGACAGACGGAGAAGAGCTTCTCGTTTTTCTTTTCCTTCTGTTTTTGCTGCTGCAGCCCCGCGAAGTCGTTGACGGATAGTTAGCGGCGTGACCTCCTCATCAGGGAAGCGAACCGTTGCATGCTTCTTCCAACCATAACAGTGCAGATTCGCGAACCGTTAACTCATGTACGAACATCCAGCAAAACGAGGAGGCGCACGATTTGTTCGTAACGAAATTAGTACCTTCCCTCGATCAGAACTCATTAGATAACGAAAAAATCGACAGAACCCACTGTTTCCACTTCTGAATCAGTTGCCAACTTCCTCAGGCTTTGCCTCGTCCGGAAAGATGGGAATACATATATGTTCTCCACGCACAGTACATCCAGAGGACTCTCGTTGCAGCGAACCTCCCGACGGTGGAAAACTCGATACAACGAAACAGTTTCGTTTCGCCAGCATGCCACAGGGGCCGTCTCCACTCTCAGGAAACATGGGGCGTCTGAACCGGGGGTCGGGATTCGACAACGGCTCCGGCTCGGGAGGAAACGTCTAGAGCAAACTTTCCGTCCCCAGAGGGAAACCTCGAGCTCGGGGTCCACTCGACAGCTCCGAATCGGAGGTCATAGCTTGGAAAATGACCCTACGTGCCTGGAATTCGGTTGGTTTTGCGGCGCAAGTCGTGCCCGATGCTTAGCAGCAGCAGCAGCAGAAGAAGTGCAGCGTTCACAAGTAACAAGGTGATGATTTATGCTAGCGATGCCGGTGGTAGTCCGAGCAGCTGTAATTGCCCGCAACAAGAACCATCCCCATCACGACGAAACGAGCGTTGAGAAATACGCCAACAAGAGAGTTTAAAAGCACGTTCCGACGCTTCCTGTTATGAGTTTGTCTTGAATTCAACTAGTGTACGGACACACTCGCCAAATACACTGTGTTTGTTGATGCAATAAAACTCAGTCAGTCCTCATTCGCCGCGGAAATCTACCGCGGCTCCACTGCAACAAGTACTATATAGAAGGACCGCTTCCGCGACTCCGCTGCTGCTTTCAGAAGCACTTATCATCAGACGGTAGTCCTTAATAAAGAGAAAAGTTTTTATAGTTATTAGGGTTTCTATCAAAAACTGGAGGTTCGAGCCGGAATCATAAAATTTTTGTCCGGTAGAAAAATTTCTTTGTCTTGAATGAGGCCGCCGCCGCGGAGCCAACGAGGCTTTCCTCGTTCGGCCACTTCGGGGTCTCGTCTCGAAGCTTGAATGGATTCATTATTGCCATATCTGCTAATGTTTATTGACCACTTCCAGATGAGGACAGGCTTCCTCGCGGAGCTTGACAAGAAGGAATCCGAATACGCGCGATCGAGGGGTTCCACGGCTATTACGCGTTCCAGAATTATTATCGATCGGAAATAAGGCTGATAGTTTGAAAGGTACTCGGTCGACGCGGTCGGAGCATAAAAATGGTTTTGTGATCATCGATTCGATCATCCATTCGAAAGCGCACCAATTTCACTAGTCGACGCGAATTCTAATTAGAGAAGCTCCGCATCAAAGTTGTCACCGAAAACGAAGTGGCAGACCCGATTTATTTCAGGCTCTCCGACGACGATTATTATTGATGATCGAGATGGCTGCGTTTTTTTTTGTTGAGACTTCTTTCCTCGTAATTCATGCTGACTGAGAGCCCCCATTCGACGCTTGCAATTTTGCAGCGAACGAATGAAATTGTAATAGACCTCTTTTCTCTTCTCTTCCAAGTTTTCTCAAACCTGAATCCAAATAAACGAAGCGCATTCTCGGAATTTTGTTTTCGTTCTCCGCAAACTGGAGGCAAACGAAACAAGTTTCAAGAAGAGCTTGCGTTGTTTGAGCTTGCTTCACTATTTTCTAGGGAGTTGCCGCTTCGGATGAAAAATATAATAAAAAGGTAAAATATGGTACTGCGTCTAAAAAATGAAGCTCCTTCCTCATGAAGCCCTTGATGATAAATTATGCTCATGGTAGGCGACTGTTGACGGATCATACGTGCAAATACTGGAATCACGATTCCTATTTAGAAATAAGGGAGAAGCCGCCGGGCGGGCGGGCGGTGTTGATGTGGACGATGATCTATTCTTATCGGATGAGAAGCATCGCCACATTAAATCGACGTTCATTTTCCGCCGGCCGTGGCCTCGCACTACTTTGTTCGTGTGGATTTTCAATCAAAACTAAGTTGATTGGCGAGATATCGTCCGTGCTAACAAGTTGACTAGTTTGAGAGCAATGGGCGAGGTATCGATATCGCAGATAACTCGTATTTCTGATCCTTCCCACAGGAGGGAGTGTCTATGATATAACAAAGGTTTCGAAGCAGCATGCGGGACAGTCGAATATGAAGTTCTTCACTGCCAGATGGAGGATTGAGAGACGCAATCAAAAGAAACGTTTTGTGCTTCGCGTTGTATGGGCTGAGGTTGAGGCCGGTGCCTCGCAACCACACAAACATATCGCATCGAGTCCGATTTGGGATTATCCACTGGCGAAAAGCATCTGCCATCACCCGACGAATGAAAATCTCGTGGCATTTCGGCGTCGTTCTGACCTCGAGATTCGCGGAATACTTTCAAGATTCCGCGAAACGTTCCTTTATCAAAGTTCCGTTAGATTTCAAATCCATAAAGCAAATCCAGAGAGAATCATATCGATCCGATCCGACATCGAGCACTTATGCCAGCTTCGGATACATCCATCGCTCCGATAGATCCTCGAGTTCAAGGGTATAAAACCATTTTCCCCATCGGTGTAACTTCACGAAGAAAACAACGAGTGACCCTCGAACTCTCGCCGAGTTGGAGCGCGCGATGACCCGCATTACAGCCGATGAATAGCGTGCGAAAGAGCGAAATGAAGAAATACACGAAAACAGATCGAGTAACGTGACGGAATTTAGATAATGTGAAAGGCTGTACACGGTCGCTTCTCGGAATTAACATCAAAATGTCCACATTAATGAAATGGTGTCGTCTTAATCATTGTGTGGAACCGCGTCGTTTGATTGGATTTTGGAAAATCGGAAGCCGACAGTCGCGCACTTTTAGCGAGCTGCCTAGACGTCAAGCCATCTAATATGGCCGACACGAAATATTGCGTCGCGAGAGGTCGTCTTCTTTTCCATCCTACGGGGACTAATCTGTCGCATTCGACGGATTCTTTTTACACCGATTTTTACGCTTCTAATTATCGTTCTTTAACCGCTTCTCACATTCGATTCTCAGCCGAAAACCCCGGAAAGAAGATTGACGAACACATTCGTCGCACGGAATCCCGGTCCAGGTCGTTGTGCTTGACATCGAATTCTAGTTTTCCGTAAACTACGCGAGTGTGACAGATTTGATGTAGAAAACCTGATTTCTCTCGGAGTCGGTTAAAAACTCACCTTGGTCCGCAGCGGTAGAGAATCGATGAGAAATGACTTCAGCTTAAAATCCATGTAGCTTGCATGATGATGATAATAATTTTGGTAAGTGTTCATAAACGACGACACATCACCGAAAGTCACTTTGTATCAAACCAAAGAAGTCGATTCTCGCGACATCCTCACCAAACTCGGTCGTCTGCGCGCACTTCGTGTACCGATTCGATGAAATCGCTCGAGACAAAGCGCAGAAGTCTCCGGACGAGACCGATAGTACTCGAGAGAGCTGAACTTGGAACGAGTAGTTTATCCAGCCGAAGGGAAGATGTTTCGCGAGTTGCAGTCTTCTTCTGTGAGCTACTTCGGCATCGCTGGCTGCTTGAACGGCCGGCCGGCTGACTGGCGCGAAAAAAAGGGGAGAGGCTGACCATTTTGAAGTGAGAGTGTTTGCCATGTGTGCTCGCGCGTTTGTGTGCGGCTCTGCCATCTGATAACTGATAACGACTCACTCATATCTCGGTGAATATCTTCTTGTTTCCCTTCCTTCCTCCGGAGCAGTAGTGATCATAGACGTCGTCGTCATCTTCCCCCTTTTCACTTCGGCGTGACCACCCGTTGGAGAAGATAACGGAACGATAAGATTATAATCACTTAACCGGCGTCTCAAGAGTGATTTATCTTATCGGGTTTGTCATAAATTCGGGTGAGCAACACAACGCTGCACAATAGTTCACGCGAGATCCCCGTTCTGTTTGGTTGGTGTTCATCTGGTCTGCGAAGTTTACCCCGCTTCGAGACGAGGTCGAGTCGAATCGAGTGAATTCTCGTCCTGCGTGTGAGAGAACGACCGTTTTCCGATCATTTCTGCTCTGATTTCGATTGTTCTTTTTGAAGATTTAGGGGCGCTTTTGAGACCGCGCTCGAGTGATGAGAAGTGCCGTGTGATATTTCACCTCGTTCCTTCGAGAATTTCAAATCAAAATCGTCACGGCTGGCCAAGTTAGTAAATCTTCGGTCATTCCGTAGGAAAGTAGAAACCGAGGAGATAAGACGTTCTCGTCTAAACCTCAGGTGACGTTACTATATCACCAAAGAGAAGTTTGTACAATGTCATCATCAAGTCACGATGTGCTTGCTCGAGATTTATGGCTTTTTCTTGCTTCCATCGCTCACGTAGGTAAAGCGGCAAGCTGGTTAACAAACCAACAAAATACCTTCCTAGAGAGGAAAAAAATACGTGCCCGATGTGTGTTGCCCGAAGATGCGATCGGAATGTATATATCTGTATACAAATATAAACGAGAACAGGAGCCGGAATTTACAACATTCGACTTGTGTTTTCTTTTTTTCTTTCGCCATCGCAGGGACGAAGTCGGAAAGACTCGCTATCAGCCAGCTTCGATTGACAGATTCGGGGATCTGCTGACGTAGCACCATCAGGAGGTAGTATAACAATACCATGTGTTAAGATCGTAGAATCCGAACCTCTCCGGAGTAAACTATTGCCCGACGGTGAGAATGGCGTGGGAACGGAAGAAGGAGTGGGGCTCTGCTGAGGTTCCACAAGTTTCGCAACTCGTGTATGTTCGGCAAGTCTTTGTTTCCTGATGAAAAACATAACCAATGATGAACATTATGTGGTGGGCATTCCCAGATGACCCGTGTGATCAATTCAGGTCCGGTCTCCGATACAGTAAAGTGCCACCAACTTATAATCTTCGGGAGACAAGGAAAATTCACGATAAGTTATTATAAGTTATAAGTAGAGCTTGGAAGTTTAGGCATTATTCATTAATCAGCCTCCATCAATCCATGGATAAATTGATCGGAGGTTGATTACTTCGATGATATTTACCCAAAAAAGTCATGGGCTGGAATAATCAGGCACTATTTGACTAAATATCCATCAATTCATATTGATTGATAAAGGTTCAAAAATGATTAATGCCTAAACTTCCAAGCTCTAGTTATAAGTTATGAGAGTTTTCCAAGTTATGGGGAAAACTCAACAGTGGCTCTCTTCTCCTGCATTGAATGTCTTCCGACCGCTGATTAAGCTGAGACCGAGAACTCCGGAGGCCGCAAATGCCTGCGACGTCATTTATCTACGGATCGTCATCTCATACGATCCTACCCCAATGTAGGTGTCACTTTTTCCGTTGCACGAAAAAAGTTTTTTTCGTTGTCGGGCTGTGTTGCACGCAATTCCTTGCCCGCAATTCAGCTTCTGTTGACAGTTAGATATGCAGCGGTTCTGTTCTCGGAATCGTTGACAGAAAACCAAATACGTTGCATGTCCGCAGTGACACTTGAACCATTAGATTCGATCCGGAGCAATTCTACCGAGTTTGGGGCGAATCGTTTAAATGTTAAGAGTGGTAGAGCCATAATCAAGCTCGAACGATATCTGAACTATTCATCAGTCTCGAGCGTTTCGACAGAATCGGAGTCTGGTATCTCTGAAACAAGATCAGTTGTGCGTCTCTTACAATTCTATTCTAGCTATTCCCGTTTCGACAGGCGGAAAATTCGCCGACGGTACCGAGCTCTAGTGCTCACCTTGACGGTCCTCGGACTCTTTGGAGGCCCATTCGCTTTCTCTTTTTTTTTCTCTGTCCCTTGCACGTGGCGTGCAGATCGCTTGTCAGTTACCCACTTCTGCTAATTAGCTAAAGAAAAGAACAAAACTCCCCGAAGTCGACTGCGTCGATTCGCATGACGAAGGGCCGAGTGACCCTCAGGGAGAGCTCTCCCGTCTCGAATGTAGAAGGAAGGTTGATCGGGATGGAGATTCCGAGAGCTCCGACTGGGGGCCAGTCCACGAGAACGAATTTCTCAAAGCTCCTGCTTCGGGTTTCGAAACAATTTTCGATTCGAGAACATAGGCGTCGGACATTGGATTCATCGCCTGCGTTCTGACTTCTACCTCGAGACAGTGTCGAAGTGGAAATTCGAGTCTGCTCGTGAGTGAATTCGCCGAGAGCAGAAGCCAATTCGGATCTCGATTCCAATCTAATTGATAAGAAGATCAAACGCACGTATTATAGGAAATGATTAGTGTTCGGAAAATATTTGCGTATGGTATAACGGTCCGTTAACGATGAATTTGCGAGGAAAGCGATGAATGAAATGAAGAGCCATCTCTGGACGAGCTCGCGGTGTTGATGGTTCNAAGTTGACTAGTTTGAGAGCAATGGGCGAGGTATCGATATCGCAGATAACTCGTATTTCTGATCCTTCCCACAGGAGGGAGTGTCTATGATATAACAAAGGTTTCGAAGCAGCATGCGGGACAGTCGAATATGAAGTTCTTCACTGCCAGATGGAGGATTGAGAGACGCAATCAAAAGAAACGTTTTGTGCTTCGCGTTGTATGGGCTGAGGTTGAGGCCGGTGCCTCGCAACCACACAAACATATCGCATCGAGTCCGATTTGGGATTCTCCACTGGCGAAAAGCATCTGCCATCACCCGACGACTGAAAATCTCGTGGCATTTCGGCGTCGTTCTGACCTCGAGATTCGCGGAATACTTTCAAGATTCCGCGAAACGTTCCTTTATCAAAGTTCCGTTCGATTTCTAATCCATAAAGCGAATCCAGAGAGAATCATATCGATCCGATCCGACATCGAGCACTTATGCCTGCTTCGGATTCATCCATCGCTCCGATAGATCCTCGAGTTCAAGGGTATAAAACCATTTTCCCCATCGGTGTAACTTCACGAAGAAAACAACGAGTGACCCTCGAACTCTCGCCGAGTTGGAGCGCGCGATGACCCGCATTACAGCCGATGAATAGCGTGCGAAAGAGCGAAATGAAGAAATACACGAAAACAGATCGAGTAACGTGACGGAATTTAGATAATGTGAAAGGCTGTACACGGTCGCTTCTCGGAATTAACATCAAAATGTCCACATTAATGAAATGGTGTCGTCTTAATCATTGTGTGGAACCGCGTCGTTTGATTGGATTTTGGAAAATCGGAAGCCGACAGTCGCGCACTTTTAGCGAGCTGCCTAGACGTCAAGCCATCTAATATGGCCGACACGAAATATTGCGTCGCGAGAGGTCGTCTTCTTTTCCATCCTACGGGGACTAATCTGTCGCATTCGACGGATTCTTTTTACACCGATTTTTACGCTTCTAATTATCGTTCTTTAACCGCTTCTCACATTCGATTCTCAGCCGAAAACCCCGGAAAGAAGATTGACGAACACATTCGTCGCACGGAATCCCGGTCCAGGTCGTTGTGCTTGACATCGAATTCTAGTTTTCCGTAAACTACGCGAGTGTGACAGATTTGATGTAGAAAACCTGATTTCTCTCGGAGTCGGTTAAAAACTCACCTTGGTCCGCAGCGGTAGAGAATCGATGAGAAATGACTTCAGCTTAAAATCCATGTAGCTTGCATGATGATGATAATAATTTTGGTAAGTGTTCATAAACGACGACACATCACCGAAAGTCACTTTGTATCAAACCAAAGAAGTCGATTCTCGCGACATCCTCACCAAACTCGGTCGTCTGCGCGCACTTCGTGTACCGATTCGATGAAATCGCTCGAGACAAAGCGCAGAAGTCTCCGGACGAGACCGATAGTACTCGAGAGAGCTGAACTTGGAACGAGTAGTTTATCCAGCCGAAGGGAAGATGTTTCGCGAGTTGCAGTCTTCTTCTGTGAGCTACTTCGGCATCGCTGGCTGCTTGAACGGCCGGCCGGCTGACTGGCGCGAAAAAAAGGGGAGAGGCTGACCATTTTGAAGTGAGAGTGTTTGCCATGTGTGCTCGCGCGTTTGTGTGCGGCTCTGCCATCTGATAACTGATAACGACTCACTCATATCTCGGTGAATATCTTCTTGTTTCCCTTCCTTCCTCCGGAGCAGTAGTGATCATGGACGTCGTCGTCATCTTCCCCCTTTTCACTTCGGCGTGACCACCCGTTGGAGAAGATAACGGAACGATAAGATTATAATCACTTAACCGGCGTCTCAAGAGTGATTTATCTTATCGGGTTTGTCATAAATTCGGGTGAGCAACACAACGCTGCACAATAGTTCACGCGAGATCCCCGTTCTGTTTGGTTGGTGTTCATCTGGTCTGCGAAGTTTACCCCGCTTCGAGACGAGGTCGAGTCGAATCGAGTGAATTCTCGTCCTGCGTGTGAGAGAACGACCGTTTTCCGATCATTTCTGCTCTGATTTCGATTGTTCTTTTTGAAGATTTAGGGGCGCTTTTGAGACCGCGCTCGAGTGATGAGAAGTGCCGTGTGATATTTCACCTCGTTCCTTCGAGAATTTCAAATCAAAATCGTCACGGCTGGCCAAGTTAGTAAATCTTCGGTCATTCCGTAGGAAAGTAGAAACCGAGGAGATAAGACGTTCTCGTCTAAACCTCAGGTGACGTTACTATATCACCAAAGAGAAGTTTGTACAATGTCATCATCAAGTCACGATGTGCTTGCTCGAGATTTATGGCTTTTTCTTGCTTCCATCGCTCACGTAGGTAAAGCGGCAAGCTGGTTAACAAACCAACAAAATACCTTCCTAGAGAGGAAAAAAATACGTGCCCGATGTGTGTTGCCCGAAGATGCGATCGGAATGTATATATCTGTATACAAATATAAACGAGAACAGGAGCCGGAATTTACAACATTCGACTTGTGTTTTCTTTTTTTCTTTCGCCATCGCAGGGACGAAGTCGGAAAGACTCGCTATCAGCCAGCTTCGATTGACAGATTCGGGGATCTGCTGACGTAGCACCATCAGGAGGTAGTATAACAATACCATGTGTTAAGATCGTAGAATCCGAACCTCTCCGGAGTAAACTATTGCCCGACGGTGAGAATGGCGTGGGAACGGAAGAAGGAGTGGGGCTCTGCTGAGGTTCCACAAGTTTCGCAACTCGTGTATGTTCGGCAAGTCTTTGTTTCCTGATGAAAAACATAACCAATGATGAACATTATGTGGTGGGCATTCCCAGATGACCCGTGTGATCAATTCAGGTCCGGTCTCCGATACAGTAAAGTGCCACCAACTTATAATCTTCGGGAGACAAGGAAAATTCACGATAAGTTATTATAAGTTATAAGTAGAGCTTGGAAGTTTAGGCATTATTCATTAATCAGCCTCCATCAATCCATGGATAAATTGATCGGAGGTTGATTACTTCGATGATATTTACCCAAAAAAGTCATGGGCTGGAATAATCAGGCACTATTTGACTAAATATCCATCAATTCATATTGATTGATAAAGGTTCAAAAATGATTAATGCCTAAACTTCCAAGCTCTAGTTATAAGTTATGAGAGTTTTCCAAGTTATGGGGAAAACTCAACAGTGGCTCTCTTCTCCTGCATTGAATGTCTTCCGACCGCTGATTAAGCTGAGACCGAGAACTCCGGAGGCCGCAAATGCCTGCGACGTCATTTATCTACGGATCGTCATCTCATACGATCCTACCCCAATGTAGGTGTCACTTTTTCCGTTGCACGAAAAAAGTTTTTTTCGTTGTCGGGCTGTGTTGCACGCAATTCCTTGCCCGCAATTCAACTTCTGTTGACAGTTAGATATGCAGCGGTTCTGTTCTCGGAATCGTTGACAGAAAACCAAATACGTTGCATGTCCGCAGTGACACTTGAACCATTAGATTCGATCCGGAGCAATTCTACCGAGTTTGGGGCGAATCGTTTAAATGTTAAGAGTGGTAGAGCCATAATCAAGCTCGAACGATATCTAAACTATTCATCAGTCTCGAGCGTTTCGACAGAATCGGAGTCTGGTATCTCTGAAACAAGATCAGTTGTGCGTCTCTTACAATTCTATTCTAGCTATTCCCGTTTCGACAGGCGGAAAATTCGCCGACGGTACCGAGCTCTAGTGCTCACCTTGACGGTCCTCGGACTCTTTGGAGGCCCATTCGCTTTCTCTTTTTTTTTCTCTGTCCCTTGCACGTGGCGTGCAGATCGCTTGTCAGTTACCCACTTCTGCTAATTAGCTAAAGAAAAGAACAAAACTCCCCGAAGTCGACTGCGTCGATTCGCATGACGAAGGGCCGAGTGACCCTCAGGGAGAGCTCTCCCGTCTCGAATGTAGAAGGAAGGTTGAACGGGATGGAAATTCCGAGAGCTCAGACTGGGGGCCAGTCCACGAGAACGAATTTCTCAAAGCTCCTGCTTCGGGTTTCGAAACAATTTTCGATTCGAGAACATAGGCGTCGGACATTGGATTCATCGCCTGCGTTCTGACTTCTACCTCGAGACAGTGTCGAAGTGGAAATTCGAGTCTGCTCGTGAGTGAATTCGCCGAGAGCAGAAGCCAATTCGGATCTCGATTCCAATCTAATTGATAAGAAGATCAAACGCACGTATTATAGGAAATGATTAGTGTTCGGAAAATATTTGCGTATGGTATAACGGTCCGTTAACGATGAATTTGCGAGGAAAGCGATGAATGAAATGAAGAGCCATCTCTGGACGAGCTCGCGGTGTTGATGGTTCAAACCCTAATTCCATCAAACGTCGCCCATCTGCGCGAGCGAGCGAACTTACCATCAGTCAATGGCCGCGTCAGGCCGGCAGAAAAGACAAATGATCAAGCCAGCAGAGAAAATAATCATTCAAATTACGTATTTATACAATTTGAACACCTCGATGAAAGCTATGGCTGGAACCATCAGCAACATCGTTCACAATTACTGTTTCAACGACGAAATCACGAACAAATACCGTGGCCAGGACAGCATTCGCTTGCTACCCGTTTCGGCTCGAGCAGTTGGGGGACGAAATCCAAAAGGCTGAAAGCTTAGCCTAGACCTCCTACTCTTTCAGATTCCGATGTTTGTTCTCGTTGATCGATGCGTTGAAGAAACAACAGATATTCGATATGCGATGCACGCTTCATCCACGATAAGGGCTGCCGGCAACAAACGATTCGTCATCGGTTCGACGGCATCCTATCTTCGTCATGCGTCCCATGTCAGCCTGGAACAACAGGAACTGCTCGACATTAATTTGGAATCCGAGGAGAGGCCGAGATATTTTCCCTTTTGTGTTCGTATGTGTCCGGCGTCGGTGCCACAGTGCTCTACTCATCGACGAAATGTTCGATTGTTTTCCTCACCTTCTTGGGTGGCCATTTTGTGTTTTGATAATAATGATGATACTTGGCTGTCTTCCTTCGGTGATGGCTCAGAAGACGACAACGACAAAGTCCCGTTGTAACAATACACTTTCTGTCTCGAAAAGTTGATTTTACCCGAGAAGACAGAGCTCCATCCGGGTGTTCCGAGTGGAATTCGTTCAAAGTGCCAATAAAAGCAGTCCGGCCGTTGGCCACCCCGACGGGACATGCGTCGCGCAGTACTTGGACGCGAGAAGCGACAATCACTCCAGGGCGAGTCCAAGCGCGTATGAAGAAACTTCAATCAGATTCGGCGACGCTGAAATTGCGGAAGCCATTCATAAAGCTCTGCGTCTGCCTAACAAGCTCGACATACATGGCCACCTTCAGGACTCTGGAAGGAAGAATGATGATACTATATTTCATCTTTCACCACGATGTTCCGAGATACGAACGGTTCTCATTTCGGTGAGCGGTGAATGAGTCCCCGGTGTTTTGGGTCCAGCTCGTGAATCGTTTTCTATTCGGGCGGCAATCTTCAAAAAAAAACCGCGACTTCTGAATAAGATCCACTCGATAGAAAATGCGTAACTTCGGAATTCCGAGTCTGTACTCCACTCGTTCCTTCACCGGGAATCGCGTTGCATGCTTAGTTAGTTGGATTACGAGGACGGCTGTAATGTGAGAATCGCCTCCTGAACAATCGGCAGATAAGCCGTTGGATTAGCGCAGGTGATGATTTATCACTTGTGTTCCGGCAGGCGTAGCGTCGATGGAGAAAAAGTCAAAAAAAGCGAACGGGCACGGTGAAAGAAATTCTGTTGAATGTACCACCCCGATCCAGCAAGGCAATCTGTGCGAAAAGACGGACCATTACAATGGGAAGCTCATAGCGATGATGGTAAAGCGCAGACATCGGCGCCATTAACAGTAAATCTGTGTCAAATATGTTTGACTTACATCAAGCTAGTAAAACAAACAGGCAGTCGACCGATGGGCCAGACGAGACGAAGTGCCAATGCTCGACTGAAATTTCTTTCTGGGCGCTAATGACTGCTCATCGTTCCGGTGGAAGTGACCGTTTTCTGCTCGGAATGTCTTGGATTTAAATTGCGATTTCGTGACGAATATCGAGCTCCTACGTTCTTGAGCTTCTGCTGCTTGAGGATGGGAGAACTTGGAATCGAAGTTGAGCGATAGTCTGGCTTTCAAGGAATAAGTTCCGACATTTTCGTCGCCCCTACCGAATGTGAACCTCATTCGACGAACTTAGAGAAACTCGGGTCTTCGATGGCCAAAGGCGATAGTTTCGGTGAAGGTCTCTGGAAGTGTTCACCCAAGGAGCTCAACCGCATTCGAATGAACTCTGAATTTCAGAAAACAAAAACTCGTGCAAGATCTCGGGAAAAACACCGAGCTTTTCCATTGTAAGTTGAAGGATCTACTGCTGTAGGAGTTAGACGAGTAGTGGAAAGGAACGATCAGCTCGGAATCGAGCCATAAACTCATGAAACTCACTGAATTTATGCAACTTATGGTCCAGTCTTGTGGTCTTATGATGATTGCCACAAAGTGCTCGCTACCCTAAATGCGTTCAATCTGATTCGCCTTAATTTTCGCTCTAGAAATTACATCGCCGTAACGATGTCGATTGCTGTAGAACGCGGGCCCATATAAACATCGAGCTCAGTATTCGCAAAAATTCCTCTCCTGCTTTCAGATTATCATGTTGAAGAAATTATCTGGCTGAGAACAAGCTCGGCACGCTCCGGATCCACAGGACTCGGAATGGCTTTTGTGATTTAGTATGATTTACTTGAGCGACCGTTCTGTTCGGTCGAGTGAGTGAGTGGTTGGTAGCTATCGACCAAAAGTAACTCAAGAGCTTTGATTTCCGCTCTTTCTTCGCGATCGAATCATGATCTTGAGTCTTTCAGAACCAGAACCATTTTTAGAATTTCGAAAAAGCAAAAAAAGAAGTGGAAGGCAAAGAATCAGGAAGTCAAATGAGCTCACCGGTAGCACGTCTGAGCATCAGCGCAGAACTTGGACATATAAGGCCTATTAAGGAAGAGCACTTGTTGAGTCTAGATAAAGACGAGCAGCATAAAGGTGGTTTGACTATTTGCTTTCAGGCTTGAGATACTTCTGCAATGGAAATGACCAGCGAGTGAACACTTAAGCAGCGCCACTACCTTCGTCGGTGCGCAACCAACTAAGGAGACGATCAAATATTGTAGATTGTCTTGGGCCACGGAACCAACAATCTGATAGTCGCGCTTGGACCTAATAAATCTGGAGAAATTATCGACCACGATGACGACGAAGAAATCTAATGAAATAACGACCGCACAATGCGAGAGTCCGGCGGTTCTCACCGGTTGCCGGCGGCCCGATTCGGGCAGAGCCTGGTGCGCTACATGAACTCTTGGCTTTCGATAGCGGACGAGATCGTATTCCATCCAGCCGCTCCGGAAGCCGAATCAAGCCGCATAGGAAGCAAAACAGAGAAGAAAAGAGTCTTCTGAAATGTATGTAGAAAGATTTTTCATTGCTGCAATTATCGGAATAGTTTCGGGCGTCGACGATCATCGGGGCGCGTGTGTGTCGATAATGCGCGTCCAACTGACATCGGTCGTCCAAACGCTGCGTTTTCCTCCCATGCATTGGGCTGTCCTGCTGTGCTTCTGCTAGCATCGATTCCGGAGGATACTTTTCCAGAAAGAGCTCAGAATCTTCGAAGTCATGTCAAGCCTCGGAAAGATCTGAAGATGACTCCGCTAGGGCTGGATTTTGGATTTCTCTGATTATCGCTAGCAGAATGGTTACTGGGAGGAGAGTTGCGAAGGACAATCGTGGGTGTTCGAACAGTCACCGCGATAAGTTTTGTCGCGCGCTCCGGTTTGAGGTCATTTGCGAGAAAACATTCGATCTGGAATGCGGTTTGCTTTGAACTCTGGCAGTCTTGGATAAATCTGTCCGCGCGACCGTTCGTTCGTTCGTCGCCGGTTCTAGTCGAAATCGGCTTCGAACCGCGTAAAAGATGATTGAGCGCTCTGTCGAAGAAGGCCACCCAGATATTTGCTGATCTATCTTTCTCTGCGCCTTCATTTCTCCTTCATCTTGTGCCATGATAGCAGTCCTCGAATTTGAAGTTCTCACTGTCGTACATTATACGACAACAATTCAACTCGAGATCGTCGTCGGCTCAGCTCATCGAATTAGGACTGACTCTTTCCGGAGACCCCTTGAAGTCAGCTATAACGGAACTCCAAAGTACATTGATTGTCTGTTGGCGGAGAGTCTCCTAGAGTAGAGTCACTTCAGAGCTCTACTAGGAGGAAGTATTGAAAGGAACATTTCGAAAGAGACCGATCTACAACGGTTCGAGTTGAGAATTTTGGGAAACTCAGCTTCCCAATGCTGGAAAATCTAGAGCTCGTTCGGCTTCCCGCTCTTTTTTCACCGGAATTCCGAGCAACGAGGCTGCTTGACATTTCAATCGATCCGAAGTGTGTTCTACAGATGCTCGGAATCGGCCTTCGATGTCATTACAGCCGTTCACTCATAAACACATCCGAGCAGCTTTACGACCGTAGCCAGTAAATTACCTATAATTTAAAATTTTATGGCTTAGCTGATCTTCTTTCTTCCCGATCAAGTACCGTTTTCACTCAATACCGTCGCGTGCTCTGTCGTGAGTTCGCAAAACAACTCCGATCAGCTGATCAGCTGCGAGTGAACATCTTTATTCACTCGAGGGAGTCTGAGCTCTCTTCTGCGGGAAGGGACCTTTTTGGTGCGCGTTAAGCTTTCTGGATCACGATTCTCCGAACGGAACTCCAGTTTGATGAAGTTGTTCTGGAATCGAGGGCTCTTCATTTGTTTATGGTGTGAACAAAGTCCGAGCGCCTGATAAGAGCAGACACGCGCAGATTCCTGTTTTGACTGATGACTTTCGTCGGAAACTCTGTCGTGACTTTTGCATTTATCGGCCAGTCTTCAGTTCACACCTGCTGCGTCATGGATCACGTAACGAAAAGCCTCGTCAACAAGCGAGTAGAAGTTGATAGAGTCGGAGAAGAGGCTTCCGATTGGGAATGGACCGATTAGACACATCTCGATCAACGGAGACCTCAGAGTGGTTTCACCAACCGAGTCGAAACTCCCACGTAAAATAGCGCCAAGGGGACGTGGATGTGAATTCGCGGAAGGCTATTCTCTTGCGTCCCCAATTACATGAATATGTTGAGCAGAAACGCCCCCCAGTTTGACAAGAAACGTATCTTTTTGGAAAGTGCAGGCTGGAGACGTTTCCAAAAGCTCTATCTTCCGGCGAGTGAACGTAAACATTCCCGTCAGAGCCAGCCAGAGACTTTATCGACTACTATTTAATTGAGTGAACGAATTGGTAAATTGAAGATTATAGTGTATTATCTCTCGCCAATGACCGAAAGTGTCGGCTGATAATAGTAATGGAAAAAAGAAAATAAATCGAACGCGAGTTGATGACCTGAACGAATTGCAAACTATATGTAGAACGTGATGAGTCCACGGCGTTGTTAAATTTCGGAAGTATCTAAATATCGAGAGGATAAATTATGAAATAAATCAAAGTGTGAATCAGTCGATATCGAAACGAAACTAAAATCTAATCTCTTCGATAGATAGACAAACGAATCGTTCGAGAAATAACGATAACGATAACTTGAAAGTGAAGTCGGAATTCAATGACGAGAAAAAAGTAAATCGAGTGAATGATTTATATGAAATAAATTGATCCATCACTTACGATTAGGAGACTCAACACAGTACACAGCTGAATCCGCCATCGATCAAGAAGGTCAACCGCGGTCAGCGCGCCGCAAAGGGAAACTTCAATTAGCAACTATTGGCTTCTGTTCGGAACCGTTGTCTCTGCGTGAGACCCGTTCCATGATCGGAACCTTGAGCTCGTCGTGTTCGGTATCGATGATTTCTCTTCATTTCTTAATTTGTTGAGCGAATCGGAATCTCGTTGTGCCACAACAAGCTGAAAACGAAGACGATACTGTGACCAGTGTCGTTTCGTCAACATCGAATTCCGGAAAAAGAAAGGTTCCCGAAACACGAGGAATTACAGCGACATGGTTCTAAAAATTTCACACAATATCGGACCGAATTTCGGAGGTCAAGAGGAACCCGGTACGACTCCCGATGCGACACGTGCGTCATTAAGGAGTTGAAAAGTTGTCCCATGATCAAACCAGATACTGACCCTTACGACCCCGAAAGCATGATAAATTCCCGGGCTTAATCCTCTTATCGACAACCCTTCCCTGAGCGGAGCTTTCTGGTCCCGGAGTCAATCCAATATCCCCAGTATTCGACATCGAACGACGTCCATCACTATGAAATCGACTTAAGGAACTTCGAGACATCCGAATCCTTTGGAGGAAATCGAGTCATTCGTTGCGCAAATCTAGATCCGACGGCCTCATGGCGGAATCACTACAAGACGATTTCCCGAAAAGATTCGAATGGTGCATGTAGAAGGTTAAGCTAGTGAGCGACAGGAGGAGTGAAGCGACTTCGACCGACCTGGAATTCAGGACTAGTCATGAATCAATCAATGACCGTGAATTTGTCGGGAATCCCGGGCACTCTGTCTTCGCTTGCTCGATGGGAATCGTCCTAGCCGACGACGGCTCGTGCAGAAATGACGTTGACAGAAACAGATGTTCCACCTGTGTCCCTGTGTAACTTCTTTCCTGACCCTCCCCCCCCCTATGCTGGATATGGGCGCCTCGTGTCCGACCGTGAGAAAAATTTTTCCTCCGTCCGGTCCGTTTTTCGTCTTTCTCGAAGCTGGCCAGAGTCAGAGCCGCGTTGGTGAAAACCGAGACGAGAAAACGAATCATTAGAATTAAGAAAATCAACGGAAAAACTCAAACCAGAAACTACACTTAAGTTTATTTGAAGTTGCTCCTCCTTTTCCAAGACAAAAACTCCCCTCGTAATTCTCAGCCGTTTTGTTAAACTGATATGGAAACGAAAACCTCGAACATGAAGATCGCAAGTTCATCGATGTCGACATGTGTCCTCGAGATCGAGCAGAAACCCGAACTTACACGAAAATTCGCCTGGCTCATCAAACGTTAGCGATTCTCGCAGAAAATCCCTTGAGTTGCATGCGGGCTGAATGGTCAAGTGACTAGGGAGCCGAAGTTCGGGAGAAGAGCATTGTCGAACAAACCAAAAAAAATATATATATCAGCATAAAAAAAGCAGATCATACAAAAATTGAACGTCAAGTTTATATGCAGGTTGATCAGACCAAATATCTGAAACGGAGTTCTGCTCCGCCATGTGATGTTCCTCAAAGAAAGATAACGTTTTGTTACTCAAACAAAAGCTGCTCTTGCACGGTGAGATGTGACGACCATCGGTAGCGGACGGTGGTTTCGTCTCGACTTCGTGGCTTACCAATGTTGGAATGGCCCCCAACGAACAACTGTGACCATCCAAACTTGAAAATTAGTTCTTTTTTTTTTCTTCTATTTTTCAGACAGTAATTGGGTTTAATCGCCGGCTTTGATACTGTGGCGTTGCCTCTCACCGCCCGCGCCGGATCCCGGCATCAAAAAATGTAACAACTTCGCTCGGCAAACACTTTAGCGCTCCCGTTAACTTTTGTGAGTTCACGATGAGTAATTGGTAGGAGCGCATTTTGGTCATCGAGTCACTTTCCATGACGAGGCCATTACCATCCATCGTTGAGTTTTCGTATATCCTGAAAACACTAACTGAAAGTGAATCCTCCGTGCGGCGTTCCGTCTTTTTGTGTTGTCCCTGCGTGCGTCGTTACGTCCATTCAAGATAACCACTGATAAGCTTCCACTCCATCGTATATCCCGATGAAGAGCTATTATGACGACGATGAGATGACAACGATAAGAGAGAATTTCTTGACGTTCGCTTCTTTCGCCGTGAGCTAAAAGATGAAATCTGATCGTGAGCGTTGAATGGACAGCGCTTGTCCAAAATCTCGAGATTCCACGGTGAGAAAGCTTAGCTGACTGGTTTTCGGTTTTGTGCTTCCGCGGTGTTCCGAAATCACTCACGAAATGATGAATCACATCCTCTGATTGCCTGAATTTTGTGGATACCGATCAGTTGCCTAGAAGATTTCCAGAAAAGAGACTCCTCAAAAGGGAACCTCAACTGATTTTTGGACTCTATGTCTTGCATGATGATAATAATAAAATAATAATATTATAATAGATTAATAATCATTGAATTTATATAATTATCATTATATATAATGTAATAGTTATTATATATCAATCAATTATTATATCATTAATATGGTAATTTCAATATTTTAAATCAATTTCAAATATTATTTATTCTTTTATTATCATAAAATTATACATTTTATATATTTATATATAAGAATATATATAAAAATATTATTATAATAATTATTAGTTATTACTCCCTCCGTCCCATAATAGTAGTAACATTTAAAGTTGAGAGTCGAAATTAAGGAATCTTGAGACACATTCTCAATTTTTGAGTCATGATCGTGAACATAACACAAAAGAGCAACCACAATCGAAATTCGAAGATCATGCGAAAATTAGAACGTGTCATATGAACGCGGGTTACTCGACGTATTTTCGCATGCGAAAAAATGCTTCTTCACTTTGTCCCAAATTAGTAGTCACATTTGATACATTCACATCGAAGACTCACAAAAGAGGACTTATTCGCGGTCAATCCCCTGGAAGAACAAGATGTCATCCGTTCCAGGAGCTCCGAAGAGAAGAACCGAACTCAGTGATCAGGATCGTAAGAGAGTTCTTCAATTGCTTTTGAAGCGCTCCGACAATGCCAGGGAACGACAATTCTCACAAGAACGGTGTAATTGATGTAGCAAATGAATTTCGTTCTCGTCATTCTTCTCCAGCATCGAGTAGCCTGTGCTTCGATCTAATCATTTCAGTTTTCATTTTTTTGGGGAAAAGACGAGGGAGAAGTGAAAATCGGCAAATGTAACTACTAATTCGGGACAAAATTTTGAGCTAAAATGTTACTACCATTATGGGACGGAGGGAGTATTTAATTACGACGAGAAAGCTTAGCTGACTGGTTTCCGGTTGTGTGCTTTCGCAGTTTTCCAAAATCACTCGCGAGTCCGAATGGAAAACACGACGAAAGGATGAATCACATCCTAAGATCGTCCTTATTTACTGGATACCGAGCAAACGAGTAGTAGATTTCCAGAAAAGTGACCGATCAATCGGGAACCTCAACTGATTGCTGGACTCTAAGTCTTGTATGAGCTCAGATGGATGTGCAGCGACTGCAGAGTCCGCTGAGTCTCGTCCCTGAATCCTGAGTCCATTTTCTATTGGTCTGTCTCTCCCCGGAAACAACCGCTTCACCCGGTTCCCGTTCGTTACCGATCGAAGATGAAGAACACCATAGTGTGGCAAGCGCAGTGGCGCGTCGGCAGCGAAATAAGCAGAAGGAGGTGGGGTATACGAAAATAAAACAGTATTTTAATTGTTTCCTTATCGGTCTCGAAGCGGCTTTCAGCAGGAGAACTGTCTGTCAAGTGGCGATGTGACAATAGTTGCCGCTATCGCCGACTGCTTGTCGTGTGGAGTCGGATAGACGGACGGTTCGTGTGATTTCGTGTAAACTTTGTCATTGAACGTATGTCGCATAGGCGAACCATAGCAAGGTTTGCACCATCTATGAATTGGAACGTGGGACTGGCGGAACCCTTGCTCAGTGCGTTTATTGTCGACGACCGACGCCGCTCGTTGCAGCAGCGGCAAACGACACGAACACCAACGGCGTCGCTGGCGGTGTCCAATTGTGTTTTGAAGGCAGCTTTTGAGGATCAACAGCAACATCATCGTTTCTGTTTGGCTTTCGGGGTGCAATTTACCGGTTCTTGGTGGAACGGAAACCATATCAGCGAAAAAAAAATCAACAACGTCAACAACGAAACCGAGAAAAAAAACGTTTTGCCTCCCTGACCGTAAATCTTCATCACAAGTTTTCGACGTCCACCAGGAGAAGCGATTAGTCAAAAAGGAAACTCCATGCAGACGCGCGCGCGCGCGCGGTGACCGCAGTCGAAATCTTCGACCTGCTCTTCAACTTCCCGATAACTGACTGATAGATAATAATTCACATGAACCCTAATGGTCGTAATAGGGGTGGCACCGATCAATATCACGAGGAGCTCACTGTTCTTTTGACGATGGACAATAATGGTAATGTCCGCATCACGTGCCTCGCTCCATCACCGATTGCGATGAATTCATCTGGGAGCTCAAACCTCAGGACGGGAGGAGGTATTCGAAAACCACGGAATATGTATTCTCATTCCAAGACCATGTCTGAAAACTCCTTGGCACTTGCCAGCTGACAATGAGTGATAGTGAACTACATTTTCGTCACACCTTCGCAAAGTTCATCGTTTCTTCCAGGTGAAGATGATCTATGGGCTTGTCGCGCCACTCTTCCGGCAGCATCACAGAACTCGAATTTCAGTCACATCCAATAGTTCGTGAAAGCATGAGAGATCCACAGTGATAAACATCGAAATGAAGTGTCGGCTGGTCCCTATCTTCTTCAGGTTTGTGTCCTTTGGCATCAGGAAGAACTCATTTTGAAAAAAACAAGTTTTGGCTCAAGGCATTCCGTGCTTTTGGGATGGATGGACATCGCTCTGAGCTGTGAAGAATCGAATTTTCTTTCCGATAATTAAAAATTAAAAAATAAATGACAATTCAGTTTGAACACCTTCGGTGACTCTGGAAACGTGAAGCTTCTTCAAGAAAGAATATCTTCCTGACCTATCAATCCTGGAGGTGATTTACCCCAGGAAAATCGATCCCGAGCTAACCGGGTCAAGCCAGACTCGATCCGAGAAGAGAAGTAGGTTCGAGGATTATTCATCGATTAAAAAAAGAATATAAGGAATGAAAACAAAGAGATTAATCGAGTGGAGCCGCAGTTGCTTCCTCATTTTTGGAGAAATTGCAGACGTCGGCAGGCTTGTCCAAGATGAGATAAGCGCCGGCTCCAATTACGCCGCCTGGATACTTAAGTTTTGAATTTATGAGCTATTACTCTGGCAGAGCTACGCCGGAGCCGGCGTTGATGATGACGACGATGACGGCTGGCCAACGTTTTGCATCTGAGCGGAACAAAGTCAAAACTGAGAGAATTCTAAAAGCAAATAAAAAGGTTGAAACGTTCCCAAAGTTCAACGTGTGGAAGAAGACTTTCGAGATCGGTCCAGAGATACTGAGGTTTACAACTCTGAACTCGAACATCAGAGAACTTTGAATTTGATTTCTGATCGCGGAGGAAACAGGATACTGAAACGTATCCGTGATTTTCGAGAGACGAAGGAGTTGAAGCACTCCGGAGTCTTTGGGTCATTCAATTTGCGTGAAATCAAGGAGAACCGAGTAGGTACGCGACCTCCGGCTTCCGTCATTCCACTTTTCTCGGCCGGAAGCGTCCGTTTAAGGGGAATCCAGAATGGATGGCACATCATCGATAGCGAATACTATCTCCTCGAATTATCTAGATCGCTTATCGAATGTGGTGATCACCGGCGAAACGTGAAGCAAGTTATATTGACGCATGCGCGTGGCGATTGCTTCTAAAACTAGCTTAATATCATGTCGCTCGTCATCCTTTCACCGTCAATATTCCATATCGCCGACAAGCTTCTGAGACTCGATCGAAGACTTTCCGCCGCGTTGCTTCGACTCGCCGCAACGAAATTCCCTCGCCTGTACCCAGCGCAGAGGCTATGTAGCGGAACTTGTGGATTTGAGAACTTGTTACTAGAACACTCAAGAACATGATTAATTTCAATATAATTTTTATGAGCATAATGAAATTTCTCCGATCCATTTTTCTTATTTTTTTCCTTTCGCAAGCGGTAGACCGTAATCATTTGGATGACGAGCCGGCGAGCAAGTGAGTGAGCGAATGAAAAATCAGATGTGTAATTATCATAGAGAAAAAAATCCAAGGTAATTGCTGTTTCACGTTCACCCGTCTCACAGAAACATCATTCACACCGGATTCCGCGATTCCTCCGTCCTGTGATAAACTTTCAATACTTCCTGTAGTCTGAAGGAACATAGGACGAGATGAAGTTTCAGGAGAAGAGGAAGGAAGACAATGAGGGAGTAAGTTTCTGAAAACAAGTAGAATCTATCGGAGACATTAAGCTTCACTGATCAAATTACCGAGAGGTTGTCCCAAAGTGGAAATATTCTCGAAACAGATGGGACATCCTTGGAATCGTTTATGTAATGAACCATTTGTCTCGTTTCGGATACAGTAGAGTCCCGATAATTTGGACATCTCCGTCATTTCGCTGCTCGCGTAAATTTTTTCCGAAATTTTGCTCGATTCGTCATGTTTAAGGATCCAATAATTCGGAAAAATCCCGATAATTCGCTATTCGCAGAAGAAATCTTGCAAGATTCGCACGAATTGACGCCGCTACTAATAGAACATGACTGCCAAAAAGTGCGAATTATCTCTTCTGGATATGAATATCATGATAAGTGTTGAGCTTGACGATGTGACAACAACAGGGACCCCGGAGTCAGAGAAGCTACACTTGGTTCTACATATACACAGTGAATTTTGAGCGAAAGGTAGAACCGAATTTAACAGCGTTTTGCTGCAGGTTGACGTCGTTTTCGATAACCTTCCCAAAACCCCCATGAAGGTTTATGAAGGACTCATATGCTTGTTACGACAAACGATGTATGGTCCGCGATTTTTCCCGCTGGAAGAAGATCCGTTGTCGTATCATCAATCACGACTGAATGAATTGAATCATGTGGATTCCCCGCGCAAGCTGCAGATGTCGCTGTTCCCATCCGTCATGGAGATCGAAAGTCAAGGAAATCGTCCTGACGACTCGAAAGAAACCCTGAAGAGTCTCAGAAACATCAAAAGTTTGCCGATTCGCTCATCGTTAGTTCAATCTTCAATTTTAGACTTCGGAGACTCATGCTATTTCGGCAGTCAAACTTGGGATCGGAGTGACCATTTGACTCCATCAATCTACTGAAGTGCAAAATCCTTCTTCCCTTCTTAGAACCCGGCTTTGGAAGCGACGATTTACTTGTAGAACTTGGAGCAAAGCTACCGATTCTCTTCGATGATCACCGAAAGTGCCGAAGTTGCAACGCATCCCATTGATGAAGAGGGGGTCAAAAAGGAAAATGATGTTCGCTACCGAAATTTCGAGTTTGGCAAGTTTCGTTGCCACGATTCCGATAGTTGTCTCAAGTTTTGATCGCCTCGACGAACTCCGTTCTTTCATTCGATACACCGATTCGGAGTGAGAAAACTTCGGGCCGTGACCACGCAGCCAAAATTGAAAGCAAAAAGCTTTCGGCAATTTGCCAGAATCGACTCCTCGTCAAGAGGCTTGAGGGCCCGGGCCGTTGAGTGAGTGAGTGAGTGAGTAAGTGATTGACGTCGTCCTTTTGGATAATGAACCATGATTCTCGTAAAAGAAGAAAAAAGCAATCTCACCCTCTGGTGACCGGCCGCGAAAGCATCGACCAGGGTTGGGTTGCCGTCGCCGTCGTTGACGGAGTCTCAAGGATACTTGGCTCAATCTTCTTGTGCCACTGGACGGCGCCAAATTAAAAACCTAAAGGATGAACCAAATGAAGATATCAAGAAGCGCCGGCATAAGATTACGTCGAGGAGTGGACGTCATAAATTGTGCGCCGTCGCCGTTCACCGTCTTATTCTTCGGCTTGTCTCCAACCGGTGTTTTTTTTTTGGACAAAAAAGGGGTGCTCGCTCGCTCGCTCGCTCGCTCGTTGGCAAGCTTCACCGAAGTCGTGTTTTTTTTTCTGTGAATTCCTCCCACAGGTGGGATCACATTTGAGACGCAAAATCCATTCGAAGAGCGAACCCGAGTCAAAGGAAGGATTCGCAAGATTTTCGACATTTGAAAATATTCCTCGACCTATGGACTCGATATCCCTTCCCGAGGAAACTCCGCACGGCACATCTCTTTTTTCGGGCGATGTCCCACGTTTCATGGAGCGTACATTTTATCGGAGGGAGGAAAACTCTTTACGCCAGTGTCACGAATTCTACGGTCCAGCGGCGCTCTGATGGACATTGACTTACTCAGTTTTTTTTTTTCACCGAAGAAGTTTTGAGGTGGTCAGTTGATGTAGCATCGATGATCTGTCCCGAATCCGATCCGTTCTATTCAGCGCCCGACATAGCCATAAAATGTTAT
This sequence comes from Neoseiulus cucumeris, assembly GCA_021527715.1. Classification (NCBI taxonomy): domain Eukaryota; kingdom Metazoa; phylum Arthropoda; class Arachnida; order Mesostigmata; family Phytoseiidae; genus Neoseiulus; species Neoseiulus cucumeris. Next base: position 244,436 of record JAJSRV010000111.1, read on the forward strand.
AAAATCAAGAGGCTCGTGTTTGCCGAAGGACGCGATAAACTTTTAATCGGTTTCGTGAGTAACATTTGACGATACAACATTTTCCGCCATGTTGATCAAAGTGCCTCTAGCTCTAAACTCGATTCAGTTCAAGAACCTGACTAATTGGTAACTGCCAGGTCCTGTGCCTCCCCAACCTGGGTACTTTTGGAGACTTCCGAGAAGATGGAATCGACCTTCAGTTCTTCCTCTTGAGTTCAAAGGTGTCGAAGGGAAAAATCTCGGATTTTTCCATTGATGAATTGATGAATTCATGTCGGGCAATCGAGGGGCGCCCTGGATCGCTGAAACCCATAATTCCCCCTCTCCTACTGAAATGTGAAAACGATCGAATCGATCTCTCGGAGATATTCCAGGCCGTCAGCTCTCTTGATGATATCATTAAGAATATGAACAACGCAGGAAGCATCGAGCTTAGCTCATATCTTGGACTCCTCGGCACGGAGAAGATAGAATCAAATCAGGTATATGTGTGATCTTCTGTCTTTGAAACTTTTGAATGTGTGAACATTGAAATTCGTCCTCTTATTGGAAAGTTATCGATTTCTTCGGATTAGAAGAAAAATGAGATTTCGTTTCTCGAACTCGACTCGTGGTGATTTATGGAACCGCTGAGGCACGTAGCCTGATTCCAACGACGGATGTTGAACGAAATCTCGCAACTGCAATCAATAGTCGTAGGGGATTTCATTTTGATTCGAAAATATCGCATAGGGCCAACAAATGTCTGAACGATCCAAGTTCAATTTCTATAAATTATGACAAAAGTCTCACAGAAGGCTCGCAACTGACATGAGAGGCATTCTGTGAAAGTTATAAACAGTGATCAGGATTTCCGAATTCATACCTGCCAGCATAGTAATCAATCTCCATATCAACTCAAATGGTAATTGGACATTATTCATCAATCCGTTTATCCATGAATTGGTGGACCTGAGCTCTAATCATAAGGTTCTACAAACGTCTAGATACGGACGGCTGCTCGTTAAACTTTCCTCGGTTAAACAAATTTTTCTATATTTTGTATTTTCCGTGAGTTGTGTAGATCGAAATTCAACGATCATCATATTAAACTTCCAAGTCCTCATCTTTGTCCTTATCTAGATCCGCGCCCAAATAATCATGTCGATGATTGTTGTGATTCGCGATGATTGTTGCCGTTATCAATGACATCGATCGATAAGAGCTCGGCCGAGAACGAGGAACTGTGATCGTAATAGATTGACGAGCGTCACTCCGTCCACGCGGCTGTCCTCAAAAAGTCACAACTAGACTTCGACTTCGATCTTGATTCTGGAAGCCAGGCAAGCGGCAACCCAATCTCGAAATCGTTCGCGCATCGGACCAAGAACAAGCGGCCACCGAGTCGCTTAATGATTCCGCTCAGGTCTGCATCTCGTTCGAGAGCTCAAGTCGCGCGACGCCGGTTAGTTGTTTTCTCCTTTTTCCTCGATGGCAAAACGGTCGCAAGACTGGTTTCTTTTCCTTTGCCAGGCGGAAAGTTGTTCAAGTGGCTACTTGCTTGAGTGCCGTTTGACAAACTAACCGACAGCAAGGCCCGCTCCGCGCTCGTTCATAATCGCTTAAGCCAAATCGATAAAGGAATAAATTTGAATAATGGAGGAACGTTTTCACCGCGAATAAGCCAACCGAATCCAAATCCATTACCGCTGTTGTTGAAATGTTTCGAAGGTCCTCCTCTTCCCGGCCCGCGCGCCGCGCCGTAGACTGTGGCGCCCGCTGTGGCCGCATCCGAAAGTAAGTGTCTCCCTCGATCTGCGAACATCTAACCAGAAGACAGAAATAGAAGAAATACTGCTTCTCAACGGGGATCTTCAGGTGCTCGCAGCGAGAGAAATCTGCGTGGGAAGACACTTCATTAAGTAATGCTCGTGTTTTCTCTCCGATGTTGCTGCGGATTCGTCCGACGAAGTTTCTTCTGGTTCCGAACGAGTCGAGGGAGTCTCACGAAAGTCGCCGCATCGATCTTATTTCGGTACATCTTGAGGTGGGAGAAAATGTGCGTCGAGGAAATCAAAGTTCCCTCCACTTCGGAAATGGAGAAAAGTCTCCTGATAACCTCGAATCGTTCTCCGACGGGAAAACGGGAAACGGACAGGAGTTCTCCCTTGAATCTCAACCTCTTCCGAAAACTGATCAAAAGGTTTCCATCCGCCACAACCTACATCTGACGGTTTGAAAGGTGGTGTCTGTCATTCATGACTGCTCGGTCGACGCTAGTTTTGTTTGATGGTCCATTCGTCCGACAGAGCTCGCTCATGAATGACCCGACTCATGTCTCGCTCAAGTTCCAAGGGAAGAATCACAAGAGGAAATCTCGTTCTCAACGGGACGGGAGGAACAGGTTCGCTCTAACGATGATTCGTTCGTTATAGCGGGGTAAAGTTCTGTTTAGGGCTGGGAAACCGAGAAACTGTTTTCGAAAAAGGAGCTCGTTCATTCCGAGGCCGTTTCAGCGAACTTTCACGGCGACGTTGCGGAACTTCCTCTGAATCCAGCTTTCCGATCACGTTTCGCAACGAAAATCGCGGTCGAGAACTGCATGTTTCGTTCATCTTTGCTCAAAAAACTCTCCTCCCAGAGTTCGACAGAGAAATGATTTCCTCAGAATTTCAGTTTCGTCCTTGACGACTCCGGGCGATCAGACCGGGATCAAAATCGAACGACGGAAGTCAAGGAGTTTCTGAGCCCCGAGAATGGTCGTGGCAGTGCCGAGTGACATCGTGACTCAGAGGAAAGCGATCGTCTCGAACAGTTCGACAAATGTTTAGCCGAGCGACGACGCAGCTCGTTTGGCAGGTGGTTTGTCCGAGTCAAAAACGTCGAGTGAACAATCGAGCGATGTGACCGAAGTTTACAACTTCACTCACGGAAGCCAATGGGTGCGGGGAACGCCCTCCTAGTGTCGTCTGTAGAGAGATCCTGCTGAAGATTAGCAACTCACAGCTCTTCAGTACGACAGTCACTTCTGTTTCTGCGGCTGCTGATGACGGCGCGACGCCCGACGATGTACTACAGACAAACTCAAATTCAAAACGTTTTCTCGTCTTTTCTGTCTCAAAGTACGAACCTGTCGGCATCTACGGTGAGCTTTTCAATTCAAAGGTTCTTTGGCACAAGTTTTTGGACTCTGGTGTCGCGACCCGAAGAGCTTAGAACCGGAGTCAACTGTGGACAGAATATTCCTCAAAAATCTCGAAATTCGGAGAACTGTTACATCTCGAGCATCTCCTCATCTTATCAGTTCTTTCGATTTTGCGCTTGTCGTTGACGCGTCAGATCGAGGCGCTTCACTTATTGTTGTCGTCCAACGCGGCGCGCGTGCGTGTTTGTTTTTAGAGGTGAATTATTTTCTAATTGTCTCTTGTTCGGTCGCCTCGTTCATCTTCAGCTCCGAAGGAGGCGGATTCCATCAGTTCGTTTGTTTGTCCGCTTGCTCGCTCGTTCGTTGGTCTATCAATCCATCCATCTATCTATCTATCAGTCTGTCTGTTGGTACGGCCTGCGGTGCATGGAAGCGTTCACTCCATCTGTTTCGTGGTACAACATCGTCTCGTTGTTGTTTCGAAGCGGCGCGCGCGTTTCGGCTGTTCTTCCATTTTCCTTTGGTTTTGTTTCAGACCTTTTGTCGGCGTTGTCGCTCCTACTCATCCTCGTGCACCTCTTCTGCCGCCCGAGGCTTTCCGCTGATTTCCGCCTCTCGATGCTCCGTCGGCGAGCTGAGAAAAAACATCCATCCACAACAATAAATTGTTGCTGCAGACGTTGATCGAAGCTCGGAATTTGTAGAACGCTTCTCGGGTGGACGATTAGCATTTGAAGAGTTGGGGGCGTTTAGTTTGTCGCTGATCGTTAGTTGGCTTCACACCTCGTCGACGAGGTCCTAAGGAGTTCTGTTATGAGCACCTTCGAACGAAACGGGCCGACGGACGGAGGGGTCGAATGAAGACAGCTGAAGAAAACGCTCGTTCTTCAGCAGCATTTGCCAACTCCATTGAACAATATCAACATCAAAGAACGAGACACACCTCATCTCACATCGGCACCCGGCGCAAGCTTTTGTTCTCGCTGTTGTTTCTTCTCTGCACACAGTCATCAATTTTCTTAAAACCGACCATTACAATTCAGAATGTTTTCTCATCGTTTTCTTTCCTTCTTTATTCTGCTAAAGGCCACGTGCCACTAGCTCTTCACCTCAAACCGAAGAACGGGCAGAGCTATTCTTCGTATGTTTTCATCTTTTCCCTTCTCCCCGTTAGATTCGAGATAAGTTCGGCGGAAGACCAAATAAAAGTCATCAGAACTCGATCCTCACACCCAGCAAGTAAGAGATTCTACAAAATCTCAAAATTTGAATTCAGACAACGAAATATCGATGAAAATCGGAATCACGACGTTTTGACGGTGAGATCATCATTTGTGGTTCCATGTCTGGGTCCTGTGCGAGACAAGAATCAGATCTCGGTTGACAATCAACGCTGCGATAACTGAGCTTCGTCGTTCGGTTGGGAACGCGATGGAAGCGACTCACAATCAGCACCGGATCCAGTTGATAGAAGGCACGCCTGGTATCGGCCTTGTTCATAAACAGTCCGGCGACCTTGTAATTAACCCTTTCGCATGACTTGACACTCGCATATGCATCGGATGACGTCCCGAGGGAGGCTGGCGATGCGCCGATGATATCCAAGTGGGGAAGCCGACTGATCATCCGCTGAATTCGAAGGCCGTTCTCTCGAGTGTCGAACGAAATTCGGTGGAACCAGAATTGCTCAGGAGCAGGATCATCGTCCTCTTCATGCTCCTGAAAGTTTCCTGATGAGGATTCGTTCGGGTTGAGTCTCATTTCGAGGCCGCGAAGTCTGCTCCGACGCTCACTTGTTTTTTTAACCACAGTCGGGGAGGAATGGAGCTAAATCGCAAAAAAAATCCATCTGCAAGGGAGACCATAATCATGGTGACGCGTATCGGAAAAGTACTCAGGGAAGCGATTTGAGTTCACCCTCTGTTGCAAATTTCGTCGTTTCGTTCTCTTCCAGTCGAGTTCGCTCATCTGAGGTCAGCGCTCGAAAGCTGAGTGAACGCTACGAGGGAAGCAATGAGGAAAAGAGCCGACGAGATGGCCGATTGGTCAACACGTGTGCTACGCTAGAGGTCAACGCAGAAGCGGATGCTTTGGTCTCGCCGGGCTTTGGTTCTCGTGGTTTTCCGGCCAATTTTGTCCAATCCATTGAGGTAGATCCACAGGAACCTCTTTCGGAGGAATGGGTGAAGGTCGTGATGAAAAATCGGCCGAGAAATTGAAGACGCCAATTGAAAAATGTCAGAAATCCACAATTTCCGATCCAAAGATTTTCGTTAAATATTGTTCAACTTGATACTGTCCGCGTCTCTGATTATGAATATCGAGCTTCGTTCCGACTTCTACTTTGATTGAGTCGCGAAACATTGAGTCGAAGCGCTCGAATCGTTTTGCAGAATGAACGCTCCGACTTTCCGCGCACACCTCGCTGGAAGTGTGAAGAAAAATGGACGAGATTCCGACCACCGTTCCAGCTGAGATTTTGAAGAAGTCCCAAGTAGAAAAATCTGCGGGAAAAAAGACATCCGATTAGCGTTCATGAGACAGTTGTGGGAAATTGAGCGGCACTCGACACGGAGCAATAATCGTCCAGAATAATTACAGTGTCGGTCGACACGACGAGTCTCAGCAAACGTCCTGTATCGTTTCGATCTCAGCTTTTTTGTTCTGCTCAAATGCGCCTTTTTTAAACAAATTCCCTCGAGTAAAGAGTTCTCTTCAAACGAGAGAAGTAGCGATTTCCACGAGCGTCGCGATCGCTATCGCCACCAGGAGCATCGTTGTGGTGAAAACCGTCATCATAACCATCTTCATAAACATCGTGAATGAAGAAATTTTCTTTGCAACATTGTTTCTATTCTTTATCGGATCTGTTTTTTGCTGTAGATCGTGGAGATTCTGTACGGAGAAAACGAAAAAAAAAACCAGAGAATGACTTGCACGTGAATCAGAAGAAGGGACAGCCTCGTAAGTACCTCTCGTGGCATTCATCATCTCCGTGGCTTTTCCTGAGCGACTCCGCATTCACACTTTCACAAACGAGCGCTGGGTATTCGATTTTTGTGGAAATTTGCCAATTTCCGAGGAAAATTGCAGAAATCCACGTTTTGACGCGAGCATCCTGTTCCTCATATTTGAGCAGTGGTCGTTTGAATGGCCTTCGTTCGCCCACCTGAGGGAGGGGGAGGGGGTGATCCAGGAACGAAGGGGATCGAAACGAGAGCTGTAGTCTTTTTTTACAAAAATCCACTTCCTCTTTGGGGGCCTCCCCCGGAAATTCGCGCCCCCCTTCCCCCCCAAGTTTGCTTGCCCCGAGCTGTGCCGGGAGCAGGACCGACAAGTCGTGGGGACTCAGCTCGACTCAGAGCTAGGACCGTAGGACGGGGAGGACGGTGGTGACGAGGAAGACCACCTCCACCATTTACCACTTCCACCGCGAGCGTTAAGCACAATGTCAGGGAAAAAGTGCTTGAAATTTTCAAGATTTATGACCGTTTCACCCTCGCTCATTGTCGTGTTCGGCTTCTCCGGGGCAACAGGACCTTGTTAAGCGTCGTTAGGGCCAAAGGGTGGAGAGCCCATAAAGCGAACGAACGAACGAGGGAGGAGTCCAAGAAGATTACCCTTGCACAGTCACGGGCGCGCACTCATACCTCGCAGGAGAAATAGTTGAAGCAAGATAGCGTTGATTGCGCATTTATTTGGTCTCGATGCCTCGGCAAATATTCGGGTACGGGACAAGAGCAACAAAACGAGGACGGAAATTCTTGGTTTCGTCAATTTCCAGAATGATTAGAGGTTGATATGAAACAAAGTCAAAGCAGAGCATACCAGAGGTCGTGGGATCTCCTCCCGGTGTTCCATGAGCTGAGTGGTTCATAAAACTCGTAGCCGTCCCTCGCAGACTATCGAGCGACTGACTCTCGGGTTGAAATCCTTCTCGCTCAGAGCTTATGGAGGGAGGTTTTATTGAGTGCGCGTAGTCGACTGAGTTCACACGTTAACGGATTGTACGCGACAATCTGCAGATCTCCATTGACAGACTCCAGTCAGTCAGTCATTGACGCAGTCTCTTAGTCGGGAGCCAGTCGAGCAGGCCGTTACTGACGCGATGGATCAAGTGATAACAGTTTGTGTTGTGTCCTGCTCTCGAATTTTTCAACTGTCATTCTGTTCCAGGACAAATTGCTGCTAGTGCCGCTGGTCGGAGCTGGTCTGGCGCCAAGTTATCGTTCCCGGAATCGTCTACGCAGGTTCCGGACCTTTCCAGAGCGACGCAGACACTGACTGGCGGTAGTCCAGTCAGTCAGTCAGTCAGCTACACTATGCTCGACTCCACATGTTCCGAAAGAGACAGGGGGCGATCTTGGATGGTGTAACTATCAAACAAACATGCGCGGCCACCCGACCGACAAAGATTCGTGCCGACAATTCGATCACCGAGCAGTCGGAACGGGTCCCGAGCTCGATTCCGTCGGGAAAGCTGCAGGACGATTCCATCTCAATCAAATCATGGCGCGGCACTTCGAACAATTCTGGATTTGTATTTTCTTGTTCTCGCACTGAAACTTCTATCCGTTCAGAAACACCTTCAGATCGAGGGGAATTCTGGATCCCCCGATCTTACGAAGATTTCCAATTGATGATCGCGCCGACGTGACTCTCGTTGAAATCGATGCCTTCTTCCAATGTCGTCCGAAGTTTGCGCGGAAAAAGTTCGATATCGACACAATTCTCAAGGTTCAATCAAACGCTCACGGTCGCTCGACGCAGCTGAGACAAAACTTTGGAAAAACTCGTTTTGTGTCTCGTTCTTATCTCCGTCGCTCACTACCGGATCTTGCGTAACGCCCTGAGAGTGAGAAACAGTTTGAGAGAGAGAAGCAGAAGAAAAACGATGGTCAAACTGTCCACCCCCACAAGTTTGGCACGTTATTGATACGAACGGCTCCGGGCGATCCGCCGTAGGAGTCTCACGACTGTTTCAAACCATCGATTTTTCGTCCCTTTTCGAGCATAGCTCTGTTTCAAAAGACGATATTCACATTTCTTCGGAATGACGCCAAGCTCTGTGATTGTCAAACAAAATCTCGTTCCTTACAGAGAGGGCTCTGACTTCGAAACCAGAGAAACTCGGGAAAAAGCACATCATGTGAGAAAAGTGTAAAACTTGGACATGTCGTGAGCAGCAAGAAACTTTCCGGGTTTGATCGAGAAAAAATGAGCGTCACCTGTGGAAATTCCAACACGAGGAATCGACGGACACAATGGCAAGCTTGGCTCGATAATTTCCAGCGCGCAAGCGAAATGGAGCAAGTCCGGGTCTATAAATTTGTGTTCGGCCGGAGATCAGATCTTTCCTATTGCGGGTGGAAGACCTTTTTACAACATTCGATGGACAAACGGACCAAGCACACAGCTCAGATCGAAGTGCCTGTCGCTTGGTAAGCGGCTTGCCAAGTTGACTGGCAAGCGTCTCGGCAGCCAGCGGTCATGCTTGGCAGGCGGGGATGCGAGTGAGACGATGAACGAGAAAAGAAAAGGGACAACCGGTTAAACCTTCGGCCGCTCGACCGGCACTGTTTATGCGAAACCTGTCAATCAGGCAATTGTGTTCTACGTGTTCGTCAGTTTGACAGATGTGTTGCCAAACAAACTAATGCAACGGCCGAATCGTCTGCTAGAAACGTCTGACGGGGGACCAGTGAAGAAACAAGCGTCAGCCAAAATAGAACGGCCGGATAGGTCCAAGGAAGAGCGGACAAGAGTTCTCTCGAAAATCCCGCTCTCGACCGGAGCCCACGAAGCCTTTGCCACGGGTGGGAGGGGGGGGGGGGGAAGGTTTTCCCTTTTCCATCCATGGGAAAACTCTTCCGCCTCCGGGAATGAAGAAGAATATTTTGTTCCATCATGGGTCGACTTTGTCGAATCTCGATCCAGGGCCGTAAGGAGAAGAGGAAAAGGAAGCGGGACAGCGGGGCAGACGCAAAGGGCTCAAAGCAATGGGGAGGGGAGAAGGAGGAAGGTGGTGGTCCGAGGTGGGGGTGGGAAATGGGGAAAAGGGGGCCCGGTGACATGAGGCCGCTCAAAGTTGCGACTCGATGTCCATGAAGAGGGAAAGAGGAGAAAACATTTGGAAAAAACTAGGAAACGAAAAAGAAGTTGACCGAAGTCTACGAGTCGAACGCGGTAGGGCAGCAGCAGCAACTTGCAGTGACTCAGCGTGCCTTCCCGCAAGCCGACCCGCCGTTCGTCCTCTTGTGGATGGCGGGTAGACTGCCGCCATCCAGTCAGCACAAGGCAGTTCGCCAGCCTCACGTGCTGTCACTATTACCCTTATCGCCCCCAACTCTCGTCCCTCGGAGACCCCTTCTCCCCCTCTCCCCGTCCCCCTTTTGCCGCCAGCTCCGGTCGACGATGCCGGGGACGACGGGCCTTATCAGGCTGAGCCAGGCGGGCGCTACTTTTTGAACCTGCTAGGCTGCCTGCCTGCCTGCCTGCCTGCCTTCAACCCTCCACCCAACGCTCTTACAACAGCCGACCAAAGAACCTACCATCGAGTCTGCTCGTCGGTACGTCCGCCCGTCCTGTCGGTCTGCTGCTATACAGTCGGGCCGAGCGACAATACAGTGAGACCGAAGAGAAGGCACGAGTCAACCCCCCTTTTCCCCCCCAAAAAAACCCTTCCCAACGTTCCCATAAAGCCCAACTTGCCCTCGTGCCCCTCTCAAGCGGTTCCTGGCGCTCCTCTTCGAGTCCGACAGTCTGCGGGGCTATCTGTTTGTCTGCCAATCTGAAAGTGTCTGCCATCGCTGTTCTTCGAGCAAATCGGGTAGAAAAACGTGATCTTTTGGACACTGAACCATGACTCCTGCCGCTGGACACTCGAACCGAAGTCCGATCTTGCAACTATCGAGAGAAATTCGACAAAAGAGAATTGAAATAAGCGGAATATACCCTGCTATCATGATTGGCGTCTCCGTCTCACCTGACGACAAGGATACTTCCAAATCGGGAGATAACTTCGAACGGGAATAATTGTGAATCGAGATTCAATGTTGCGCAGGACGACGGTGCTCCTGAGCCGGATTCTTCTCCCCACCCTTTTCTTTCCTTCTCCAGACACACTTGGCGGAGCCAGGTCTGATTCCTTTCGAAAAGAGGCTCCGAGGGAAATCCGTCGTCAGATAGGAGGGGAAAACTCAGGATTTGTTCCTTGTGTCGAACTTTGAGCGTTTCTTGGAAGTTCAACTCTACTCTCTTGTGCGGTCTCCTTCCTTCCCCTTGGAGTTCGAGAATTACAAATTCACTCTAGTGGAGGCTATGTCCGATTCTCTGGCGTCTTTCTTAGAATACATGGTTGCCAACGCGAATTTCAACGATTTCTTGGCAGACGAGTTGGCCGAGCCCACGGTTAGCTCCACACCTTGGGTGCAAATTTGAATCGTCGGTGTTTTCCCAACTTGCCATGAACTAGCCTACTAACTCGTAGCTTTGTGGCGAAGTGAATTCTGCTTTTATTAGAGTTTATTCGGTGTGTCATGTTTCTCGAATTATGGGCTTGGACTTAGTTCCGACAACTTTTTCGAGAATCCACGCACGGCCTGAACTGGAAGTCATTATGTCGTTCGCCGTGGGACGCGCAAGTCGCCGGCCTAGTGCGCAGCGGTTTCCATCTGTCTATTATGCCGTGTATTATGCTGCGCGCGCGCGCGGATCAATTCTAGGCTCGTTGATTCAATTCGCTTGTATCGCTCGTCCGGACGAAGGCCGTCGATTGATCGACCGCATTGATCGTAATAGTGGCGGACTTATGTTGCTCGGAGCGAACGTTTCATCTGATTGTAATGCGCACGGACGAATCGTTCGTCGGTGCCCTATCTCTTCTCGGCGGCTTCTCTCCTCCTCCCGTAGGTCGTTGTCGTAGATCGTCCGAGTATCCCGGCCCTACTCGCTGTCGTTATGGCTGTTGTTGTCGTCGTCGCCGTAGAATGTAGCTTGCTGCATACGAAACAGCGCCCCCTGGTCTTATCTCTAGTGGCCGGCTCAATTCAGAGAGGCCGAGTAGCCACAAGCACGTTCGCTTCAGCATTATGACGTAGTCCTGGATACGGTGTCCAAAACATTGACCTCTAAGCTTTGAGATCCACTTTCGCTCGCTTTATTCCTCGCTCCAGCGCTCGTCCAGAGGCCGCTGATCGATCCGTCGAGATGATGATGTGCATTGCAGCAACATTGGGCCGTCGATTCCTCCGAGACCTCAATTTGTTTGAGTTTTTCACAAAGGCAGGGAATTTTGAATCGAATTTTCAGACCATTCATTCGAAAAGAAACATTTCCCAAAAGGTTCCACTCGAACAAGAGTCTCGGGTTGAAGTCGATGTAAACCTTGTTGGAAGTCTCCGATACGCTGATCTTCTTGAGCGCGGAATCTCAGTATCGCGCGAGTTTCTCATAACTCACGAGCCAAGACCATAGAAATTATGCTACGCTCAATTTTCAAAATCGCTCATCATCATATCACCGCTGTAAAGAACTCACTCGAATTCAAAAACACTCCGAGAGGAACGATCAAGTGGACGCGATAGCTGACGATCCGCCGAGCTCGAACGAGAATCAAGATAGAACTCAGATTTTTGAGGAGACTCCGGTTCGAACTCTCGACCGCCGCGCCGTATCTGGGCTCATGCTTTCCATGTTTCGATTTTCAACAACGAGCGCTTCTTGAAATCGTCGTCTCTATCAGTCCCGCTATCTACTCCTGGATTCTTCACTCGCTATCTGCATGGCTTGTCGTCGGATTTATACTTCTGAATCTCAATTTCCATTTCCATAATATGAGGATGAGTTGTTGTTGTTTTTTTGCGACGGACCCTTGTCACTCGGCGATGTCGCGAAGAACGCTCGAATATCTCATCAGCTCGAAATCATTCTCTGAAAATCTCGTTCAGCTTCGGATAATCAGCTTGTCCATGTACGATATTCGCGATCGGTCGGGGATCGTTAAGATGCAGCTTTCGAGAAAAAACTGAGTTTCCATCAAATTCGAAGTCGAGTGGAGCTCGTTGAGCTCACGATCCAATTTTCGAGAGACACGAAGGCAAGAGATCTCATCCGAAATCTGAACTCAAGATTTTCTCGCTAGTTTTCAGCATTGAACTCGACACAAAGTCTTAAGAGAATGCACGCACTTTTTCGTGTGGTTGTGAGCTTTTCAATCGATGAGGAAAGTGTTTCAAGTTCGAGCGATCCTTTTGCGGTGAATGATAAGATCGCTCGACATAAAAGCTTGGTCAGAGCAATCCGTCTAATGGAAAGTACAATCACAAGAGAAAGAGCAAAGACCAACGGAGGGATGCCCGGTTCCATCTCGTCTACATTCTCTCAAGGATCACGATTTTCGATCCTTATTTGAGAAAATCGCAAGTTGGTCTTGGAGAGAATCTGGAACTGAAGTTCCGAGTTCTAGCCGGAACATCGTTTAGAGAAACACTCGCTCCCTTAGAAGCTCGAGACTCGAAACAATCGCGCAGCTCTAGTAGACTTTTCGTTCGAATCAGTGATCTGAGTAGTCGAGATTTTATCTTTACGCGGACGTTTTCGTCGTCTCCGTTTTGTTGAGCAGCTGCTTGTGGGTATTGTGGTCTACAATGGGAGGTACTTTCACTCACTCGGAATTTCGCTCTCATTGTGTATGTGTGCGTCTGCTGTTTTTGTGTAGCTCTTTCTTGTTCGTTCGTTATTATTATTTCCTAGCTTTCTCCTATTGTTTCACGCCGTCTACCTCGCACCGTTCCGTCCACGGCATCGGCCGGAAATAATTACGACACCGAACAATACCTCATAATAAAAGCCAGCGACGAGAAAATAGTAAAAGCCAATAGTAGTCACGCTGAATGGTCCGAGCGAAGAGACCCTATCTACTGCTAACGACAAAAGAGTCTCGGAGATCGCAATCAAAGCCTCTGACGATCTCGTATCTCTTATTTCCCACCTGATGATTGCTCTGGCTCCATGAACTTTCGAACGATTTTCAAAAGAACACTTCTTCCCCAACAGCCCCATCCTGCTCTGTCTCCTCGCAGAGTCGGAAAGGAACGAATTGTTCGAATCTATCTCGGTTTTAGTTTTCGATGTTCTAACTGCTCGGTCACAAGCGAACCCAGCTGCAAGTATGACAACTCCCAGAATCAAGTGACGCAAAGAACGGAGGCGAAGCGCGGCCAAGAAACCAAAGCTGGCCAGAGCAGCCGAACGTGGCAGAGGCAGAAACGCAGACGGGTAGTAGTCGTTCGTAGTAGTTGTTCCCCTTAGTTCCATTCGTTCGGTTGGAGCTCCGCCTTCCCGGCGAGTCAAGCCACGCCTCTCGATGCCTGTCGTGCGAACAAGTGAGAAAGAGGCAGTCCCGGCTTCCATGTTCGTTTCTATGCCGGCCGTCTCTCTCGGTGTTCTATGGCCCTCTCGTTTTCTCCCCGTGATTCTCTGCTTTTGCCCAGCTTACTGGCGGCGACGGCCCTTATATTCGAAGTGCTTCTGCGTGAAGTGCGTTGAGGACGTCATGAATAAGAAGCTAAATTGAGTGGCTTTATGGTCACAAAATAAAAGGGCTCTTCCCGCACGAACATCATGAACGCGCGGTCGTGCAAACGTGCTCAGAAACGCGGCTTCTACTGATAAAAGCCTACCTGTTTTTTTTTTAGGTTATTTTCCGTAGCAGCCGCGAGGCATGCAGAAGTAGAGAGACGCGGTCCCTCAGCTCCAACAGGCCAGACCGTCGAATCACGCACTAGACTCCCCCAAAACGAAAATTTACAACCTCTTACAAGAAAAAGCGCTCTGAAATCAACAATGAGGTCTTTGAAGTGATTCGACTAGAAGGGGAATCATATTATTCGCTAACTTCAAAGAAATTGCGCTTGAATGTTTCGAGAATGAGGAGGACTTTCTGAAAGTTGTGAATCTGGTAACATTGGACGCGATGCTCGATGATCAGAAGCAGAACGAGAGCAAGATAAGATACCCGAGCAATGTTAGAATGTGTGAGAATATGGACGTGAAAATACGAGATTTCTGTAGGAGCTGTGAAGTGTGCATCAAGAACAAGAGTAGAACTGGCCGACACATCGAGAAAATGTCAAAACTGGGACCAGCTTCGGAACCATTTGAGATAATGTCCATCGAAATTGTCGGGGGATTCGCTGGAAATATATCGCCAAAAAGATATTTGCACATTCTGGTTCAATTCTGGTTCACAATCTGGTTGCACATTCTGGCACTTCACTCGAAGAGCATTCATTTCCACGACAAAAAGAATCGAACGGCTTAAAAATTTGTACTCGGTAGAGGGAATTCCTTCCCGAGAGACAGAAACAACGCAAGTGTGCTCCACTTTCGACTTCCTTATACAATCATATCAAATGATTCACATTGATGAGAGATCCGTTTGACGTTTGGACGCTTCTAGACGAAGGATTTCGGAAAAACTTTGGCGAAGAGTCCGACGTTCGTCTGCCAGGTCACAATAGTCAGGCCTGATGATGACTCGTCACAACTACCTCGACTTCGCAAATTCCCCATTTCAAAACTACGGGTCGACAACGGGTTGGAGTTGTCGGAATGACGACGATGTTAATTTCGGACTTCGCGATGGCGCGCTTTTCAAATTTTCAAATGTGAGAGGACTTTCCACTTGAGCCCTGTATTCATTCGGCGTTGCCTGACCTTCTTATAGAGCACACTAAACAGGACCGAAATCAAGCGGTTCCGATTGTTGTCACGGAGCCAGAGCCGATCGTGAGATAGGAGCCTCAGGAAATGTCTGAATCGGAGAACAGACATCTCTCTCAGGAACCCTGGAATTAGAAACCTCAGACACAAAATATCGATTCCATTCTTCGGCTTGCCTATCGGCTCACGTCGTTGTTTTCGCTGTGGAATAAGTTCTCTCCTTTTTTCTCTTCCAGAACGAGTTCCACCGTATTGCCGACTGGGGTCATGCTCTTTTCTTCTTTGGTTGTCAATACACGTTTGCTGCGGAGATCTCGCAATAAATCAAGCACAGTGGTTTACGGAGGATAGTACGATCAGAGGTACGCTTCGAAATACGGAGTCAGGTATTTAGGCAGGCATTCGCGTCGTTCGCGCTATCTTTACGATAGTTTTCGGGAGGCCCCATTGAGACTCGGACTCGACGGGCAGGAGCCGAGTTCAGCGGAGATAATCAACAGCGTGATAGATAGAGATAGGAAAAAAGTAAATCACAACAGCACTTGTCTGTCTGTGACTCCGTCTGCGCGCTCGCTCGCTCGCTCTCTTTCTTTCTTTCTTTCGTCGTGTTTTCTCGCACTTTCTCCGCACGAGTAGTTCACCTCGCCTCGGGTTTATCTCCACCTATCTTTGCCTCTGCTCACTCGCTCGCTCGCTCGTTCTGCCACTCGATAATATCTAGTTTATCTTCGCGACTTTTATGTCATTGTGGCCAACGAACGGAACACCGAGCGAGAGAACAGAAAAGCAGAATCCACGGCTCACGGGGGAAAGTAGTTCCATGGAACATCGAATCTGTAACGACACTTTTGAGGCGACTTCTGTCCGCGCTGTTTCTGTCACTGGTCGCTCGTGCGTGAGTGTAAACCGCGGTCTGGCTCCGTCGTTGACTCTTTTCTCCCTTCGTCGCTGTGGTCGAAGATGCTTATCGAGTCGAGTGCATAAATTTTCGACCCGCAACAGCAGAAGTCATTGCAGCACCGGCAGTTGGAACGTTGTAAATCACGGAAAACTTATGCGAACTCTTCTGCTTCATTCAGCGTCTGCCTGCCTGCCGGTCGCGCGGTCGTTCGCTTGCCCAGCCGGTCGGTCGCTGCTCTTGCTCGATGTTCCGACTCTTTATGTTCATCTCATCTCTATTCTTCTCTCGTGCGCTGTACATAATTGATGTGGTCACACAACGCACAAATTTCTGCACAGCCATTACAGAAAAGAAATTCCAACTCTACAGAGCGGGAGTGCAAAGCATTCATCGTCTTCGAAGCGACGACTTCTTGTCGGTCACCGTTAACCCTCACGCTGAATCGAACACAATGAAAAGTGGCTTTTCTTGACTTACAGACTTGGATTTTTCCGACGAATCTCGACCAACATACAAAGGTTTTCGGGGAAACATTTGCGATTTTCAAAAATTCGCGGGTCGATGGACTTCTCGCACAATTCTACTTCGAGATATAGCATCAAAAACCAATCGTATAAATGTGCACAAATCAGTTTTTCTTTTGCTCTATCCGCAGTCTAGGTCTCCGGATGAGACACAGATCGAAAGAGAACTCTCACTCAACCACGGTCGTTATCGACGCGAGGAAATGGATGGCTGGAATCCCCAACGGCTGATAAAGCTGCCGTCCAACGGATCGGTTGGACGAACGGCCAAGCTCACCGCATACGATGACAACAACAACAACAACATGGCCGCGCGTGGGCCGATATGCACGGCGGTCGTCCATTTATCCCTTCCTCCAGCGAACTCACGAAGATAAGTTTGTCCATAGACTGAATAGATCCTGTTTATTTATGCTGCATCCACTCGTTTTAACTCGAAATATTTTCTCTTCTTGCTCGTCTCCATGGGAAGTTTTGAGATCAGGAGATTCAATGGATTCTCCACAATCGACGCCAGGTTCCGACTCTTCCGTTTTCGAAAGAACTTTCATTTGTCGTCTTCCCATCTCCGCTTTCTGTCGTCATCCCCGATTGCAAGCGAAACCTTCGCTTCATGAGGTCGGAAGCAACAAAGTGCGACAAGCCTTTGATGTTTTCCATAAGCAGTCGAAGGAACGAATTGCAGCCCGTCACTCGGCCTCAACGATGCGGATCATGCCGTGTAACCCGTTCGTGTAAGCTGCAAGCCACCACGATGTCAATAATGTTAATGTTGATGTCAATTCGAATCTGTTATCTGCTCGGATCTCGGATGCTGCGTTCGTTATTTCATTGTCCCCTTTCGGCGGTGGCACCGGCAACAACGCGATCGCGATGATGGAGACATAAATTAAGCTGTTCCGCGTCGGAGGACGCTTCCAGAACCTTCAGGCCGTGGGTCGGCTACGACGTAAACGAAATCCGCCGACGACGACGACCACATTCAGCAGACTTTCCGCTACCTGTCGCCATGATCGGCATTAGGCGAGCAGCTGTGCAGAGTTGAGCTACCCTTTGCAGCATTCGAAGTAGAATTCGTGATTTTGTTAGGCGTTCAGATAAATTTCGAAACCTAGGAATGAGCTCGATAGCTGGAAACTCCGACGGAATCGTAGAAAATCGCAGAGTATGATTTCCGAACGCAACTCGAGAGTTCTCGAGTGTGATCATGGCAAATGATGAATGTTAAGATGATCTGTGTCCGAAATGACCACATGGTCTATTCTCCTCGACAACATCTGTCTGTGTCTCTAGAAAGAAGCGTCATTTCCTCTAAATGTAGACATGGTTGGACAGCAAGTCTCCCATAACGAGCGGAGCGGCGACAAGTGTGACACCACTGCGGAAGAGCGATGAGTCCCCCGCAGCGAGTTGAATGGCGAATTAGAGATTTCCACCGAGTGCTTTAGGGGTGTTCGTCCTCGATCTTTTCCCGCTGTCACCGCCGCTGTTTCATGTCCCCCGCTGAGACATTCAAGTCTACCTAACCGGCCACTTGTAGTGAAGTGCTCTCCAGGGACAAATCGCATGAACCTGTTCCAGCAAGACCAGGGATTCTGAAGAAACAACGAAACTCAAGCTCGTGACTTTTCTTGGTCTTCAACCGAGAGTAGAGAATCAAAAAAAAATCAGGCGTCGTGGGCGAAGGTTTTCTGACGAGTTTGAAGATTGAGTCAACAAAGCACAAGTTGTCCCAATCAGGCGGAACATCTCCTCGGATCCAGAGTCAGCCGGCGTGAGTTTGGTCGGGCAGTGTAGCGAGTGTGTGGTTGTTTCGTGAAGCTCAAGATAGCGAATCGCTCATCACGATGATCTCGTCTCCTTTATCTACCCCACCTCTCGCGAAATCTCTGCCCAGGCGCAGAGGAGGTTGAACTTTAAGCAAGAAATTATCTCGACCACAATTTATTTGGGTGTCATCACTGAGCTCGCCAAGCAGCCTGCCACGCGCCTCACTATCTCTAGCGTTCACCTCCTTGTCGCAGCTTAGTGAGTCGCCCGCTCGCTCGCCCGCCCGGCTGCTCGTCTCACTGCTAGTTATCTCCGTGCAGATGGAGACGTGGAACACCTGCATGAATCCCGAACGCCAAAAACTGATCTTCCAACAATCGAAGTTTTCGGATTCGAAGAGAAGTTGATTCGACCGAGACGCGAAAAACACCGGCGTTCCGAAAATTCCTTCCTGAGCGACTCCATGAGAATAATTCTCAAGATGAAAATTTTCATTTGGGCGCTGTCGTAGGAATTAACAGGAATGAATTTATTACACTTTTTCTTCCCTATGAATAACCTAACGTGCACCCCTACTCGAGCTGTTCTCCGGAGTTTCGGCTCGAGCTTCAGGTTTCAGTATCTTTCGCAAGTTTGTGTCACAAGCCATCTCGGCTTACAGCAATCGTGTTGAATTTTGAAACTTACAAAATCAAAAATAAAGCAGTGAATATCTCAGTATCTCCGTTTTTTTGAGAGGAGAGATGGGTCATAAGTAGAGCTTGGAAGTTTAGGCATTATTCATGAATCACCCTCCATCAATCCATGGATAAATTAATTGGAGGTCGATCACTTAGATGATATTCGCCCAATAAAGTAATGGGCTGGAATAATCAAGAACTATTTTAACAAATATTCATCAATTCATATTGATTGATGGGGGTTCAAAAATGATTAATGCCTGAACTTCCAAGCTCTAGTCATAACAGGATATAATTCTTCAAAGAGTCTTATTGTTCGGAATTCCGAATATTTGCTCTAAATATCGCATCAAATAACAGGTAAATAAATGTCTTGAAAGAGTACATAGGGCTGTGTTGCTTGTTCTTAGCAAAGAAAAATATTTGCTCTTCAATATAAATGTAATCTGATGTGATAATGTATAGGATATATACTTTATCAATAATCATATTATAGTAATAATATTGTATCATATCATTTGTCACCTTATATAAATAACAATGATATTTATATTGAGATATTGATAACAACCAAACCCTCATTTCAAGCTGCCAGAATGACTCTTTCGCGTACACATTCCTGACCGAGGTAGTCCGGGGCGGCGCTGCAAACAAACTTCATTGATGAGATCCGAAACTGAATTCACCAGGATGCGATTTTGATTTTCCTTCTCCGATGGCTAGGAAGTCTCGGCGTTCACCCCCGCGCTTGGTTCCGCTCAATGTAGGGGAATTTCCAGAGGCTGAACTTCATTCAAAAAAGTCTGATTCCAGTCTGCTCTAGTGGCTTCGGGTCATGTCCGATGATTTTCAACTCGATTTCAGCTTCATTTTCCGATCTTGTTTTTGAAAATCGGACCATGCGGTGCTGAGTTATGACCTCCGGATCGAAATTATCGAAAATCAAAACTTTGTCAACTTCATGTTGTTCTGATTCTCATATTATTTATTTATGTTGATTTACAGTAGAACCTCGATTATATCAACAAATTTTGGCTTTCATTGATGATATAATCGAGGCACTACAGTATTCCGTTGAGAGCACATCAACTCAAAAAACTGATGCGAACGAACATCAAAGGGTTACGAATCGTTCAACTTGGGATTCGGCATCAGTGATTCGATTGCGGCTCGAAAGAAGCGTCTGACTCTTCACTCTCGTGAATAATACCTTTCTTCCGAGTCGATTGACTTGACTTTCGCTTTCGTCTTCACTGACTGACGGAGTGACTGAACACCTCATTACCAGTGCTGACGTGTTTTTCAATTAAATGAGACGATGGGGTCCTCCGGCATTCAGCTGCTGCTGGTTCTGCTTTTGTTAGCGAAGGGAGATTTCAATCTGAGGCCACCCAACACAGCCTTCGTTCCAACCATTCGTCCGCCCGCTCGACTGCTCGGCTGGCCGTTCATACGAGTCCGTCTATAGAGTCGTTCATCCACCAATCCTCGCGTCGATCGGACCAGCCGGCAGCAGAAAGTTTCGTGACGTCCTCGCTTAAGACCACGAACAACTACGTGCGTCCAGAGCACGCAGCACAGGCCGAAGTTGTTTTGTTGCTCGAAAATTGATTCGACAGCAACGACGACCACTTCCCTTGTCCCACGTCCCAAGTGTCGGACCTCAGAGGAGAGAAACAACGAGACAGCATCCGCTCTTCACAGGAACCTGGCAGCCCAAATACGGTAGATAAAAACGAGATAACGCAACAACGGGTTCTGTGTGAAGGCCGCTTTCGCCGCCGCGAGTGATGTACGTCAACTCGTCGGACGCCTCCGAAGATCTCAAGTAGCCGATAGTGCGTCAAATACACAAACTGATAAAATCGGGCAACGAGTTGAAACACTTAGGTCAAATCAAATTTCTCCGTCTCGCACAGCCCGCTTTTTGAACGTTTGCTACAGTTTCGTGTATGCTGTTCGTTCCCTCGTCTTCCGTTAGATCGATGCCGTGTGTTGGCGGTCTTCAATTCCTTTATCCTCTGTGTTATTATTATTCCTTTTCGTTCTTCTTGGCAAAGCGATCTTCCAACAAAGCTGAATGTTTGCCTGGGTAACGGGGATTCGAAGGGGAGGAAGGAAGGAAGGAAGGGAGGAAGGACGGGGGAGGGGTGGGGAACAACGGAGGGTGAAGATGGGACGAGCTGGTGGTCTTATCTTCTCCGAGCAGACTAAGGGCGCCCGCCAACTGAATCCTGCTTGCTCGTCGCCAGTCAGCTCGCTCGCTTACTCGCAAGCAAGCAAGTCGGCCAGGAGAAGACTATTGCCCCAAACGACGCTAGACTCATACATACAAACGCACACATAAAGTAAAGGAGTCCGACGGGCAGCCGAGCAAAAAGAGGAGGATAATCTAAGCCCACAAAACGACTTTCTGATTGAGTTAACTCGATCTCACAAAGCCAACTAGCAGTCGAAAACAGCAACAACAACAACAACAACAGTGAGATTGACCGAAAGAAGTCGGTGACATCGATTCCAAGAATCATCGCATTTTCTCAAATCTCACCTCGAGATTAAGCCTTTATTCCGGTTATGGACCTGAATTGGTCTCTGATGAGCCCGCGAAGAGCATCGGCCAGAGCACGAATCTAGCAAATAAGAGGGCGATCCAACTTTCACGCTCCTTGGCGAAAGATCAGCAACTCAAATTCAAAGTATTGAAACCATCTTCACAGACTCTGACTGCTGTCAACGCATCTACCTTTGTGGATTTCTCGCCTAAATCGGGTCGAACAATAGCGCATTCGAGGGCACGAGCCGCTCGACGCTTCGTTCCCATGGTCGGCTCGATTTCTTGATTCTTGTTCTTGCGATAGAAGTCACCTTTCTTCCGGCTCATGTGACACGGGGTGCAGCTTGCTACTGCCTTTGCTGTCTATGCCGCCGCCGCCGCTGCCACCATCACCACAGCAGCGGCAGCGATGGTGGTCGTATCAATGTATGTATAATAGTGCGAACAACCCCGATTTCTCTCCCCCCAACTCTCATCTAAGTAAACCAAGTCACCCACCATGAAACTCGCTGGCTGGCAGGCGGGCACGCAAGCGGGCGGGCGGGCGGGCGGGCGGACTGACTAGGTTGCTCGCTAGCCTGCCTCCCTCTCACTCACCATGTCGCGAGAGAAAACTCTGGCAAGGCACGCGCCCCAAGTTAGAGTCGGCCGTTGTCGCCAAAAGTCTTCGTTCGTTCCCCTTTACTATGCGACGGCGGCGCCCATGGGAGAGTAGTTGAATGGACTCACGGACGACAAGTAGAGAAGCCGGAGAGAAATGGGAAGCGACGAGGGCAGCAAAATGACCGAGATACACTGCCGAGTCCCCTCTCGGCACAGCGTTGTAGGCTCCTCGCTCGGTTCGTACAGTAAACCGGGGGTGGAGGGGCAGGGGAGGGGGCGAACGAGAGGTAAAGTGGGGGACGTAAGAGGAGAACAGGGTAGTCTATTTAAAATCGAGCGAGACAGCATCAACAATAGGAGAGAAAGTGTGCGGTTTGGATGACTCGACTCGAATCGACCCAATGTTCTCGCGGACTTTGAAGGATCTTTCCCTTTCTGAATCATGGCGGTTCGGTTGCTTCGAAAACAGCCGTACTCCTTCGATCAAGGATTCCAGGATTCGCAACGAAATGTCCGGAGGAACGTCACCACTGGCGATGAGGGGATCGCTGTAATATGGAGAGTCTTAAAATTTTTCGATACTTCACATTCCGGGGCATTCTTCTGTGACATTTATTAGAGCAGCCGAGCTTTGCTGCAGTCGTGATCCTCCGCCGATAAGTTGAGGAGATATTTTCGTTGTGATAACGAGGAATTCGGTCGACGTATCTCAAACATTGCTCACTTGCCCGCAGACCGTTTCTCTGACTGGCTGGCGAGCGGGCGGATCGCTGACTGAGATCCCACAGAAGAAGAATCCGAAGATCGCCGGCTCGGCGGGGGTAAGCCACAAAGGAGAACCGTGGGAGAAAGCGCTACGCCAGCAGCGGATATCGTACGAGAAAAATTCAGAACTTTTCGCTCGACCTCTCGAGCGTACATAACTCAACTCGGAGACTTGCAGTCGGACCAAAACAGTTCTGGCTCAACGGTCAGTCCTCGAGCAGCACGAAATGACGAAATTTCAAAATGAGATGAATCTCGAAAGAGATACATTGTCACCTGGAAAGTCCTCTCTTCCGGAGCCTCGTCTGGAAGGTCATGGAATCGCTTCGAAGTGAAGTCAGGTTTCGAGGTGTTTCAGGTCGCCATTCGCGGTGAGGCAAGTGCCCGGCCAGAACTTACGCCGTGGGAACCGCGCACAAAGAGAGGTGAAGGAAAGTTGAAACAACAAGAGTACCAGGAAGTGGAACGACGAGACTCAACAATGAGATCCGTGTTTACGTTAAGAGTGGAGACGAATGTAAATTCGAACATTCTTATCTGTTCCTCCACAGGGCTGTGGGGTATTTCAAGCATTTGAAAACCGTTCGTGAGATTGGTTCAGGGCAGCGAGCGTTGAAAACTTCTGCATCGAATCTGGGAACTGACCTCTGCGAGAATTCCGAGCTTTCTACTTCAGGAAAATCGACAAAGATCGAAGTTGAATGGAAGTGATATCGTAGTCTTCTTTCCTCAAAAACTTCTCAACACGCAACGGTGGCTGGGGCGAGAAACCTCGCAGTCGCTCAAATGGGCATAATTGTCTTGTGTGGATGTCGGCCGGAGATCCACCCATAATGGAAGGGAAACTTTCGTCTAAGAACGATGGAAACGATGGCGAGCAGTGCGGCCACAGAGAACGCATAATCTAAAAGCGATCTCTCCTACGATGCGTCTTCTAAATATATCTTCTCGCCGTTTCTCCCTCCGGGGACTGACTGAGGACAAGAAGAACAGACCAGCAGCTATTCTAGCAAGATGCTATCGTATGAAATCACCCATGCACCTTTCCATCCGTCCGGCAAAGCGAGCGAATCAGGCAAGTAGTCAGTCAGTCAGTCAGTCAGTTGGCTGACTGAGTTGCATGCCGAAAATACCACAGGTGGGCTGGATGCTATAAACGAACAACGATCCCAGCCATCATACACAGTCAACTCATCAAAACTGCACTGTAAACCTGACCAGCGGCACCAATAACAGAAATTTATCAACGAGACGACAGGGTGAAGATCGAACAGTCTAGATAACATTCTAGAAGAGAAACGACGGTCCCCGACCGGCACGTCGAGATGAGAGTTTCCCTCGAGGAAAGCATAACATTTCCTCTGGAGTATCTTGTAAAATTCGAACAGCTTGAGGATTGTGGCCCGAAATCGAATTCATGTTGAAACATCGATTTCAATTTATCGTCTCCTTCACGTTCGAGGCATTTAGATTCCGAAAAGGCCGCTAGTTCATGTTCCACTTTCCTTAATTTCCCGTTTGGATGTCGCGATTTCAAAAAATCTCCGGATGGAAACTCGAATTCAAGGAGAAAGAGAGGCTTCGCTCGTGCAACTATGTACGCAGGTAAACCGAGCACGAAGGAACGGTCATCGACCGCGTTAATGACGGGTCACTTTCGACCCGTGTCGCATTACCTGGGTGCTTGCCTTCCTCGCATAGAGAAGCCGGCTAGGTGCAAACATCTTCATCTCGACAATCTTGGCTGAGATCGTGACTTTTGTAATAGCTTGCAGCACACCTTCCTGGCCGATAACATCGTTTGCACACTCATCGGAGAGATAGCGGGATATCGCCCTCTGTCGTGTCGATTATTATCTTCGGAACCAACAGTTCCTAACCGCTCTCTGGAATGAAGATTCCTCTCTCGAACCAAAGCCAAGACAACAGACGAAACAAACATCTCGCGGAAATCTGCAACTAGATCGTGTCTCTAACAGATCACTCATCGCCTAGGAATTCCAAGCATTCGAACTCTTTTCCCGTGATTTCATCTTCTTCTCAGACACTCGTATAACGAGTGCACGAACTCATATTGTGTGCATCCGAGGCGCTAATTTGTCTTTCTGTTCTAAAACTTTCCAATTCTGGAAAAGCGATGCTGGAATCGGATTATTCCCGAGACGAAGTTCTACGTGGAGCCTTGCAGTCGCCGTTGTCATCATTGGTTAAACGAAAGTTGGAGAAAGCAGGGGGAACCGTTGAAAAATGAATCTTTCGAGCGATGAACGAAAGTCACTTAAGGGACGATAACGTCTTCGCACCGGGAGTACAGAAGACAGGGTGGTGGGCAAGGGGCGTCTGAGGAGGACGGGGGCTCCAACACGAAGGCCAAGAGAGGGAGGGCGAGGGACAGGAGGGGAAGGGGCTGCGTGTGTGACACGAGCCTAGCTCGGTCCTTCTTCTTTTTCGCACTCGTCGTTCTCTTCTGCGATGAAAAATCATCGTCGCAACGGATGAGCGCCGCGAGTTTCTCAGCTGAAAAGATAAGCGAGTGACTCCTAGATTCTTCGTCATTTTTCCCAAAACTTTTCCATCTATTATTAGTGACTGGCTGGCTGACGCTGTGACGTCGAAGGACACTGACTCCACCATACAGCGACGGTAATGAAAACAAAATCATCGAAAAGAATCGCTTCGAGTTCGCGGATACTTCCAGATGAGCTGAAAATCGAAAGAATCGTCGGGCTCTTGATATTTCGGGCTTTCGGGCTCACGCGAGAACGAGTGACTGTTTACTTTGTCAACTTGTCGACGAGGAACGCTTCTCATGAGACGACTCGCGACAGCAACGAAACCCCACCAGTGGCAACCCGCTCAACTGGATGTTCGCAGTTTTGAAGAATAATATTTTCCGTAGTAGAAGCGCTCATGCAAATTTCAGCTTTGCCCATTCACACTTGCGCACACGTTCAACAAAGCTCATACAAAGCGAACACGAGACATTACTTTCGGAGCGGTCACGAGATGCTCGCATCCGTTGTTCAAATATTCATTTTTTATTTTTTTATTCCATTGATTCACTCCTTCATCCGAGAAGGACAAAATGTAAACAGTTGATGTGGGAGCGCTCTGTGTGTGTGTCGCTAACTCGCTACAATCTTCAACGCAAACAAATTAATATGCACCCACCCTTATAGTCAGTCACCTCGGATACACAGGAAGCCAATGGTGCTGGCAACGCGCGACTCTTCGAGAGAGAATTGCGGAGCAGCCTCCTCCGGGTGGGGGAGTGATCGCTGGGAACTGGTGCGACTGTGTTTTGACTTTCCCAGCTCGAACGAGAGGAAAGATACTTAATACGATTTGTGAGGATGTTCCGAAGGTGACGAAGGATGGCACGTGAAGATAGCGGATTAGAGAGCTCGTCGGCTAGTGCCAAGGATCGAGGCATTTACCAAGGCGCACAATGGTCGGCTCGGCTTCGTTCGTCGGCGTGACCGAGTCGTGGCACGAACGAATTCGTCTCACTCAACTCTGTTGTGAACGTTGTGGGAATCGAGACCGCGCAGTGTGTTATATACACAGAACGAGCGTGTCCTTCCCTGTTCTCCAAGGAACTGGTGTTTCAGGACTCGAGGTGTCCGAAATCGTAAACCAAAACATTCCCAATCCATCCGAATACCTCATGAAAGGCTTGCTGGACAAATAACTCGTCTCGGAGTGACCAGTTGATCCGCGTCAGGGGTTAATCAAGCGTCCTATGCTGTTTGGAGGAGTGTTCTTTCACAGGAAGCGCCACAACGTTGGCTCTGTTGCAGCATAGGCCTGCTCTTGGCCCTCTGGGTCATCACGCAAATGACCGACTGCACTGCTGCTACAAACCGAGCGGAAGGAAGGAACTAAATCGCCAAACCGGAGGTGCCCGTTCTCCTGTTGTCGTTGTTGTCGAAGGTGGTGCCATCCAGACTGCTGAGCGCCAGCGACGCGGAGCATTCGGCTGCTCACTGCTAACCTGAACTCTTGTCGGACAGGATTACAGAGTTACTACTCTTGCCTTGCGGGCCATTTGCTCCACGAAATCCCGGGCTATATGTTTGCCTTCCGGCAACCGTCCATCCCTCTCCGCTAGTCGTCCTCCTTCTACTCCTGGATGGGTGTTTCCTTCTTCTCTTTGAACATCTTGTTCCAACACTACTTGTTGTGAGTTGTCCGAGCGAGGCCAACGATATCCTTATTTACGGAGCATCCTCCGATCCTGGGAGAGAAATACAAAGAAGGAGAACATCGAACTCCAATTCGTTCGATTCCTGGGAAAAAATGTTGTTTCGTCTCGCGCCATAAATTTGTTTTCGAAGCTTTCTACGGAAGTTCTTCGGTTCTCTCGAATCCTCTGAATCTTCGATCCTGGAGTCCTGCGAGAACCAACGTTCCGGTCTTTGTCGGCGATACCTCCGCCCCCGCAGCGCGTCGGCCTCCGACTCGTTGCTCGTGAAACAGCAGTTTTCAATTCTTGACGCAATCAGCGTCAACGTCGAAGGGCGAGGTTTTTTTTTCTTTTTTCGAAAGTCCCTCACGGCAGTGTGAGCTCGCTCAGTCGCTTTCGTTCGCTCCGATGTGACAGCGACTCAATCTCGGAAGAAGAGGACCGGCGGAATAATTGGACGGCCGGGCTTGCTGTCTGCTGGCGTGGCGGTTGTAATCTCGAACGACATTTGTTTTGCGTTAAGAGAGCTTCAGGGAGGATTCAGAAATCAGCCAATTCTGCTTTCCGATAGCGTGCGCGCGCCATACGAGTGAGCGAGCGAGCGAGCGAGCGAGCTGGTCCGTTCTTCCATCGAGCAAGCACGACCTAAAACCCCCTTGATTGGTCCTGGCTTTCTCCGATAAGACGAAGAGGGAAATTTCAAAATCACACGGAACAAATTGTCGATGGAAAATCACTCAGCTCGCTGTTTCACCGGACTTGGTCGTTTCTAATCAAAATCCGCGTTTTCTGAAATTTTGAAATCAAAGTTTGACCCATCCGGACGCTATGAGATTGAGAAGAATTTTCGAAAACTCAACGCATGCTTGTGTACCTAGTTGTGATGTGCGAGTTTATGACCCAATCTGTTTAACAACTTTTGCAGAACTGGAGTTCGCGGAGAATGTCAACATTCCGAAGCAGCGATTATCGGGTCCAATCTTTCGATAACGCCTCCTCCCACACAACACAAACGAGGTTTGTTTGAAGTATTCGGCTTCTTTCGAACCAAGGTGTCGGTTTGCATTCTTGGAGATTGTCGCCTCGTGCCTACCTGACTCACTGGCTAGCACTTCTTGTTCGAATCGGCAAGAACACTTCAACGTCTTCATGACTGACCTGAAGATATGGATCTTCGCGAGAGAAAAATTCTCGACCTCAAAGACATCCTCATCTATTGGTGACCACCTGGTTTTCTCCCTGTGATGACGTTCGAAGCTGGCTGGGTGGCGGGCAGGCAGGCAGGCAGGCAGGCAGGCACGCTGACCGCATCGACTGAAGAAGAAGAAGAAGCTGCTGCTGCTGTTGTTGCCGCCGACGACGGATTATGTGAGTTATGTGAAGACAGGTCTTCCAAGTAGGAGTGATGCTCTGTGATAGCGAAGATTCGTCGCACATCAAAGCGGCGAGCGATGGTTCAAAGTTCATATCGAAGCATAAATAGTTCAACTTTGAGGAATCCCTTCTGCGAATGAGTTTCGAAGATTCGGTGATCGTCGAGAAGAATTATTCCGCTGAAACTTGAAAGCGGTGAACATTGTGCTTTTTGTGTAAATTTGTTCTCAATGCAATATAATCGCTCGGTTCGGATCAGTGAATTATGTCTTGAAAACTCCCGGTATCAGGAAACCGGTTATTTATCATTATCATCACTCAATCCAAACGAGGCACATATGCGGATGGATGGATTGATGAATAAATAACTATAATAATCAAGGAATATGAATATTTCGCGAAAATGTCAAAATTCCATAAGTCTTATACCTTCTCACAAATTATTTATATACCTCAATTATATGTAGTTCATGATGAATATCCGCGTTCGGAACATCGCTATAATATCGAAACCATCGAAGACACATCAAGTGGCGAGCTTTCATATGATGTAGTCTCTACGAGATTCTCTTTCACAATTATTCAAGAAATGATTTCTGATACTCCTCCGAGAACTCAGGAAAGGGGTCATGAATGCATATATTTGTGCATATTTCTTGGTTTTGTGTCTTTCGTGCATACTTTGCCCATATCCGTGTTCCAATGTTGAAATAGGGGGCTTTTTATCGGCTCGTATCCAGAATCACTTCCTGAGAATTGCTTGATAATATTCGGGAGGGCAAATATTCGGCGATTTCGTGACCTACGAGTGACGATCGAATCTTTGTGAGATCACAGCGTGTCGCTGTAGGAGGCTACAAAGATCCTCGAACTCCTGTGAGAAAAATTGGGAATGCTTCCCGAAGAGCCACAGTTTATACCCAAAATGTTTCGAAGGGAATACGTGCTCGTAGATGTACTGAACGGCAATATTGTATTCGTCGAGAAATGCTAAGTCCGAGAAATAATATGGGTAACACGGTCGAATTCATTGCCGGGGACGACAAACAGTTCTGTTTAGTAAGACACTTCAGAATATACGATGTCCACGAGCATCGTGAGTGGGGAAATCGGGTACACATAGGTGCATATTTCTGCTCATTTTTCGTGCATATTGCATGCATTTTTCTCATTTTTTCCAAACATATTCCTCCCAACCCTAGTCATGAGCAGGGAACCGGAGAACCCGGGTATCGCGAATATCAAAATGCGCTGAAAAATTTGAAAATGAAAGAGAACGGGACTCTCGCATTTTCTCCTCGATATTTCGAGATTGATTCCCGAAAATTGATTGAAATTATTTACAATTAACAATGACGAACGTTGCTCACCAACTATAATAACCAATTTACAGTCAGAACGACGAGCCCCGCTGTTGAAGAAGCGGAGAACCACATCGAACTTAATGGCAGTTTCAAGTTGACTCTCAAGTTGATCATGGTTCATTAATGTCGACCATATTCGAGAATCTGATGCGAAAAGTCGATGTTGAAATTGAGTTCTGAGTCGATGTAATGTCGCGATAGTTTCCCTGAATTCGCGGATGTTCCTCGTGTGTCAGAGCAAAATACGGTCCTCCTCCATAAGAACGGCCACCACGCCTACCCTAATTAGAAAAGCACAGCAGACTCGTCCGCCAGACGTCTTCGCCTTCGTCAGACACATGATCTCGAACAGTCTCCTGGGGATGTCTGATACTAATCAACAGCAAGGATATTCATAAGCACGCTGTCCCGAAAATCGCATTCCCACAAGCGGTTTGTATCAATCGACAACAGCATCAACGCCGCTCCGGCGCGCACCGGCGCTTGCAGAAAGCGGCGGAACGCGGACGCTGTCGAGCTCCCCGGCCGACTCGAAAAGATCGGCGTCTCGGTGTCTTCTCCTTCATGACTTTCGAGATTGATTTCGGAATGCAGATACCAATCATCATGATTGCCCTTCTTCCTCGCGGCTCGGGGCCAATCCAGGAGCACAGGAGGTGTCCAGGAGCGCGCAAAAGTTTGCTCTTAGTGGAAATACGAGTTCGCTTTTAAAGTTTCTTGCACGGCGCAACGACGGAGGGATTTCCAATCCGAGAAAGAAAGCTGTGGATGGCCGAAGGAGCATGTATCATTCCGATGGAAGACTTCCTGCATTAGGACCGCTCTACGTCAAGTCCCGGGGTGAGCGATTCCCACTGCCATCGTGCGTGTTATCAGGATGGCTTCCTCCTTAACTCCTGATAAGACCATCCTTCAGGACGATGGATGAAGGGCTCTCCGCGTAACTTCCGTCGCCTAATTGCAGACCGGCTTTGCCTACAGATACGAAGCTCGACATCAATCCTATCCTCGATCGAAACTTTCCCACCGTTCTGTAACTACAGCAGAAGATCGAATTATATTCGATGAAAAATCAGAATGTTCTGCTGAGACCTTCGAACTCTCCACCTCGATAATTTGTAGTTTCCTCGAAAAACGGAATGCGATCGGCGACGAGGTTTGATTTCGAGCTCCGTTTCGGGGATTTCCGTGCAAAAACGAAAAGAAAATCGACGATGAGTTGTTTTTACTGCGAATCATTCACACTTCTAACGGGTTGTTTGAGTGAGCACTTAGTGGCTAGTGGCGAGACTGAAACGCTCGTTTCCAGCATCTCATGTAACGGCGGTCGGACGAGTGAGCGAGCGAGCGAGCGAGCAACGTTGGTCGTTCATCTCTCGCGGCTCTTCCAGATCCGATCGGAGGCTGGCGCCAGTCTCGTCGACTCGCTGAGAGAAGATCACAGGGCTCAGAGTGAGACCCGCGGGCTCCAAGAGATCCTCGATACGCCGCTCATCATCAGACAGTTGGGAACGAACGGCGAACCAAAGTCTAGCGTAGAGAAACAAAGAGACCGGATTCACCACCCCTGCAGAGGAGCTCTGTTCTACTCCCACATGAGATGAACAACTTCGCGACGTCGGCCAATCAAAGTTAAATGCTCTTTATTCTCTTTCGACGTCGTCTTGCTCGACTAATGCCTGTTCCGCTGTCTGTCTCGTCGCCCTCCTCTTCTCCTTCTGTCTACCCCTTTCACACATGCAGATGTTGTCGCCCCTGGATTCGTCCGCAACGCGCTTAATAGAAAATCGCTGTGTGTTCGGAAACTCGCAACTGATTAAGGACGGGGCGCATCGATGGCAGCGTCGAATTCGCCACAAACATCCTGTAGGGTGTGCAGAGCGGTTAGCTCGTGCGCAGATTGGTTTCGGATCGGAAGTGGATTTCCCGGAGCTTCTTGGAAGCGGGGATCAAATGAGGCGTACGTTTTTGTTGAGTTGTCGCGCGATTCGTTCCGCGAATCTGTGCACAACGGGAACATGAGTTCCAAGTTGCCTGTACTGTGTCATAAGTTGTTTCTTCGCGTAGCAGAGCATCATCTGCTTCGACAGTTCTAACTTTCTTGAATTCCGAGTTCGCTCAACTGGCCGGCCGGCCGGCCGGACGAGCGAGCGAGGTGAATGTGGAAGCTTGTTGCCCGAAGCGGAGCTCAATACAATCTGTTGAAGTCACATGAGGCAGCAGAGCAAGTCGGCTCGAGTGAGGGCCGTACTTGAACACATCGTTAGAGGCAAGTAATGAACGACTGGCTGCGGGACTTATCGCGACCGTGTTGTTCAGGCTTCATTATGACGCAGAGTTCCATTACTGCAATATTAAATTGTTCATTCAGCAACTTTTACCAAACTCGTGTTCCTAATAGTACAGCCCTCCGCAAAAAGCTGGCCAGCCCTCGCTGAAACTCTGTTGCCAAGGTAATGTCATGCGCTCTCCATTTTTATCTCTTCCGCATCTTTTGGGGATATCGCCAGAGTGGAAACACGAAAGGACGAGCAAATGGTGGTCAAATACAACAAAGGCTACACCAGAACATGTTTTGCAACATGAAACTTCACTCAAGAAGTTTCTCCTTTTTTTTGTTTCATTCAATCCTCGATATCCAACTGTTGTGAGAAATCGTTGTCTGTCGCCTCCTCCCGCCGATCCCCAGGAATGAATGATTTGCGAATCGTCTTCCGTCGAGTCGCATAATCCTTAGCTAAATAGAGCTCATCAGAAGCTAATAATCCCTCTCGTCGTTGTCGAGTGTCGAGTGAAACCCAGTTTAAACACTCCACTTCACTCCCCTCAGAAAATGCAAGCAACTCTCCCTGCCGTCGCTGGTCCCAGTCGGTCGGATGCCGAGATTCGTGGCTCGTTCTATGCGCGCGCGAAAGCGAACGAGCAAACTCTCAGTTCCCAAGTGAGCATCGAATACCCCCCCGCTTTTCGAATCGCGCTCAGAGTCAATTCCGCTACAGTGGATTGCCTGGGAGTAAGTAGTCAGGTATGATGGCTCTCCCTCGCTCGAAGCAAGCTCGTTCGCTCGCTCAGTCAGTCAGGTATCCCCCCCCCCTTCCCCCCATTTCCTCCTCCTGATTCCCGTCCTCGTCCCCTTACTCTTCGCTAGGACTCCCCCAGCCGCTCGGTCAGAGGGATGGATGGCACAGGGAGGGAGCGAGAGTAATCGACAGGGCGGTTGACACTAGAAACTCAATCCATTGGGAACCGAGCTGCCTAAGTAGAAGACAATTGTGTCAAACGCTTTTTGCAATCAGCCGCAATTGTGGGAAACTGTTTCGCTCAGGCCTTGGAGGCAACTCCCGGAGGACAAACAAACTTGTTTTCACTTCGAGACTGAATTCGATGCTTTCAGGGTCAGAACGACACGGAGATCGAGTTCTTCTGAATCTCCCACGACAGACCACTGAAATCTTCAGCTTGAAGTTCGAATACAGAGACGTTTGGCTCAAAAAGTATCCAACTTCTTATCTATGGCTCAGGGAAGCGTTGAGTGCCCTTTCAGTCGTAGGTTGTGCCATAATCTTTGAGCACCGCATAGTTTCAGTCGATTTGACTTATGGTCGTCCTGAGAGGAGTCTTAACTGCGCTCCGGGGGGTAGTTGAGGAACTGAATAGCACAGCGGGAAAATGTTCACACGACTGCGATGTACAGGTGCTCATCTCTGAGCTCTCGCCGAACACAGACATAATTTTGAAACGCTGACACCGAGGCTGTTCAAACTTTCCCGCCTGAACCCCATTAGGGCTAACCTTGGTATTCCCTCCGAAAACAAAAAGATTCGAGTCCCGCTTTTTTCATTTCGAGATTCTTACGCAAATTCATGGCTCCGAGCTTCTGGGTTCCCGGATTCGCGAAAATGGAAGAGTCGATCCCTCTCGCAGAAGTTCGCGAATGTTGTGCGGCTTTCTCTTCTGGTTCGGAACGGACGTCTCTCGAACTAGAGTTCAAACTCTCTCACACGGAACTCCGTACTTGGTTCCTTTCATTCGGATTCCGGGTTTTCTTTCGGTTGAACTTTCGTCGTTTGTGTCTCTCTCTCTCTCTCTCTCTCTCGATGTGTGTCTTCCAATGTGTGCTTCTATCGTTTTCTCTCTCGCTCGTATCGGAAGCCAAACCTCAGAGACTTTATCAACGCAGTCAAAGAGCGGGTGGGCGAGGAAGTGAGCCAAAGGCTTATCAGCCTTCCCTTCCTGCCGCGAATTGCGCTCTATGCCCTAGATACGATCTTTGTTGATTGAGTGAAATAGCTGCTTGATCGCTGTTCTTCGCGAAGGAGACCGCTGTTGCCTGAATACAGAGTAGGTGTCTTGTTGCACTTCTGTGAATTTTTACTTTTTTGCTTTCATTTCAGATAAAAAGGTAAAAACCCATGAACATGAAACAACTCCGATCTTCACTCCGCGGAATGAGAGATCGAATCAAAGAAATTGATTTCAACATAAAAACAGTAGTCTTCCCTGACTTCATGGAAGGAAATTCCTCTATTTTCTTCATTTTCTGAAGACCAGTTCTCCCGGAACAAGAAAGCAAGCTTCCGAGTGGTCTCGTTTCCTCTGAGGTGGGACGAAGTGAAACCACTGGCATCAGAAGAGAGACCCTAAAATTGCCTCAAATATTGTTTGAATCGTGTTGACGAAGGAAAATGTCATTTTCTCGCTCTAATTTCACTAGAATTTTCATTTTCCCCTCGAGAAGAGAGCGCTCATCTGACTCGAGTTTCATAGTTGGACTTTGCTCTCTGGAGTCGACGACCTCGGTTCGCTTTCATCTCCGATCATCTCGTTTCAGTCCTTGGAAGTTCGTCTCGGATCAATTTCCATTTTCATCTCTGCTGTTGTTGTTGTTGTTTTTCTCGTGGTTGGTTGTGGTCGTTATTTTTTTCGGAAATACGCACGCTCACTCCAGGACGAGCGAGCGCTGCAGCGGAAGATACATGGATGGCATTGATCTCGACGAGTCTCTGCGAGCCTGTCCCGGACCCGCCCACGCGCCGCCTACCCGCTCGATGTTCGCCGTCCATTGGTACATGCTGACGAGACTTGTAGAATGAGGAAGCGAAATGGGGAACGAGAGGGCGAACGCAGGGACGGACCGCGCCGCTCGGGAGAAGGGGCTTTTGTTCCCACTCGGCCCGTCATCCAAGGGCCCCCGCCGACCCCCAAATACCACCCAAGCTGTCTGTCCATGTATCTGTTGGTTGGTTGGCTGACTGCTTCTCCGTTCGGTCTCTCTGCGTGGCTCGACGTCGAGGAAGCAACGGAGATGGGAATTCGGCTCGAGGGGAGCCGACAGACTCCGCAACAGGAAATGCGGACCGAGTGAGTGGAGCAGAAGCTTCGTCTTCCCCCTCGCGTTCCTCGTTTCCAAGTCTTCTGTTCTCCTTGAGCTCTTTCTCTCGCTTCCTCTCCGCATCGGTTTGGGTCGCCTTGTTCTCCATGCTTTCCATCGTTCCTCCCGAGCCTGATCCTTCTTCGCTCGGAGAGAAGAGGAGAGAACGAAAAACGCGGCACCAGCGACTCAGAATGAGGATTGGGAAAAGACGTGCACATTGGAACGCGGTCGGTCGTCCCTTCTCGTCTCATTTCCCTGCCGCGGCGCTTGCCTCATTCGTTTCCGCTCTTCTCGTTCCCCTCCCTCACTGATTCCCTGTTCCGCGCACTCTCATCTGCTTCAATTTCGAAGAGTCGCAAGTTTTTCCTCTTTTCTCTTCAGAACCCACCAAGCCGGCAGCGGCGACGCGACGCACTCGTTTCCTTGCGAGCTCGAGGATCTTCTACATTGGATTCTTCCTCATCCTCTGAAACGTCCGGAATGAGCCGAATATCAGGAATCCGGAAATTCCTCCGCTCTCAGGAGGGAGGCGTCTCGCTTTTCCCGAAAATCCGTACCGTACCAGTCACGAGCTACGATCGAACTGTCTTCCCGGTTGTGCGGAGTCTCCCCGAGCTCAGCCTGGGGGGTTGAACCTACGCGGGCGTTGCTGTTCTTCACATGAATGAGAAATCTCGGAAATCACATTCGGAAAGAGGCTTCCAGAATACTTTCATTCCGCACCTTTTCGCTCGAGACCGCATCTTGGGAGCCTCGGGCCAAAACGAACAAGCAAATAATGCTTTCCCGCACGTGATTTCTCTGCCCTGGAAAAATATGAACTCTTCATTCGTCAACTTCCATTGATATTTTGATGGTTGAGTTCATAGATGGAGAACATCTGAATAATTCTAAAATAATGGCGATCATTTGCCGTTATTCATCAACCTATACCCCGAAACCTCAAAATTCTTCAAACCATCATATTATATGACTTGATGATGTTGGATTGTAAATAGATTGAAGAGATGCTCCAAATTGGATGTAAATGAGGAAGTTAATTTCGATCGTATGGAACCTATTACAGGAATACCTCGACTAGTGCGGGTGGTCGGGACCGCACTAGTCAAATCCGCACTAGTCGAGTCGAAGAGCGGAAAATGTTAAAAATGGCGGATGAACGAGGAACGAGATGATCTGGATTCAATTCAGATATCAATAAGTTTTTCTGAGGCATTCTCGAGCTAAAGGGATGGGAACGAATTGATTTTTGAAAAAAAGAAAATTCCGTAGTAAATGAGTCGAAGTGCCTCAATAGTCGAGTCAGAGTAAGACGAATGCCAAGCGAATGGCGGATGAACGAGGAACAAGGTGTTCTAGGTTCAACTTGCGAACGAGAAAGTTTCTTGTGAGGCCATTCCGAGTTAGAGGGATGGAGATAGATCGATTTTCGGGAAAACCGCACTATTGTGGATCCGCACTAGTTGATGCCGCACTAGTCGAGGTATTCCTGTATTTCACATCCCATGATCAACACTGTTGAGAAGAGTTCCGATCAACGAACGTTCTCGCGAAACGAAATAAGTTCGTTAACCTGGGCCCCACTATACATATTAAAAAAAAATTAAAGAACAAAAGCGGACTTACACGGGACCGTTAGGCAAGATTGAAATACTACTTTTTTGGATGAAGCCAAGCAACTCGAAATTTCGCTCTTGCTTGCTGGGGAACCAGGCGCGGAGACATTAGCGGAAACCTCCTAGCCAGAAGGGAAATTGCGCACCAAGGTCAAAGAGAAAATTGAACTTGAGAAGTTCCGGACCTCCTACGTGGTGTTCGTCCGAGCATCGCGTCAGGTTTCCCCGGTCAGGAATGTCAACGCGAAAAAGGCATTACGAAACGAGCACGTGGACGACGCGATCACGTTGAACTCCAACGCGACTACACCTGTTCTACGTCTGACCTTCCATTCAACTTCAAAAGAGTTCAGTTGCCCGTGCAAATCGCAGAGTCAATCTTTTCGAAAGTGGGGAGTCTACCCGTCTGGCGAGTCTTCACCAATCTTCAAGTATTCGCAGCAATGAACATCTGTGTTTTCTTTTCCCCCGAATAACTGATCCGTTGCGGAACACGAGACATTCTAGACATCAAATCCGTGATTATGGATTTTGGAATTCGCCGTTCAGGCACCGTTAAGCGTTCCATT
The DNA here is from genome assembly GCA_021527715.1 of Neoseiulus cucumeris. Lineage (NCBI taxonomy): Eukaryota > Metazoa > Arthropoda > Arachnida > Mesostigmata > Phytoseiidae > Neoseiulus > Neoseiulus cucumeris. The sequence continues at coordinate 281,585 of JAJSRV010000111.1, forward strand.
CAATGGATTCAAGTTCCAACCCTTTCTGAAATGATGTTTTGAAGATCATAGACGCTCTGTGACCGATTCGATCCCGTTTTCCCTTTCCAATCAAGCTCTCATCGGCAAGTTCGCGGCTGACTCTTGCGGAACAACCGGCTTCGGCATGTTTCATTGAAATAGAGATAAGCCCGCGTCGATTAGTGGGATTGAGGCTCGCAGACCGCTGGTAGATGTAGACGGAGACGGTGCCTTGACAGCGGTTAGATTGACTCGGCCGAAGAACAAATGAATACGTGTTGGCTCAAGTTAAGTACTCCACGTGTTGGGAGTATTCGCTGATAAGGATACGAAGTGGGAGCGTATTGATTGAGCTCCCTTGGCAAGAACGACAGAAACTTCGATAATAATCACCGCAAAACATCAGCTGACTGCTCGGGTTTTCAACGACGAAAAGTGGAACTCGGCGAAAAAATCAATGATTTGAATTGCTGCGAGGTCAGAACAAGGCAATTCGAAAATTTCCGCTGGCAATCGATGAGAGCTCGGCGCCGCTGACGTAAAAGGATTCGTTTTCATCGGTTGGGAGACAACGAAACTCCACGAACAAAGCTGTCCGCGTCCGTCGGTTCCCGTGTGTTGATCTCCTTCCAACGCAAGCGTGCCCGTGAAGGCGACATCTGCAACGAAGCACGTTGTGGCGCGTGCACGTCATGTGAAGCTCGCCGTTCAAAAGCCATTGCATCGGGCCCGAAGTCTCTTTCATCGTTGGCCAGCGTGCAGAGCAGTCCCCGTACAACACAGTGAACAAGAATCCGTGATGGCATCAGGAGGGCATCTAGAATCCTACCTTAACCAGGATGTGTCGGTGATAACCACCCGCGAAATCCGATATCAAGGAGAACTAGCCTCCTTCGACAAGGAGAATCGGACAATCACATTAAGGAAAGGTGAGTCACGCTTTCTGCGATACTTTCTCGAAGTTTTTCGTGGTTCTGCGACTTCAAAACTCGATGCTCAGCTCTCCGACGAGTGATGCACCGCCGAAAGTGAGCATCTTTCTCAGTTTTTCCTTTTTTTCCCCCATCAGTGCACAACATGGGAACCGAAGACCGCGTCTCCACCATGAGACTGCTTCCTTCAGCGAAAGTGTTTGACTTCATCGTTTTCCACGCTGAACATCTGAAAGACTTCAGACTGACCCCGCGTGAGTTCTTTCAACCAATTTGACTTCATTTGAGTCGTTCTTTTCCGATTTCGAGTTTCGGATCCGGCGCTCAGTAGTGAGTTTTCATTTGACCCCGGATCGACCTTGAAGTGCAAATCGTTTCGTCATCCCGCTCGGACGCTCGCGACGCTCGAATGTAGAGTGTGCTTCGCGTATTTCTCTCGGAAGAACCAATCGCTCCTCGAAACTCGTAAAGTTAGATCGAATCGATTGAATTGGAGTTTCTTCTATTCGCAGGCGAGGCAGAAGATCCCGCAATCGTGTCCTGCGTCGGCGAAAGACCGAACCGATCCTCGCAAGGAGTGATGAACATGCTCGAGCGCCCGGCTCCGGTAGGGCAGGTCAACCGTCACGGCCGCGTGCGCAACATCGACATCCAGCAGATGCTCAGATCAGGTCACAATAGCAGAGGACGCCTGCCTCTCTCGAATCGACGCGATCGACAAAATTACAATCAGGATGATCGGAACAAGGTTCGTTGATGCCCGAATTTCCTCACGTGTTTTGTCACCAACGAAAAACTGCTGAGTCATGTCGAACTCAGGTGCACTTCGAGTTGTTCCGACGATCGTCATTGAGTTTTTGTGAATTTATATTTCTTCAGAGAAACCGCCACGTCAGCTTCAACGATGCGGGACTGGAGAACGTCCGTGGCTCGAGAGATCGCGTTTCGTCGTTCACCCACGTTCCTCACATTCCACGCAGCATGGTCCTGCGTTTTGCAAACGCCAAGAAACGGGACTCGCAGCTCAACTCGCGTAAACACTCGCGCTCCATTCCCGGACAGCCGACCGCGGCTAAGACCGCCAAGCTCGAGTTCGACGACGACTTCGATTTCCAGAAGGCTCTCGAGGACTTTGAGAATCTCAGCATGAACGACAAGAAACCAGAGAGCAAGGAGGGCGTCGAGACCGAGTCCGAGTCCATGAAAGACTACTACGACAAGGGCAAGTCGTTCTTCGACAATCTGACGACGACAACTGCCGAGGCGCCGAAGCGCACTCGCAAGGACGAATTCGAGGCCAACAAGGTGACTTTCGGAGTTTCCCACATCCGCAGAGAGAAATGGAGGCGATCTTCGATGAGACACCGCCAGGGTAGACGACGTACCGGTCTGGTGGCATGAATTCGACGAATTTCGAAAAGACAGGCGATCCATTAGCGCGGCAGCAGAGATAGTTCCATCGTGCATTCGATGAATGCATAAGTTGTGTCGAGCGGCTGAATAGCATTATAGTAAGACCGCTCTTGCACCGAATTTGAGAGGAGCGACCACTTGAATCCTCGGCTGATTTTGTGTTCAGGTCGACGAGGGTGGAAACTTTCCACCCAAAAGAGACACAACACGAAGCTAGGAGAACAAGACAAAATCAGCCTGGGTTGCGGGTCGCTTAATTTTTTCGTACTTTTATCAAGTTGTTGTCCGTCGTTGGTCGACCATCCATGTAAGCAATGGTGCAAGCTGCCAAGGCTGCAAAATAAACTCTAATTATCCTATACATAAAAAAACTTTTCTCACTTGACATCATTCTGCAATCATTTGAGGAGCAATGGAATTTCAGATGTCAAATCGAAAAGTATCCAGTTTTGTATGAGATCATCTTGCCCCGAAACGGTTTACAGCGCGATCTTGTGCTGCTCGCTATCTCAATGTTTCATTTTTTTCCCTCCATTTATCCATTCATCAATCCGCTCCAGACTCACATCATTGGCTCCTCATTAGGGTTCAGCAGAGCATCGTTGCCAAGTCAGAATCAATTATCGCGTCCGGTGTCCCTGTCTGTCTATCTCTCTCTGTCATCATGTTTCTCCCAACAAAATTCTCCGCCCTCTTTTCCCGGCAGACGTTCGTTCCTCGATCGGGAGCGGGAGCCGAGTCAGCCGATAGCGGAACGAGGAGAACATTTCGCAAATGAGACCGCGTGTGTGTCTGTGCACGGATTATTTTGGATTCGTCATTACATCGCTCACACTTTAATCGTTCACAGCGACGACGACAACGACAACAAGAACGCTCTATCACACAACCACCTCCGCCGCCATCAGCTCATCATTCCGACCCGAAGACGCAGGGCCAGATGGACGATCAGATACCGCGGCACAACGGGCTCCGATCGAACGAACTTTATCAAATAATTAGCCGGTTCAAGTTAGGGTGGGAACGAATCCGCGCTTCGGAACTTTCCTGATTCCAGGATCGATAGCGTTCCAACTCGTTCCAGGATTATTCGAAATCGAGTTCATATCGATCCACCACTTACGTCGATCCTAATCTCCAGGAATAAGGAGTCGAGTTAGATTTCGGAGACTGAAGCTACGATTGAGCATCGAAAGAAGACTTCAATTTTCAAAGGAACGGATATTTCTGTTTCTTTTATTGAAGGGCACTTGCCGGAACTCCGTTGCATCCATATCTCACATGCTTGCGTCGTTCCCGCGACACGTTCGATTCGTGTCCGGTAGTTGTCCTCCTCGCGTCATACGTCTTCTCCCGCCCCGTAACATCAAAATAGACTCCGACGATCCCGGCCTGAAGGGCCACGCCTCGTTGTGTTTCACAATCAATCGTTTCTGCTCACGTGATCAGAATATATATTTATATTTCTACTATATATTTATATAATGTTATTATCATTTATTATCTCTTCATAAACTCGATTCCTCCATCATCCGTCGCTCACTCAAGCTTTTTCTCCTATCGTGCAGTGATATCCTTCATCCTTCATGGTCTATGTACATCACACTCAGTTCCCCCAAGGTTCCAATCGGACTTCCGCCTTGTGTTTCTGTCTCTCCCCGATAAAACCTTTGGACACCTAGAAATTTATTCGTTTCAGCATGTACAACATCGAGTTCTAAAGCATGCACGATCAGTTGAATCTCCATCACGAGCTCATTTGCCACCATTCGTGAGAGCATTAGATAACCTGCGAAACGGAAAACGAGATTGTCTTAGTACCGATTCCCTGAGTGGAATTCCATACTTTGAGAACTCGATTCGTTGTCGTGAATCTCGATTTGCAAGAATATTCCTCCGGAATCGTCTGCCCGCTCACCATTCCATCGCTTCGTCCAAACCATCACCCTTGATCGCTGAGGTTTTGAATATCTGGAACGTTCGGTCTCGAAGAGCATCTAGTCCTAAAGCTGTGTGCATCTCAGAAACCGTCATTGCACCGGCCATATCTTGTTTGTTGGCTAAAACCACTAAAATCGCCTTCTTCAGTTCCTCCTCCTAGAAACGAGAGAATCAAGAAGTTGTAAAACCTCCGTGGCCGAAAAATGGAAGCTGTTTTCAGACATGATGAGATTAAAACATGAGCAGATTCACGTACTTCGAGCATACTGATGAGTTCCTCTTTGGATATACCGATTCTGTCCCGGTCGGCGCTGTCTACCACGTAAATGATCGCATCGGTGTTGCTGAAGTAGCATCTCCAATATGGACGAATACTCGTCTGGCCTCCGAGATCCCAAACTTGAAATTTGAGGTTCTTGTACGTCACCTGGAAGCGGGAGAAGAAAACTTTTCCTTTATCTCCAGCCAATGTAATATCGGAATCGGTAACGTTTCGATCTTGAAAATAACGGGATTCGATCATCAACTATCAGACTGAAAAAAACAGATTTGGAACTCGATCCGCCGGCCACTGGGCGCACGAATCGAAGGAAACGTCAACCGAGAACTGACGAAAATAGCTGACGCGTCGGAAACGGTGAAATGTTCCATTTCCAAATGGTTGATATAGAAATACAACGGGAGCGCCGTGGTGGTCCTAGGTCTCGTTGCGCTACTCATGACGCGAACAGTTGTCTTTTATCGGCGAGCTAATACATTTCATAGCAGCACTAAACACACTCGCTCGAACTTTTCCCTTGACGACCACTAGAAAAACGCTTTCTACTCACTTGTTCAACGTTGAAGCCAATAGTCGGAATAGTCGTCACGACTTCGCCTACTTGTAACCTGTCGGCACACGTTTCAATTAAGTCACTTTCCAGTTAGCCCACTCCTTAACATATCAGCAACTAGGTCGGCTCGAGCGACCGGCATGCTGGCATACGTCGTATTCGACGCAAGAAGAGAGCGTGATTGGCACCACGTGCGGAGTCAGTTAATAGTGATTCTTGGAACAAAGGCACACTTCAAGAGAGAGAACTGACACCAACCTGTACAGAATAGTGGTCTTTCCGGCACCATCGAGCCCCAGAATCAGTATTCTCAGTTCGCGACTGCCCAGGAGACTCTTGAAGTAACTCACCAATCCGCCTAGGAAGGAAGAATAATGTTTACTGAAAACTGTCAGCCTGGCTCGCTGAAAACTCGAACCGGCTGATCGGAAAATCCATCTATCGAACGTTTAGAACTTCACTGCAGTCATACCCATACTGTTACGACGTGGAAGCTGGTGTTGGATTCGGAGGAGCGATTGCCGCTCGTTGTCTCACCCGCGCGGACAACACGAGAACCCCCACTTCGAATTTCGAGCAAACCAAACGGATGCGTCCCTTAAAAGTCTTTAAGATCGCTAAAATCTCGATTCAAGAACGCGTTCGTGAAATGATGACAGAACACGATGGTAGAATCCAATGCCGTCGGACAGCGGTAGATTACAACGCGCCGGATTCAGCGGAGTGATCTCGCCTAGCCGTGTGAGTGTATCTTGCTCGAGACTGCGAGCTCTTTTCAAACGAGCCACAAGCGAAGCAACTCGATCTCGAACTTCGATCGCTGGAATACAACTTCAATGTGGTTTCTTTTAATCCCGAGAAAGCCAAAAACAAGATGATATTACAGCTTTGCCAATCATTTTCGTGGAGAGAACGACCGAGATCCACAAATCAAGTCCTTTCCACATCAAGAAGAAGGCTTTGATAGGAAATCGCAGTCGCGATATCTCGAGAAAAGTCTCGAAGATCAAACTTGGGGTCGGATTTTCGAAGTTTGTTTTGAACGCAAGAACTCGAGAACGGCGCTCTTTTCGAGCTCCACACTGTGGGGCGAACAATGATTTTCAGGTGGAAAATATTCATGTCAGGGATTTTGATTTCAAATGGTGGAAAATGTTTGCCGATGGGTCGAGCTTCGGAGGATAAGTCTATTCTTGTCAGAGCACGTTGCTGAAGTGCTGGAGAGGGCACCTAGGTGACCGCAGAGAACAGCCTTCGAACATGCCCCATTGGCTGTTGACATTGAAATTCGAAAAATTGTGCGACCCAGCACTTGATAATGGAAAAAATCAGAACCAGTGAGTCAATGCGCATCCGAACTTCTGTATTCGCCACCTTTCGGAGACAGATTAGAAACTTTTTATTCGCTAGGCGAAACGACTCCTGATTTTCGTGAAAATTGTCAAAATTCCACGGGGCTGCAAGTATAATCTCCATCGCTCTCCATCAGTCAAAATTGGTCTCAAATTGAGCCTCAGGACTTCCACTTTCCCTCGCTGTTCGGGCAATCAACGATTCCCAACGCGGACTGAGATACGAAGGTTCTTGCAGGCACTGTGATCATGATATCGCGCAAGCAGTTTTTCGATAATTGGGTTTCATCTGACTTTGACAAAGATCTGAACTCGTCTTTCGGAAAGCTGCTGACGAGAGAGGGTATCGACACGCCAGAAGTTCCCAATTCATCGTTTGTGAGGTGTGAATTCAGCAAATTCCGGGCCAGAATTTATCGACGCGATAGCCGAGGGGTTTACGCGGTCTGTACGTCACGTGCAGATTCGCTTGTGATCCCACATGCCATGTTGACGTTTCGCGTTTCGCGGCACGTCGTTGGTTCGAATCTCGTTTCTGGTACCAGAAGGCTGTCTTCTTTAGATAAGGTTTCTATAATTCCCTTCTCTCAAATGTCGAAGATGTTATACTAGGCTTCCGGTGCTCAAACCCCCACAACGCAGGCCAAAAGGGCCGGAGCGAGGGATTGGCCAAAAACAAATTCGACTCCTCCATCGGAAAAGTTCGTTCGAAAGACAAGATTTCTTGAGGGATCAGTTTTCTTGGTTTACCGGCGAGCCCCTCACTCTGACAGTCGAATTTTTGACACGAACAAAACGTGAAGTCAAAGGCGGGTCGTCCACCGAAAAGCTCGAGAGGGCTCAAACAGTTCACATTACTTGGTAAATGGGCTGTCACGGAAGCGGCCAAATTCAGTACAACCTGAAGTTCGAGGATCAATTCTTGAGTGCTCGTTCCCTCTTAATGTTCTCATTTGTGCCGCTTGAGATGACAGCCATCGATTCCGGTTCGAACGTATGCCAAAATGAAGTTCCCGGTTCAACCCGATACTCCCGTCCTATGAAATTTATTTTCCAGGAGGAAACAACCGACTCAATCGTTGTGGAAACTCCAAGACCAGATCGTGCTCTCTGTCGATGGCACCGACATTCAGGTGTTTCATGAGCTTCTACTGACGATGGTCGACGGGAAGGTGGTGAACGCTCTGATCGGTACAAAGTCTTCCCACACAGCAACAGCTGTAAAACAACGCCAGCTCAGTTCGAGAAGAGCGCTCAACCTCCGCCGGACATTGTTCAGAACTACCAGTTCGGGCTGTCGAGGCTCCACGCTCAGATCTGGTTTTTCGAATTCCTTCTCGCCATCCCCTACAGGTATAAGGAGAAGGGGAAATCGTTGACACCTTTTCAGCAGGTCGCCGCGACGGAGAGGAAAACCATAATTCAAACGGCTTCAAGAGGAAAACTTGGAATCATGGTGCATACCCCGAAACAGGAGGGCGGGAACACCAATGATGGAAGTAAGGCAAGAAAATTCTTCGAGAACCCAGCTGTTGCAGCCTCTATGACCGACCTGGATGAGCCCCTCATCGAAAGATTCGAGGTGATTCTGAGCACTTTGTCGTCGAAATTCGAAATCGACGCAGATGGATTTCAACAAATACTTTGCGAACTAAGGATATGCTGAAAAAAACTCGATCCTTGGTACGGTATAGATATTGTATCACGGTGCGGATGCCATCCGCTACCACTCCGCACCGAAGAGTCCCCAGAAGCTCGCAATAACGAGTAGACCGGACTGTGGCACATCGCCTCTTACCGTGGATGGTCAATGAAGAAACGATTCGATTGCTCATTTTCGCCAAAAATCCTGAAAATATTCGTCGAAATTCCGTCGATCTACGGGAGAGAAAGTTGAGACTCGGGGGGCCTCAACCTGTGCGGAAAGCCTTTTGAAGAGAAGTGCGATAGCGAAGAAACGGATGCGCCGCAGACGACGCTCCGAGAGAGCTCGAGAAATCTGTCTTCTTGAGACTAAATGTGTCCGGCCAATGCTGATATTCGGATCGGAGAGACATGGATCTCTCCAAATCATGGATCACACAGAGGCGGAATCTCTTTCTTGAACTTCACATAACCAGAAAAAAGGGAGATCTTGTGAGGTACCGTATTTCCTCCACTAGAAGCCGGGGCTTCTATTGTTTCAAATGTCTCGGCCAGAAGGTTTGTATTGGAGGGAGTGTTGTATTGGGGGGAGGCTTCTAAAATTTCGGACCGTGAGAACTCGATGTCACATGATGCTTCGGTTGTCGGAAATGTATTTCGAATCACGATTTTGGCTTCAGCAGTCGACGCTTAATTCATTTTTCGAAGCCACCTGAAATCACATCCGACTCTGGTCGCAATTTGTTCTGAGGAACTTCCGCGGAACAAGCCGGAAACCGATTTTTGCTGTTTTTCGATTGTTTCCAGTCGACGTTCCACGTAGGCTTTACAAAAAAACGCATTTTGGGTAAACCGCGGTTACGGTTAATCGAAAACCGCGGTTAAAAACCGCAATAAATCGCAAACGCTTTAGGCTGTGATTTTCGTGATATTCCAGTGATTTCGCGGTATTTCACGGTAGTCTCGTTCAGCACGCGCTCATTTCAACGACAAAAAATAGATACTCAAGTGTCTTGGCACCAAATCTGGCAAAAAAACAAAACTGTCGATCCAGGACGAGTATGTGAAGTGATAACATGCCGGCTCTCGAGCGGGAGGATTCAGGAGCGAAGCCCAGAGGCGGCCGCCTCTAGAATGGTTTTCATGATTTCCTTCGCTCAAGAGTAAATGCTGAAGCATATATTCGACCATAGCCGACCAATTTGCATCACTCAGAACTCAGCCCTAGGCTCAGGAGCCGGACGAAGACAAGATAAATAAGAAACTCCACTTGCGTTTGTTCGCGGTAAAAACCGCATACTTTTTGCGGTTTCTGCGTTTTTTTCTACCGCGGTTAAAAATTGCTGCAAAGCCTAGTTGCACGTCGTGATGAGCACGTGGTGCAAGTGGTTGACTGGGTGTATCCGTCAACATATGCCAGATAGTAACACACTGCCTTGCTCTGTGGCTTCAAAGTACGATTCAGAAGCTCAATTGGACCGGGAGGCCATTCTAGCTTGGATTGTTTCCGCGCGAGGGATGTTATCGAAGAACTCCGAAGAGTCAGAGGGGGGGGGGCTTGTATTGGAGGGAGGCTTCTATTTTTTCAAATACCTCGGCTAAGGGGCTTCTATTAGAGGGAGGCTTTTATTGGAGGAAATACGGTAGATGATTTTACCCCATCGAACCAATCATTCTAGGGAAAAATAACCCTTTAGGGCGGATTGCTGATTTTCGCGAGAAATCTTGAGAAGCATCGTGTGAGAAACAGAATGGTTTTCTGGCTCATTGATAGACGAAATGATCCGAAGCCATAGGTTGCAGAGGACAACGGTGGCTCTCGAATACCTCGAAAATTTCAGATCCAAGTTAGAAGAGGTCGAGAAAAGCAGGAAAGGGGTTAACGTGCATGTCGCATGCTCACAAGAGTGGAAGGAGGCAGGATGGAGCAACCGCTCACTGGTGCTCCGCGCATCTATACACGGACTTCATGGAAGTTTCCGTCTGCGCCGATCGGCGGGCAGAGAGTGCTTCGACGCGACGGACGAATGCGAATTCAGGTTCTGCGGTGGAACACGCAGTCAGTACCACGTCTGGGATTGCCCTGCTGCAGAGGGCGATGCGGCACGGCGGGATGTCCAAGTTGCGATGGGAGAACACACATTTGTAGACCTCGAGAACGTTATAAGGTGAAGCATGTTTTCAACTATTACTGCGCCACAGTGATTTCAATTAATCAAATCAGATCAAACTATCGATTCCTTTAGAGGGGTCATAATCGGTTTTGTTACAGCTAAAAGTCCTTCCGAACCAGGAAAGATGACTAAGGAGAAAGCTAACTTTTCACATTCGTTTTGCGCGAAGTCAGTATTATTATACGACGGAGGATATACTAATATGACCGACATTCTGATTCTTCCATGCGCGGAACATCCTTAAAGCTCAACGAACATAATTCCGCTCCTCGTTTTTGAGAGAATACTCAATCACACGAGAGCCAATTGAGAACTTTTTTTTAATTTGATTGAAACAGTCGCGGAATTCAATATCGGATCGTCGATTCGCCTCCTCGGTGAGTCTGTTTGGAGTGTTACCGATGTGTGCTTTGAACATTCCCGACTGAGTTGGAGCCTCAGCCAGGCGCATGCGTATGCTTTCCGCGAATCGACGTCGCTTTGAGCGAGAAAATGATATTAAAAGCACACACGATTCCGGTACCGCATGAAATCTTTGAGCAAATTACCTTAATAATTGTGGTTACTTAGTCCTTGCATCTGGACGAGAAATTCGGTTTCGATTCTCCGAAGAGCGTTCGCTTCATTGTCTGACCGCGCAGAGCAGTGAGAGTCAACTTCATCTGCGAATTTCTCAGAGTTCAAGTTCGCGAAACCTGTGTCGCCCCCGATTCAAACTCGTTTCCGCCTGGAGCCTGAATCTCACCGATGAATATTATCGCGGGTTCCTTAGTTCGAGCCTTGTCTACCGAACTTGACTAGGTACGGATCACCACCGGGCTTAGACGATTCGGAGCAGCCGGTTAAATGTGTGTTTTCGAAATTAGTTCATCGAGGCTCCGCTAGGATTCGCGATCGCTGCGCCGTGCTTTGCTTTTGATCGTTTTTTGCGGTTCAATTCTGCTGTTTTGTTCTGGAACGTGTGCAATATCGAATATTGTTTCTTCTCTACCAAGAGCTCCGTCGCTCCTTTCCCCCGTTTCTAGACAGCGAATGTGCACACATTGAAGATATCGCGAATTTAGACGAAAGCTTTTCACATCGGGATTTCTCTCCGAGAATGAACTCTCCTTTTCGGCTGCTTCGAGTTCTCGAGGAGAATCTCTGAGATTCCGGGAAAGATCATCTCAGAGAACGATCGCTGGACTTCGGAATTCGCGCGCCGCAGGTGCTTGTTGCTGTCGTGGCATTGTGGTGACGCGCCGCTCGGCCGCTGTGCTGTTGATATTGTAGGAGAGGAAGAAGGAGATTGTTGCTGTGATTCGGCACGCGTCCGTTTTCGAAAAACAAGTGCTAGAAGTTGACGTCCCATCCAAACTGCAAAGCAAGCGTCCAAGATGACGGACGCTGGTTTCTTCAGGGTAAGAATCTTCAGCATTAAAGCCAGGAAATATCGTGCGGAAATTTGACTCGGTCCGAGTCAGTCGGGAGTTGGAATTCACCCATGCCGCTGCTGTCGAAAAACACCTGGATTGTTTTCGAATCTCAACGCCAACTCTGTCGAAACGGACTGCGTCAACTTCTCCCATGACTCCTACGGCCGAACTGAGTTCCCTTCAAGAGGAAATCGAGTTCCTAAACTCGTTTTCCACCTCGAGCGCTTCTCACTCTGAGTATTGTTGCTCGTACGCACGCGGTATACGCTGTTGTGGCAGGTAAGCAGCCGAGCGTATCTGAAGAAGGATTGTCGTTTGCAAATCCTCTTTTTCACTTCAGGGCACAAGTGCGGAGCAGGACAACCGCTTCGCCGACAAGCAGAAGAAGCTCCTGAAGTCTTTGAAGTTCGACGACAGCCTCTCCACGAAAGTGGACATGCAGAAAGTCCAGCTCGACTCGCTGAAGCCATGGATCTCTGAAAGAATCACAGGGTTTTTGGGACTCGATGATGAGCTCGTCGTTGACTTCGTCAGCAACCAGCTTGAAGACACCCGCGTGAGTTTTCAGATCGTCGTAGGCTGTGCCGGCACTTGCTGGAAAGAAAAAATCACAGAGTTCAGCTTGTCGTTGAAAATCCAAACGTCGAGACCGCGGTTCAATGAGAGAAATTTCCAGTTTCCGGATCCGAAGCTCATGCAAATCAACCTGACAGGATTTCTCAATGGAAAAGATGCGCGAATCTTCATGGGCGAGATGTGGAGCCGATTGGCTTCAGCTCAGAATTCAAAAGGAGGAGTTCCCCCCGAGCTGTTGGAGAAGAAAAAAGAGGAGATCAGGAAACTGCTGGTTAGTTCAAATATTTCTCCGCGGACCTTTCGGCGCGAAGCAGTTTGTGCATTTGAGACTCGAATGTCTAGAACTTCGCGCTGTTGGTCCGAATGTGAAGCTCAAATTGCTATTTTAGACGAATCTCATTGAAACTCAAAACTCTATGATGCAACATTATACGCCGTCTAACGCTATTTTGAATTCGAAACCTCAGGCTGAACAGCGCACGACCACCGAAAGCCATGGAAGAGAGTGAGTACTTGATCTTAAGGTTGTGGGGATGTGCTTAAGCCGCCTCCTCGTTATGAGCGATCAATCCGGGTTCTCCCCTGTCTGAACTAGATTTTCGTCATCGCTGTCGGTATCTGAAATGAGCGTTCAGAGGTCAATTTCGTCGAGCTGGTAGTTTTTATACGTGAATGAAAGGGAGGGCTGAAATCCCGCAGCAAAATCTAGAGTCCAGTACGAAATTGTTTGTGACTGATCGATTCGCTGCAACTCATCCTCACTCGAGAGCTTCAGAGGACTCGAATTCGAATAACTTTTGAAAAATATCAGTTTGATTCCGTCCGTCGACCCGTCATTCGGGGCGAGAACAAGTCCCTGCTTCGCACGACTACCTAATCCGAGAGAATTGTATCAAGTCTAAATTTTGAACCAATTTGCCAGTGGCCGACTTTGGTGCTTCAGAAGCTACAACGTTCTCCGTTCGATAGGTCATCACCAAGCCGAAAAAGGAGCCGAAGCCGTGAGCGCCAAGAGCGCAATAGAGATCGTAGGAGGTGAGTTGGCTTGCTTGCTCTGATCGAACTGCTCTTTGTAGACATTCGTTCTTCCCAAATACATTCGTAATTCATAGGAATCGAGCGTGTTGTTCGAAATCACTTCTCACGCTGAAAACTGATTCTCGAAGTTGGACGCAGTTCCAAATCATTAATGAACTTCCACAACAGGTCGCGCTCAGGATCCTACCGCAATGGTCGCGATCGCAGGGTGAGCCCGCATCAGAGACCCGCGGATTCAGTGCAGAATAAGCGCAGCTATAGAAGCAACCGAGACAATTCTGGATCGCCGAGAAGAAACGACCGCCGAAGCCCCCGCCGTGACAGTCCTCGACGCGATCGTCGTCGCAGGGTAAGATATTTCCTCTTTTCCTCGAATTCCTTCGCTTCGAAGTTTCCAGTGGTCGGGGTTTCGCTTGTTGAAGAGCTAAAATAATTGGTTTTAGATGCATCAGGATGACCGGAGATCACGTTCGCGATCCCGCGATAAAAGGGACAGACGCAGTCCCGTCAGAAGAAGGTCACCTAGTCCGCGAAGGAGGTCTCCAAGGCGCGATTCTCCTCGAAGGAGGTAGGTGCTGCGAGGTTCTCAGCTGTGATATTGTACCTGCTTAGTATTCGTCGGAATAGTTCTACTCACTCATTGAGTGGAGGGTTAGATTTGTGCTCGAACTGCTCATATCGGTGATGAGGCGAGTCTAACGTCGAGCGTGTGAAACCGTCACACATAAGCTCTTCTTAATCTAGGATGCCAAGCCCCCGAAGGAGGTCACCCCAACCCCGAAGGTCACCGATCAGAAGACGCTCCCCTTCTCCGGCTCGACGAAGGTCACCCGAACGCAAAATGGAATCGAGAAGGAGTCGTTCTCCGCTTCCTCCGAACATAAAGAGCCGCTCGCCGCCACCTCCGAGCCGAAGGAGTCGTTCTCCTCCTCCACCGCTTAACAGAAGGAGTCGATCTCCTCCTCCACCGGTGAACAGGAGGAGCCGCTCCCCTCCGCCCGTAAACACGAGGAATCGATCGACGCCGCCGCCTCCTCCGCTGCCTGTAACGAGGAGGAGTCGTTCTCCTCCGCCGTTGCGAAACAGGAGTCGGTCGCCGCCGCCGCCGCCGCCGATCAAGAAAAGAAGTCGTTCACCTGTACCGCCCCCTGCTCCTCTCAGGAGGAGTCGATCTCCACCCCCGCTGAAAGCAAGTCGCTCTCCGGTAGCTCACAAGAGAAGTCCCAGAGGTTTACCGGAGAAGAGTGCGCCTGAACCGAAGAGACGAAGAACTTCTTCGTTCTCGGAAGACGACAACCCGAGAGGCAGCGCCACGAAGCAGCAGGGTAAGTCATGACTTTAGAATCATAGAGAATTGGGAACAAGGTCCTCCACGAGTATCGATCTGCGGGTGCGATAATCTGAGAAATCGAGTATTTCGTCCACAGACAGTAGTCCTCTCGCGCCGCCCGGCGTCTCGGGACGATCGAGCTCTCCAGAAATGCCCCCCGCACCTCCAAGACGCAAAGACTTCGATGCGGTCGTTCCTGCACCTCCAGCGCCTCCAGTTCATCCTGTGGAGAGCGTTGAACCCACGCCGACGAAGCGCAAACTCAAGAGCAAAGGAGCAGCTTCCGAGTCGGAAGAAGATTCACACGAGGAGTCAAAACGAGACAAAAAGAAGAAAAAAAAGAAGAAACACAAGAAGGAGAAAAAGAAGTCCAAGAAATCTAAGAAGGAGAAAAGAGCCAAAGAGGTAAACCTCATCTCAGACACTCGCTTCTGTTCTCCTTATCCTCCAACTCATGATTTTCTCTTTGCAGAGCGGTTCTGACGATGACGATTCCGACTCGGACGAAGATCCTGAGCGCAAGGAGAGAATTCTCCGCGAAAGAGCTCTGAAGTCTTTGGAGAGGGCTCGCCGAGACGACACCTCCAGTGATTGACCTACTCTGTAATTCTACCGTAAACAATCATCTGACGGCTTCAAGCAAGTCGTTTCTCGAGCCTCACAAGTACCCGAGCCCGTTCGACCGCGGCTCCAGACGTCAGGTCGCTAGGAGTTACCTAGATACGATAATACTGCATACGAAGACTGAGACCTACTATCTTAACGAAGTAAATAAATGGAAATTTTGAGAAGAGACAAATCTTGATTCGCCATTCTTCACTTTTGTCCTGCCGAAATCTGATTGATTCAGTGGTCGTTGCGAGCTTCATTAGATTTCCATGGAGATTCTTTCTCGAAGAAAACCACGGTCCTGGAAAGTTTTTGGAACGAAAAACACCGAAGTTCTGAAGTACTTCTACTTCCAGAAGTATGGATACTGACATTCCCCTTTGAGTTCGATCGGGGAGTCGCCCAAGCTGTAGATTATCTCATCGACCCGTCAGGAAGGTTTCATCAAGACGGGGATATTCTGTGTGTGGCGTTTCACGCGCAATCTTCACTGCAGACTATCGTTCCTTGACGATCGCTTGCTTATCAAAACCAGCGCCGTCTGGTGAGATGTACTCGAAGCCACACGGCCGGCTGGCTGGCATCTTGTTTACACTATCAGCAGCCAGTGGTGTCTTCAGGTGATCGGAGAAGTTCGTGGACGCGGGTAAAACTCCGCGACGGCATGTTTCGACGGACTGTGACTGTCCTCGGTCGACAATGGCCGACTCGACGTACCGCTGCACACTTCACCTTCACGCCAAACCAGACTCAACCTCCGGTGCAAGGTCGGTAGAGGGCTTCCCCGCAGATAAGGGAGACAGACGGTGTCTAAGAGGACGGTTGGGATATCCGAAATCCCATTTGTTCGTACACTTCAATCTCAAATGCAGATTGAAACTGAGTTTCTATTTTTAGAGAAAAATTTAATTTGACAGGCGCATCAGAGAAGTTAAATATGTATCAAAGTATAACCAGCGCCCTGGACCTGGCGTTGAGCAAAGACCCATCGGCAGGTGAGTTCGGGAGCTCCAGAATTCTGGAGAAAGAGGCTGGCGTGTCGTGGAAGTGGAAACGGAATCGAGATCTCAGATGTTTCTACACTTTACAGTGATTTTCGGAGAAGATGTCGCTTTCGGCGGAGTTTTCCGATGCACAGTTGGTCTACAGGAGAAATACGGACCCGATAGAGTTTTCAACACACCGTTGTGCGAGCAAGGGATTGCAGGCTTCGCGATCGGTGTCGCGGTTTCCGGTTCCACGGCTATTGCCGAAATGCAGTTCGCCGATTACATCTTTCCCGCTTTCGATCAAGTAAGATAATTAATCTCGTTTGAGATTTAGACCCATATTGAGAGTGTTAGTTTAGTTTTCTTCAACGACTCGGTTTCTTGCAGATCGTGAACGAAGCGGCAAAGTTTCGATATCGCACCGGCAATCAGTTCGATGTCGGCTCTCTGACGATACGAACTCCATGCGGAGCCGTCGGACACGGAGCTCTCTACCACTCACAGATGACGGAAGGATACTTCGCTCACTGTCCCGGTCTCAAGGTCAGTCGGTTCGAGCTCCAAGGAGGTTGAAGAGCATAGGGTTCAAACCACAGACACAAAAAATGGAGAACTGGAGACTAACTGAAAGTCACGCAATCGAAATCTTGCAGTTGGTGATTCCCAGGGGCCCGACCCAAGCCAAAGGACTCTTACTTTCCTGCATTCGAGATCCGAATCCCTGTATATTTTTCGAACCTAAAATCCTTTACCGATTGTCGCAAGAAGAAGTTCCTGTGGGCGATTATGTCATTCCTTTGTCTCAAGCGGAAATCGTTCGACCAGGTTCGTGAGTGCGGTCTCTGTCGAATTCAATTCTCCCCGAATCCGTGAAGTGAATTCAACTAGAAGCTGGAAGTGAAGAATCGTCCGCAGAAGCTCGTCTCTAACACTTTCGGGAACTCTTCAGGCAAAGACATCACGCTGGTCTCATGGGGCACTCAAGTTCACGTGGCCAATGAAGTTTGTGAGATGGCGAAGAAAGAAGGGATCGAATGCGAACTCATCGACTTACAAACCATCCTACCGTGGGACAAGAAGACAATCGCCGACGTGAGTGTAGAAGAGGTTCAATATCCACAATGAAAGAATTTCGTCAAATGACGTAAGGGCTTGAGAAAAAATCAGAGAAGAACTTGATTTAATGTAACCTCCCTCTTCAATGATTTCAGTCCGTCAAGAAAACAGGGCGTTTGATCATTACCCACGAAGCTTCGCTAACCGCTGGATTTGGCGCGGAAATCGCCGCATCGATACAAGAAGAATGTTTTCTGTACCTGGAATCTCCTGTCAAGCGAGTGACCGGTTACGATACCCCGTTACCGCACGTCTTTGAGCCTTTCTACCTCCCGACGAAGTGGAAATTGTTAGACGCAATAAAGAAATCGATCAAATATTGATAGATAATGAGGGGTCCTCCTGTTCATGCATCATTTTCATCACGAGCAACGGGATCTTGAGTGTTCGAGTGACTAGGGCGAATATCCATTCCGTTTGTGCGAGAAACTCATCTTGACTGATTGATCGATTCTCTGTAAGTTTGTGCCAAAATGGATGAGCGTTGTTTAGCCGACGAAGGAATGTTTTGAAGAGGAGATGTGTCATTTGCTATTCCCTTGTGACCATATCAAATGACTAGGGCCCGAGACTACATTCATGATGGTGACAATGATGAACTATATGCAGAACATGCAAGTGCATATTTCCGAGACGAAATGCGTTTTATTGTACGCATATTGAGCATATGCTCTGCATATTCTGCAGATCGCGTGCATAAAGTTCCGGGCCCTACACATGACAATATTGTTGAGTGCAATAAAATGATGTGGTTCGTTGATGAGTCCATTCATATCTTGGAGCGTTACTCGCAAAGCTGGTCATCAAGAACAGACGACTGTTGCCGGTGAGATTTGGTCGGATACGACCGTTTTTATTTACAACAAGATAATATTAGGCGTCATGCAAGTCGACGATATCACAGCCTTAACTTCGGTAGAGATTGTCAATAATGTTAAACAGAACTGAGTTCGTGTAGATGAGGGTCTCGTTTTGCTGGATTTCAGCGGAAACCTGATTGATCCTTTCGTTGAGTTCTGCTTCAGAAGGTTTCACGTTCATCTGCGACAGCGTTTCCAGGAGCAGACTCCTCTGTTCCGGAGAAACTTTCTGCGCGACCAACGCCGCTGCGTTCACCACACGAATTATCCGAGATCCTTTCGAATATTTCTGCAGGTGTTCCATGAGAACGGAAAGATAATCTTCGCAGGTGTCTTCATCGGCGTCGCCCAACAATTTCACGATGATGACAGCGGCGTGCTCGCTCTGGCGGAGGGTTTCGACAACGTTTGGTATCGACGAAATGTTTTCACAAAACAACTCAACGATCATATGCTGGATATCGTCGAGATAACCTTCGACGGGAAGCACCAAACCTTTCGGGAACTTGCAGAGGAGCTTCGATAGAAGTTCGAAATACCGTTGGGGGTGTTTGGATTCCAAAGTCTCGAAGTAGGTGTGCAGCAGGGTGTTGGCAACAGTCGATGCAACAAGAACCACTCGCCGGTAGTGTTTCATGCTCGAAAGCGTGGAAACCATCCGTTCGAGGTACTGATCACTTTTGTCGTCAGAGGAAAACGTCTCTCCGAGCAGCAAGTTCATATTTGCTTTGATGGAATCCATGACGTCCTGCTTCGATTTATCATGAGGAGCTATCAAGGCAGCGGACACGGCAGGACAGAGAAGGAGTTTCCGGAAAACATGTTCGAAGTTCTCTTCGGTGATGCTGGCCGCCAAAACTTCGGTGAGATCGATGTGCTTCGGGAAGCGAGCGAATATTTTCAAATACCCCGGAAAGTTGTACTGAACGTGACGCGTGATGTGATGAAGATTGTTCTTCAGGAATCCGACAACCGTATGGGCGTTCGTGGTGTCGGAGAGCGCGGCGGAAATGATTGCGGACACGCTCACATTAGCCAACGCCACGCTTCTTTGGGGGTTCTGAGAGAACTTTCCGCAGAAGGCTTCGACTTGTAGACAGAGCAGGAAATCATTGGTTTTTATCTTGTTAACGACTTTGATGGCCCAGTTGAGTTGGGACTCGTCGCACGAGCACAGATCGTTGAGACACTCGACGGCTTTGCATAGGGCGTTTGCGTGCTCCGTGACGTTCTGTTGTACCGCTAGCTCGACGACGGCGGAGCAGTACTCCATGGTCGCAGCGTACAGAGCGGACTTCTTGGGGTGGTTTTCCGAGTTGCAGATGTTGAGCCAGACCGGTAAGAGCGAGAACGCCGCTATGTTGAGGAATTGATCTGCGCTGTACGATCGTACCTGGGTCGCGGCGGTGAAATTTCTCTTGTTCGGATCGTTTAGCCAGCCAGGAAGGAGTTCTATGATGCTATCCTTGGCCAGAGGAGAAACCCTGTCAGGATGCATCTGTGCAAGCTGAGTATAAAAGCAGAGGATGCTTCGTTTTGTGATTGGATTCACTTTGGGATCCTTCAACGCGTCGAGAATTCTTCCGTCGACTTCTGAGAAATCCTTGATAGCTAGAAGCAACAGAGGGAGCAGCAGCTCGATCTGAGGTATTGTCAGAGAGGGCAGCACACAATCAAGCTGCTCTTGCGAGATGAAATGCTGAAGGACGGTCAGAGCCAACTGCTGGTCCGCAGCCGGAGTCAGTTTGTCGAGAACTACCGACAGCAGCATGTCGGCGACTTCAGCAGCCTGAGGTAGGTATTTGGTGTCGCAGTCGAGACAAGCTCTGTGGAGTCATAACAAAGTCTCTTTGGTCAGGTGCTTCGGTAATGTCTCCAGAACCTGAGCGAGGTTGTCGTGCCGGATCGAGGACACCACCGAGAGAGTGTCTTCCTCCCGAGTAGAATTTGACGATATGGACATGGCACTGAAAATGAACATTTGTGAATTATCGAGCTCTGAACCGGAATTTCGACCCCTGCGAGAATTC
Source organism: Neoseiulus cucumeris (assembly GCA_021527715.1). Classification (NCBI taxonomy): domain Eukaryota; kingdom Metazoa; phylum Arthropoda; class Arachnida; order Mesostigmata; family Phytoseiidae; genus Neoseiulus; species Neoseiulus cucumeris. The sequence goes on from JAJSRV010000111.1 coordinate 301,837, forward strand.
GCAAGTTGACCAACGAGAGACACCTCCAAGCGAACCGCGGTGAATTCCGATATCTGGCGACAGAAAAAGCGCAAGCTACTTCCAGACGAACACAAACGAGCACAATGAAATGCCTTGCTTCTAGTGTCTAGCTTCTACTCGGCGAGTTCATGTATCACATGGACGAGGATCGATTCGCCATCGTACAGAGATGTATTGTCGAATAGAAGAAGGAAGCTGTCAACATGGTTTACACAGAGAGAGAGAGAGTGTTTATTTTAACAGATACTCAACGTAAATCAACAGAATATACAACAGTAGGTAATGTCCCATTCCTCCGTTCCTTCCCTCTGTATTCTCCTGTGTACTTTATTCTCTCGTTTCTGTAGAATGTTTGCGGAGGGTTTGGGGTAACATCGAGATTCCACTTCGAGCCTCTGTCTAAGTCATTTCATGATATCTTTGTTTTTGGGAATGCTAGGTATCGATGGTTGAATGACTTTGGGGTATGTCAAGCTTCGAGTGGAAACCGCAATCACTCCTCTTAGCTCCTCGAGTAGAAATAATCAAGAGTTACGTAAACGATCATCAGTATTTAAAGCCAACCATCACCTCAGTAATAATAATCGTATGTTATTGTCGTTATATCGTTAATTATCATCATCATCATCATTATTGTTATCGTTATTATTGTGTAACAGAAACTTTGCCTCAAACGTAACTAACATTCAGATTCTAAACCTAACTAACAGTAGAAATTTCCAAGTAGTAAGCAGGCGCTCAAGACGCAGAGAAGACCTACCTAGCTAGCTAGCTACACGTATTGTCACTGCCATGGAGAGAAGTCGAACTAGAAGCGCTCTTTGCCGTCTTGCTTCTGTCTCAGCTACGCTCAGGTCATACTGGAATGGGTTAGAGATCAATCTGAGTTTTCTGAAAATGATGTGATTGAGTTTATGCGGACTTCGGCGGTCACACTTCTGCCCGACCGCCGACTCGTTCTCCTCGCCTCCGCTCAGCCACTTCCCCCTCCCCTCCCCTCCCCTCCCCTCCCGTTGTCGTTCCCAACGTCGCCGGCTGATACGGTTCGAGGGAAATCGGACGCCCCAGCCATCCACACTTAACACAAACTCTCCCGACCGAAACCGCAACTTCTTTGACTTTTCCCTCGTTGTCACCGCTCAACCAACAGCTCATTGCTTTCATTTTTGTCCGCCTTTCGTTACGGCGTTGTCGCCATCGCGAAAGGCGGTGAGTGCAGCAGCGAGGTTTTAGCACAGATCATTGGACTCCTGCAGCTGCCCTCGGATCCTCGAGAGGATCTCGGTATTCCATTTGTCAAAGCGCGTTACGCTCTCGAAGTCTGCGACTGCGTTCTGGAAACCTTCGAGATCCTGATCCTCGAGTTTGTTGGCGAGCGTCTTGACGAGTTTGTATTCTCGCGAATCCTGGAACGCGGGATACACCTCGCAGTATTTGGTAATGGCCTGCGTTGCGTTCAGACTGTCGATGCAGAGGTGACAGATGGCGGCCTTGAAAAAGTAATCTTTCGCGCTCGATTTGAGCAAAGCGTTGTCGACGGCCGCCTTGCCGACCTCCTCGTAGATATGGATCGATTTCTCGTACTTCTCCAACATCGCACTGTGTTTGGCGACCTGCAGAAGGCACTTGTTCGCCGTACTGTGCGCCTCTTCGCCTTTATAGAAGTCGGCGGCCTGCTCGTAGTGGTGGATGGACTTCTCGAAGTCCTGGATCGTTTCCTCGTAGATTTCCGCGATCGCTTGATGGTTCTTGGCAGCCATGGTGAATCTACCCATGTCCGTATAGATCTCGTTGCCCATCTGCAGACATTCGATCGCTTTGTGTGGCTCGGTTCGCTTGTAGCAATGAGACGCTTCCGTGTAGAGGGTTGCGGCTTCATGCTTGTTTCCAACTTTGAAGTGGAGCTCTGCGCTTTTCGAGTACGCGGATCCGCCCGCAGACCATTTTTTCGAGAGTTTGAAGCTGTTGGCTGCTTTGGAATAGAGCTCGCACGCGTCGATGATCTTCGACTCGGCATTGAACATCGAACCGAAGAATCCTTGGGCCGAATTTAGTTTTTTGTCGGCCTCGGCCAACAGCTGCATAGCTTTCTGCTCGGCGTCGGCAGGCATCTGCAATTCAGACAACTTGGTTCGTTCGACTCTTCTTTCATTATTATCAGCGATGACCGCGGCGGTGGCAGCAGTAGCAGCAGGTGGCAGGCAGGCAGGCAGGCTGTCTAAAGGACGACGTCCGAGCGCGGTTCCGACATACCAATCAACCGACCGACCGAACAACCAGCCAGCCAGCCCGCGAACTAAAGAAAAGGAACTTGAAGGGAACTCAGGAGACTCGAACGATGCATTTGGGCGAGCTTAACTCGACACCAAAACAGAAAACAGTATCCTAAGTATGGTTGACAAATGAACGAAAACTCAAGTCGGCCCAAGCTCGACGGGGTGCTTATTGCTCTTTCCGAAACGGACCGCGGAATCATCATCCACAATATGTGCTAAGAGGCAGCGGGATCTCGAGAGGTAGAAGAAACAACTCGAAGAACTTAAATGAATCGTTTCGTCACCATCGTATCTGAACCGGACGAATCGTGGCGGGCCAAACGTTCATCGAATTCGTCGATCTCTGGTGAAACTCATCAAGAACTCGAGTATGGCCAAATCCCCAGTGAAAGCTGGCTCGGCCAAGCTAAGACGTATTTTGACGTTCGAAGTGGTTTCGAATTCCAAAGCGCGCCGAACTTCTGAGAGTCGCGATACGGAGCAACGTCAAGCTAAGATTAGGGATCGAAGTCGATGATTCGTCTCTCATTCAGATAGGAGTCACGAGAAGGGCGGAGAAGAGGAATGGGCGTTTCGTGCAATACTCATCGTCATACACAATCGTCTGAAGCCATGCAACGTTCGGAAAGCTCGTTTTGCGAACTACACAGGAGTCGGAAGGGAGAAAACTGAACAATTAACGCCAACGAGAACTCACCGTTAGCTCTTTGACAACTCAGCTGACAATACACATCCGATGAAACCACAGCAGCAGTGAGAGGGGCCGAGCGAGCGAGTGGGAAACACACACAGTCCAGAGAAGCGAAGAGAGTGCGGTTCGCGCATTCGTCGAGGGCAACTAGATCCTAGTCAGCGGTCGAATGGTCCACATCGTGGGAGTTTCTCAACGGTTTCCAAGTTTCTCCGATCCCCGAGAGCGTCGGTCGTGAGCTGTTGCCTCGGGCATTCCAGTGCGCCAGACACGCGCTCAGGATCGAAAGTTTGGAAGCATTGCGCTGACGTTAATTTGTGGAAGTCCGGTCCAGGCATCCGATTTTTTGGAAAAACAGAACGTTTGTAACGGCACCTCCCAGGAACGGAAAAGCGCGGTATCTTGACCATACGTTCTTGAGTAACGGCAGAAACAAGGCGAAGAATGCCCAAGAATGGTTTCAAATTCAAGACTGAGTAATCGCCTCTAGCAGACGAGTTTACCAGCAGTGCTGATGATGATTTTTGCTGAAAATGAGCGAAACCCCGACAAATCCGATTCGGTGCCGTTCTTTTCGGTAAAAGCCTCCGCTGTGCGAAGCATTCAGGACAGCGCTCTAGGTCCAAAACTTGATCGCTCTCAATAGGTACCAGGCGATGGCATCACACTCTGGACAACATTCCGCTGTTTCTAGAAATACGAGTACCTATCTGAATCTTCTTGACTTGGTCAGTCTCTACTCACTTTCGAGAAAACTAAGAGTGAGAATCGATTCGGAAACCACAACTTGCTCGGTCCCGTTTCCGTCATCGTCCTTGCCTTTCACAAGGTACTGCGTATCGGATCTGTCTTTCAACGATTCAGGTTTCAGTTACTCGATACGACGAGCGAATCCCGCCCGTGACAAAGTCGTCTTCTGCGCTCTATTTTCCTGTTACGTCCCTTTTCCCGCCCCCCCCCCCCAACAAGGACGCTCTCGGCCTGTGTTCCGGAGGTGGGGTACCGGGGGTTCGTGGACCCCTATTGTTGCACTCAGCTCGACATGCTGGGCTCTCCTTTCACGTTTCACCGTGATCGGAGAAACTTCGGCTCTTTCTATGACGAACTTTCACTTATGGTGAATTTGCATTTGCAGTTTGAAGACAACAGCTCGTACGCGCGTACTGCTGCAGCGTCTCTCTCGTTGGTGTTTGTCTCCAGAGTGAGCACGATGTGATTCAGTAGCTCTTTGAAAACGATGACCGCGAGGCCACGAACTTTTCCATCACTTACAACACGCACGGTTTCCACCACTGCCTCTACCAGACCTCGACGCACTGCGAGCCGAGTCTTTCCTGTGTCTGCGTACCTCGATGTAAATTGTGGGTGGTCCTGTGGGGGAGCGGTTTGCCCTGGGCGGCACAATTCTGGATGCCCTAGGGGCGGCATTTTGGTTCGCGTTTTCTCCTGAGAGGGGACGCAGGGGGCGGTATTTTTCGAAGTTTCGGGGTTTCCGCCCCTGGCGGCACATAGCGGAGTTACGCCCTAGTCTAGGGAATTCACATTCAACTTCCTCCCTTGCCTGGAAAGGCTGATGAATGGATCGGATGATTATGTGCATGACTTCCTGGTTTGTTGATGTTCAATTCATCGTGCGCGGATGAAATAGTCTCGGTCGCCGGTGTACGAGCGAATGCTGAGCAAACTGATAAGAGTGAAGTGGTTCTTCTTGGAGTCGTTGACGTATTTCTTCAGGGCGCAAGTTTGCGCAGTCGATATAATTTTTTCTGATTCGTCTCATGTCCGAAGAGTCAGAAAAAATCTGCAGGGACACCTCTATAGAGCCCGATGACTCGAATTTCGTAGGACAGAGATGTTTTCATGCTCTTCTTCTCCGAGAGATATCGATGAATTTCGGAAAGAAAAGTGGAAATGACCGAGGCCACCTTAGCACTGATTATTTTAGTTCAGGCATCAATCATTTTTGAACCTCCATCAATCATTATGAATTGATGGATACTTGGTCAAATAGTTCCTGATTGTATCAGCCCTTAACTTTGTTGGGCAAATATCGTCGTAGTGATCGGCCTCCGATCAATTCATCCATGGATTGATGGAGTGTGATTAATGAATAATGCCTGAACTTTCAAGCTCTACTGGTCATCTTCAAGACTCAGAAGCTGGTTTCAAGGAGAGTTGTAAGATATGAAGGGAAGAGTGTTTGCCGCCGCTGGCTCACAGAGGAGCGCCATCTTGGATGGAGGTCATCTGACGCAGACCCCGGAAAATTGGGGGCACTTTCTGAGAATATGCTCGGCGACTTACCGAGGCGCTCCTGAAGGCGCCGCGACGGCGAGTTGGTGGCCGGTGGCGCCTAGTGGCTCAAAGTTACTGGGATAAAGCTCCCAGGCAGTGCAGCCCCTCACGCTCGCCGGTCATGTTGATTGTAACGAGCTGGAAAGTTTACAAAATACCACAGACCCGATAATTACTCGGACCCTGATGTCCCCGCGCCCGAGCTTTTCGGTCCGTGCACTGATGTCTGACCTCGTCTATTGGCGCTAGGTGACCCGCTCAGCTTTTAACGCCGGTTCCACTGGAGTGTGGTGAGTGGCGAGATCCTCTCATGTGGAAGGCCGCAGCAGCGGCAGTGAGAAGGAAGCCTACCACCACCACCACTGACAACAACAAAACGTTCCAAAGTGTTGATGTGACATCGGTCGTCGTTCGACGACTGCTCCAAGGAGGAGGTGACGATTAGCGCACCGTATTGGACTGCACAAGGTACAATTTGACGCGCCTTCCACTCCTGGTCACCTGACATCTAATTGACAGTTCTCAGAAAGCTGAAGAGGATTAGTTTTGGCTGTGCCGGTTGAGCTTACGCTTCGAGTTGTCTCATGAGCTGATCCCAGTCGTGGCGGTGCAAGCACTCATCGTGAGGCAACTGGTGTTCGTGGTATAGTTTTGCAAGAATGGCAAAGTTTGTTGCGGTGGCGAAGGCGTCTTTGTCCGGGGAACGAACAATCCGAACGAGTGACGAGGACGCGATCGAATCATCTCACAATCTAAACATCATCGTTTCGTATTAAGCCATAACCGTCGAGAGACAGACGGGCAGAGTTTAGTCATGGAGTCGGCATCGAGCAGTTCCAGTTTGGACAGCGATGGAAAACAGCACAATTTCGACTCGGGTCGAGTCTGGAATGGAATGTCGGTGGGGATGAGTGTTGTTTGTTTAGGAAATTCTATCCTCGATGCGAGTGAATGGGACCACAAGAACAACAACAGCGGCATCAGCAACGCAAACAGCGACAGCGAGTACAACAAGTTGTTCAAGTGGAACGCCGACATAAATCACTGTCCATGTGCTCAACACAACCAAGCGCCATGCTCTTGCACTTGCCGACTATCAGCTGGATAAGTTGCTGCGCCGCCGTTGTTGCTGCTGTGATTCCATGCCGTCCTCGATGTTGCTGCTTTTGTCGCTGCGAACTGCACTTCACCGGAGTCGGAGCAAGTCACCGAAGGAATCGCACGAGACGGCGATGATTCGAATGTTCGCCCAGTGTGTGATCAATACTGGTCTCGTTGTCACCGAAATTGACGGCTCTCGCAGCCGGAACGAGTTTTCCCTGCGGCCGCATACACACAAACGCACAAACTCCTACACAGTCACATCGATAGAATGGGTTGTCAGTCGTGTCTTCTGTAACATACGTCATTCTCGTGTATAGCTCTGACGTCTAACCAGAATTTATCGCTGCGTTCTCGATTGATGTAGTGGACTTGTGGTAAGGTGGTTGAGCTGAGTGTGGCGAGTGGGTGGCAGTCACGATTTCTGTTGCCGCCGTATCAGACCGACCTGACGATATCTTGCCTTTTGCTCTAGCCCAGCTTTCTCGGCCAATTACGATCGCGGTGTCCAGTGTCGACGAGGACCGTCAAATGCTCCGAACTCCTCCGAGAGGATTCGTTTACGATGCATCGCCGTCGCTTGACGCTTGGGTAGTTGCCAGTCCATCAGTCATCCATCCACTCACTCCTGTGTAGTCCCCGGACCGTCCTCGCTAGATATCACCACTACTCGGCGTCCCCGCCGGCAGCCTACCCGTCAGCATGTCTACCTCGGTTGCTGCCAGGCAGGCTGGGAGGACGGGCAAGCCGTCGTATTCGTCGTCGTCGTTGTCAATATGCTCTCTTAGAATAGAAGACGACGACGACGACGTCGTCGGTGGTAGTTGTTGGCTTGTGTTCCGCTCCACTCCCTGAGTGAGAGAATGGCGACTTTGACTCGGAGCTGCGACTTAATTCGGTTCGATTTGTTTTGTTTTTTCATTTCAGATGGACGCGAGATACATTCCGGCCCTCCGTCGACTCGTGCCTCCTGACCACCGAGCCCTCGGATGCGTCCGGTGTATGATCTCGAGAGGCCGGAAACGAACCCCTCAGGTGTGCGTACTTGTCGAACATATGCAGGAGCATTGCGTTCTCATTTGCGCGGAGGAAGGAGCGCTTCCAAACGCGACCCTGAAGTCGGATTCGCGCTTCCCCATCAACGTAGATTTTAAAATTGACATAGGTGAGCATCGTCACTCAGGTGGCTTTCCTTCATCCTTTGATTCGTTAGTTCTAAAAGCTCGTCCCTGACCTTCTAGTAGCTGCAATGTTACTTTTCCACTTTAGGTACTTTACTGTTTTCTCGTTCTTCCAGAACCCATCAGCACTGTTGGGGGATCCCGGATCATTACAGCGAACCTTTCGTACAAGAGAAAGAAGCTCATATTCGAAGCGGATTATGACGACACCGCCGACCGTTTCGTCAAAGAGATCAGCAAGGCTTTCGAGAACTCCATATACAGAACGACGCCAGCTTCAGACTACCTCTGGGTGGAAGTCTATAAGAACAACAGCAAGTGAGTTGAGTTGAGTCGAATCGACTTTCAGATGATTCAGAGCTTCTCATGCTATAGCGGCCGTTGCATTCACAAGCGACGATGTTGGCTTCCGTCCGAGAATCTCCGTTAAAGCATGAGTTTTGTGATGTTCAGGTTTTTCCTCGATGTTAACCCAGAGGACGAGGACGACCTCGGCGAGGAGAACAAAGCTTCCAGGGAATGCATGGTCAAATGTCTCATGCAGGAACGAGAGGATGAATTCACAGTGCTCAACCAATTCAGGTAGGCTTGGGATTCCCCGCTTCTTTGTTTAACTCATTCAGCTGTAAGCGACTGTGACTGACAATGACAACAAGCTCTCGATAATCTCTCCTTCTCGATCCATGTTCATATTCATTCGCGGAAACGCCCGGGACCAAATCCGACTTACTTACGGTTGGTTGGAATCATCTTTCAGAATATTCACCGGAACCTGGAACGTCAATGGAATGGCGCCTCCAGAATCTCTGTCGGAATGGCTGGCGAGCTCCGCGCCGAGTGACCCGCCGGACGTGTACGCGATAGGCTTTCAAGAGCTGGATCTCTCGAAGGAAGCGTTCGTTTTCGCGGATTCGCCTCGAGAGAAAGAATGGCTGCTCAAAGTGAAAGAGGGCTTGCATCCGAAAGGACGCTATAGGGAAATCAAAACAGTCCGACTCATCGGGATGATGCTCTCGGTGTTTGTCGAGGAGAAACACGCGCCGTTCGTCGCCAACGTCGATTGCAACTCTCTCGGCACGGGAATCCTAGGCATGATGGGCAACAAGGGCGGCGTGGGCGTCCGGCTCGACCTGCATTCGACTTCGATTTGTTTTGTGAATTGTCATCTGGCAGCTCAAGCGGAGGAGCGCGAGCGACGAAACCAGGACTTCAACGACATCCGAAACAAACTCTCCTTCAAACAAATGCGGCCGGCCAAGTCCGTCAGCGAACACGATCAGATATACTGGCTGGGAGACATGAACTATCGTTTACAGGACACGACGAAAGAACAAGTGGAGCAAGCGTGCGCCAACAACGACTTCAGCAGCCTCTGGGAACGGGACCAGTTACGAGACCAGCAAGCGAAACGCATAATTTTCATCGGATTCGAGGAAGGCCCCCTAAACTTCAAACCGACGTACAAATACGATGTCGGAACAAACCGATGGGACACTAGTGAAAAAGCTCGCGTACCTGCCTACTGCGATAGAGTTCTGTGGCGAGGGAGCAACATCCGTCAGCTGTCGTACCGAAGTCATGATAATTTAGTGATTTCCGATCACAAACCCGTGCTCGCCGAGTTTAGTTCCGGTGAGTCAGGTTCTCGAACGTATTCTGAAGACGGTGATTTCGCATAACTCGGATCGTTTGCATTATTCCGCACTACTAGTCACTTCCGTTGAAATGCTCACCTCAAAAACACGCAAACAAAAGAGAATCGTCCATGTTCACTCGAATCGTTCGCGTGCTCATTGCTTGTTGATTGCAGGAATCCGGGTCGTTGACGCGGTGAAACGCAAAGAAATCTACCAAGAGCTCATGAAACAGCTGGACAAAGAAGAGAACGATTTCATGCCACAAGTCACCGTAGACGAGCATTATCTTAATTTCGGACGGGTACATTTCTACGAGAGGGTGCAGAGGTCGTTCAAAATAACAAACACGGGACCGGTCACCGTGAGATTCCTCTTCAAAGAACAACCCAAGGGAAGACGCTACGCAAAAGATTGGCTCAAAGCGGACCCTCACAACGGCACACTGAAGAAAGGCGAATCCGTGAGTTGATCACCCGTTGCGCTTTGAACGATGGTCGAGAATGAATCTTCATCTGAACAAGATTCTATGATCTGAGCTTGTTGATTGGACATTTCAGTGCGATATCACGTTAGAGATTTTGGTGGATCCCACGTCGGCGTCGAAACTCAACATGGGTGAAGAGAAGATGAACGAAGTCCTTGTTCTGCATTTGGTCGACGGCAAAGACATTTTCATATCGGTCGATATGGAGTACCAACATAGCTGTTTTGGCTGTTCTCTCGAAGCTCTCGTAAGGCACCTAACACCCATTGGACTGCTGCCGCATGAAACTTTGATAGCTCTGGTAAGTGCAAACTCCACGGTCCACTCGTAGCACCATTATGCACAGCACTGGATGACGAAAAATTAAGTTCTCAGGAGAAGGATCCTGTCAAAAACGCGGAGATACAAGTGCCCTTAGAAACTCCGACTGAGCTTTGGATTATCATGGACGTCCTCCAGCGGAAAGGTCTCAGCGGCGGCAATATTTTTGGGAAATCAGGCAGCCAGAACGAAATACAGGAGATCCGCGCAGCTCTGGACACGAAAAAACCAGACGGACAGCTAGACGGTGAGTTACACGGGACTCAATGGGGATCGATCGATGCAGTAGTGCCACGGAAAGTCCATGACGGTACCACAGGCTCACAGGCGGTTGTATTTCAGTGAGCGTGCACGCTGTAGCCGAATGCCTTCTGTTGTTCTTGAGTGCTCTGCGTGAGCCCGTCATCCCGTTCTGCTTCTTCAAGAAGTGTATAGATTCATCGGCCACCTATACTCAGGCTAAAAGCGTTATACAGGAACTCCCCAAAGTTCACCGTGATACATTCCGCTACCTGGTGCTCTTTCTGCAAGAGTTGTTGCAGAAATCAAAAAGATTGGACGCCAACATGCTCGGTGAGTTCGCACACGTTCGAGGAGGATTCCCTTTCCAGTGTTGTTGTGATATGTCTGTGTTTCGGTGAATCGAGCGTGTGCTAAATTGAACGGAATGCTTTTGTTTCCAGCGACGATTTTCAGTGCCGTGATGATCCGACCTCCTCAGGATAGCCAGATGACCCCGAGCAAGGAGCGCACCAGATCTATTTTCCTCTACCATTTCCTCGTGAATCACTGCGAAGTTTGAGCCGTGGGCAATCTCATCACATGATTTTCCTGAATTCGAATTCGTACCATCTCACAGCTTTCCTCAGTATGACATCAGTTTTCAATGATATTTGACCTCAATCTCCCACGCTGATGGCCAACTGCTGGATCTGGGGCCTAATATATTTTTATTTTGCTATTTGAGAAGACGGGATACCGGCACAAGACACCACATGATGCACTTTTTAGTAACACATTGTGTAGCAGATGATCCTTTCACTCCTTTTCAAGCTTCCTCCGAGGAAGCTGCCAAGTCGAAGACAACGAACAATTTCTACTGCAAAGACGTTATCAGCAATTTTGAACTGTTGTTCCCGGCGTTGGAATGCTTCGATCCCACCGATTTGATTGATATTAACCCAGAGAATGATGCAGAGTTGACAGAACAAGGAGGCAATTGATTGTAAATACCACGACACAAAGTCCGAACGAGTCCACTGCCCTCAGACGGCATTTCGGACACCGACGTCGATTTCACCATCGTTGATCATTTCTTTATCATCTAGCGTTTGTAAATATTTTCTTATCAAAAAATAGACCTAACAAACATAAACAGAACGAACCACTTGACAGTTCTCCCTTTGCTTCACACCTGTCAGCATCTGCTGTTTGCTTACTGCAGATGTCGAGTATGAAACATCGGGATAATGAAAACGTAATAAACTGCTAGACGTAGATGAAGTGTGTGGTTTTTTTGTCAGTCGAATCATTTCGTTGCTCTTAAACTTCGAATTCCTCATCCCTCACTTATTTCATCTGCAAACACGTGGGCGCTCATAGGATTGAAGACCATTCAAGTTTCAGTTTTTCCATCGTCTGTATTCTTCGTTCTAAAATATCTCGTTATTCGATGGCTATTTACATGAACAGTGTCCTAAAAAGAATAAATTCAACAGACGGATAGTTGTTGACGGAGCTTCTCAAACAACAATGTCGGAGGTGGAGTCGGCAAGGATTCAAAACTATCGATCTCTCCTCCCTGTACCATGGAATGCCGAAAAGAGAAAAATATATATCCTTCCATATCTATGCGCCTTAAAAGCGTGAAGCTCACGGCGAAACAACGCGGTGCCAACATTGAACGTAATCAGGAAGGCCGAACACGGATTTGAACTTTTGAAGATAGACAACCGCTTCTTCCAAAATGTCCGGACGTCCTGCTATGGCTTCTACAAGGGCGTTCAGGGTACAGTCGTCCTGAAGACAGAAATCCCTACAAAGCTGGAATGCCAGAATCAGAGAATCTCTTTGGTTTCGTTGAAGAAGATGCTCGATCATTTGGCAGACCAAGTCCTCAGACGTGAGGAACGAATTGAGATTGACGCCGTGATTGCGAACTTTCATTGTGTACAGCAGCTGATTGCACTGAAGCGAAAGCGATTTAGGAGAGTCGCTCAGAAGCGAAGTCGCCGTAGCGTCGTCGAACGCACAGAGCACCGCCAGAGTGGATCGAAGCTGCTGGTCAACACCGTACGAGGTGGTGTTTTGAAACACGAGAAATTGGTTCATCAGTTGAACCCCAGTGTCTTCCGGAAGGACAACGAGCAACCGGATGATCTTGATGACCTCGTCGAAGTCCATGATGCTCGCCTTTGATGCCCCGTTCATGATCTGGTTGAAGTTGAAGGTTGCCGTCACCTCGGTCTGGTGGTCGGGCAAGCGCGCCTTCATGATCCATTTGTGGAGGAATCTCGCCAGAAGCTCCTTCGTTTTCAAGTTCGAGAGTTTCGCGGTTTGCTCGATTACTGGCAGGACCCTGCAGGCTTCGAGACTGAGCGCCGTGTCCAGTTTGTGCTCGAGGATGCTGTTGACCAGGTCGTTGGGGTCCGTGCACCGATTGAGATACGAAGTGTCTTCAAAACTGTTCTCCCTCAAAACTAGTTCGCACCCTAGAGCTCTGAACTGGGATTGGAACGTTTGCGCGAGCTTCGAAACCCCGTTGCAGTCCTCGGCGTACTGCCAGAGGGCATGGGCGATCTGGACCTTTGTTTTCCCGCGGGGTAGCTCGTTGAACATGTGTAAGGCACTGCTTAGAGCTTTTTTCTCGTCTGTCATGTCGTCGACTAGTTTCATGAAGAAGTTTATGAAGTTCTCATCGCAAGTGAAGAAACTCGCTCTTTGTTGATATTTCTTCACAAGGTTCGAAAGAGCTAGAACTCTCATGTCGTCGGGGGGAAGATCGATCAGGTGCGCAACCGAAACCCAATCGTCGATGTTGTTTCCGCTGAGCTCTCCCTCAAGAACCACCTGAGGGTTGTTCATGACAACTCTCAAGGGGATCCGCCGCAGAGCTATGTCGGGCACAACGCAAAACTCTGGGTGCAGCAGCGTCCATTGGCGGCTTTCTTTCGCAGAAATCTTCCCTTTCCGGACGTAGCCTTTAAGGAACAGCAAGAGACGCAGTTCCCGTGCATGGTCCCGGTTGAGCGCCATGAGCTTATCGTAGATGTACTGCAGGACTTCATAGCAATAATCGTCGACCTGCTGCAGGGTCTCCTGCAGGGTATCCCGGGCTTCGTCCGGCGACAGGAGCGACAAGATGCTGTCGGCTTTTGGAAAAACCTCCAGATAAACCTGCTGCTGCTTACCCTGATGGACATCCTCGGCGGCTGTGGTCGCCAAATGTTGGAAGAGTTTCGACGCGTGCGCATTCAAGGACCCGAGGGAAAACTCCTGCGCGAACTGACGCAACAGGTCGATGTTCATCACGTGGCTCTGGGTGAGCTTTTCAGCGACGTCGTCCGCGTTCTTTTTGTTGAAACCTTCCTTGAGGATCTTCTTGGCATCGACTCCGTACTCGGAGACCTTCAAACACCATTCGCTTGCTTTAAACGTCGCCGCGAGGTGGGGCTTCCCGGGCAGCTGCAGCATGTCGCTGACCAACAGTCCAACGGACGACAGTTTGTTGACCATGACAGTGCTCGACAGGGACTGGGCGAGTATCGATTGGAAGTACTGAACCAGCAACTCCGATCCAAGCGAGGCTAAAACGTGCGCAGTCAAGTACAGATCAGTGTATTTTGCAGAAATGTGCTCCTTGATGAAGGTCCTGGTGCAGTCCGTGATCATTTTGGTGAACTGCTGGGGCTCATCGATTTCGTAGTGACTCAAAACAAGTCGAACGCACTCGAGAAGTTCACTCGAAAGGTCAACGGCGGAGACCCGTTGCAATTCGTCGAAGCAATGCTTGCTGGCGCCGACGATTTTCTCCAACCAAACTTCCGAGGACATTTCTCGAGTGCTGTCGTCGAACGCGATGTTCACCAATTTGTTCACGCTCGAGATCACCGTTTGCGGCATCAGGACGCTGCGAGCCGAATAATCGCAAGAGAACTTCCAGCAGACGAACGGATCGGTGCTGGAGTTCCGGTTGAAGTGGCCCAGGATCGTCGTCCACATAGAGTACAGGCTGTACCTCGAGTCGTGGAAGTCGCACCTCGCAATCATCTTCCCGAGGATTTCGCTCATCTGGACGGCGGAGTAGTTCGCTAGGATATACTGAACGGCTAGAAGGCACTCACGTTGATGAACGTCCTGTCGGAGGAAACAGGACGCGATCTGCGGGATTTTGGGACTTGAGCTTTGCACGGCGTGGACGAGAACGTCGTAGAGTATGTCTTGTATGAAACATCCGCGCTCTTTGCTGTACAGATATAGTTCACAGAAAACCTCTTCGTCCGAGTCGCCTCGAATGTTGCTCAATATTTCTGCCATCGGATCGAGGGAGGCACGCGACATCATGAAATCCTGATGGGAACAGCGGACGAGACAGTGTTTCACCAAAGCCGCTGACAACCCCTCAAGATTCCCGCTATCGAAAACGCACTGCAGACGCGACCAAACGATTTTGTCGGAAAGTTCATCCGGGTATTCTTGCAGAATCTCTTCAACTCGCTCAGCGGCGCCCTCCTCACACTGCTTGAGGAGGAATTCAACGAGGATCTCAGCCCTAGACCAACCGACTTTTGACGCGATTTCGAGTAGTTCATCTATAGCTTCCCCAGCACCGATCAGGAGGGTGATCGTGTCATCCTCGTCGAGGTCCGCGTAAGGCACCGAATGACTCTTCAGCATCATTTTCAAGGGAATGTCTCGTTTGACTCGCTCGAGCTTCTCTTTGTGGACAAAATCCATACCGATGGCAATATCGTAAACCTCGGTCATACATTGTTTCCACGGAATCGATGCCGCCTCGATCATTGCCAACGCTGCTTTTGACATGAAATCGGGGTTAGCTAGAAGTTTGAAGATTCTGCAAGCTTTCGGTTCCCATTCGCCGGCCTCGTGAATATCCGACTGCGTGGATCTCAGGTAGTTGATGTAATCCAAGAGCATGTCGTTCAGGTCGACTCTTTTCCTGAGGCAGATGTCTTTTAGCGTGCCGTGGATGAAATTACGGAGTTCCATCTCGGTCTGCAGTTGATTCATGATGTAGAACATGAGATCTTTCTCCGACATTCCCGCCAGCTCCGATAAAGAGAGTTGCACGTGATACTTCTGCATCAGGGATTGGATGAACTCCATGTCTCTCCGGAGAGCGGCCATCTTGTAAACGGGAGAGCCTTCGTCCTTCAGACCTTGGAACATTTTCATGGCGTTGATGACCACGGGCAGGGACGTGGAATCCTCAGAATCTAAACTTAGAGCCAGATCGAATTCTCGTTGCAGGACCGCGATCAAGCTCAACGAAGCTTGCGGGAACGAGGCGGAGTCCCGAACCTCGGCAACGACAGCTGCGTCCACGACCTTCGACACGAGATCGTTGACGGTTTCCGGGAAATCTCGGATGACAAACGAGAAGAGCTTGCCATCGGTTAGCCACTTATTGAGATGATCGATTGAGGACGGGAGAACGGTTAGGAAAGTGACGATCGAAGCAGAAGATGCCGAACCGCTGATCATCTCTCGGTGTCGGAGCCAAATCGCGAAGGCCGTCGAAACCTGGTTGTGTCTCAGATACTCGACGATCAAGTCGAGCGTGGGAGTTTTCAGGAAACGCGTCCACGCTTCGAAAGTGTCCTCTTCTCTGACGATCCTGTACGTTGCCAGTTTGTACTGAGAGAGAACTACGTCTGCCAGCTGATTGCTGTTCCCGTTCCCGTTGTGCACGCGACTCAAATCCTTCGCGAGGAGCTCAAGAATGCGGGCCGTGTGCTCGAGCTTCGCCGGAAGTGATCGAATAACCGCGTGGTAAACGTCCAGTGGTGACGCGATTTTCTCGTAGAGCTCAAGCAGGCGCTCGAACACAGCTTCCACCTGTTGGCCGAGCTCTGAGCTCGCATCGATGTTCGGTCCCAGTTGATTGAGAGCGTCGTAGAACTCATCGAGGTAAACGTCCTGGACCGGCATTCTAAACATTATCGCCAAATCTTCTGCTTCTTGAAATCGTTTCTTGAGCAACAAGATCTCAAGTTTCTTCTCAGGCGAACTTTCGTTGACGGATTTCACCGTAACGGCGTTGAAGTCGTCGTTCAAAATGACGAGAACGACGTCTTCTTTCGGCCTCGTGTGCTTGGCCAGAAAAGTTTGTCCCTCAACGTCAACCGAGTATTCAAGTTTCATAGACGGCAGGCTATAGACCGAGATTTTTCTCGCTGAGTCCGACTCCTGTAAACCGATCAGCTGGATTTTGAAAACTTGATCGTCCTCGCAAGTCTGCGAAAGAGCAATGTCGTTGAAAACCAAGTTCATGATGAAGTCGATCAAGATGAAAGATCTCAAACAGATCATTGCGACACATCCTTCTTCGGACAAGGCTATGAGGTAACGTTTGCCACCTCCGACCAAAAGTTTTTTGATCCTACCGCCAGGGAATGCGGTCCAGACCCTGATCAGACTCTCATCGTCGAGCTTATAGAGAGCGCCCTCCGCGCCACAGGAGAAAATGAGAAGATCATCCACGAGAGCTATGCTGGATATGTCGTTGATGTCATGATCTGAGAGGTCCACAGTAGATATGTCCAGGAGATTCTGCAGTGAGTTATCTGCATTGTTCTCGCCATCTTCAATATCCTCTTCGACGAGGCGATCATCAGAAGAGGTTATTTCGGCCTCTAACTTTTCGATTTTTTTCTTCTTCCGAAACCAATGCACTCTGGCGTCGCTAGTGAGCAGGCACACGGCCTCCGCAGAACATTCGAGAAATAAAAACGATTTCACGATTTCCGATTCAGGTTCCAAGAGGCGTTGGCTGAATAGCGAATTGCCCTCGACGTCCAGCACTTCGAGTTCACCATTTCGCTTAGCGACGATAATCAATCGAATGTTGATGTCCGCAATTGATATGCAGTCCACTGTCGAATCGAGCTCCACCGCTGCACAGTGCTCGCCGTCTTGAAACAAGTGCAGCAGCTTATCGATGCTGAGTGCGATAAGATCCCCGTGATAAGTTGCTTTTATCTGCAAAATAGAATGAAAACTCGATGATTAGAACCTTCACCACAGAAATATTTCCCTGAGCGAAACAGTCGGAGAGTTTGTTTCGCCACCGGCTGCCGATATTCTAATTGTAGGTCGAGGAACCGAAGTAGAGAAACTCGACGACTTGCAACTCACGTCTGGAGCTCGAGTTGAGGTGGCTGAGGGATGGATGGAGAATAAGGTTTCCGCCCGATGAAGTCCTTGCAGAGAGAATTTCTGAGTTTCCTGAGAGAAATCCGTTTCGATTCTATCCCACAGGGGCGATTCCGGAGTTGACTGCGGAACAAGGGATCATCGTTATTAAACTTCTCATGCGATCTCGGTCGTGATGTGAGCAAAGCTCGGGTCGAGCCCACACTGCGAGCCGTGGCTCACATGACAGAAAGTTCTCGAGTCGCGTCTGATTCGAGAAATTGGGAGAGCCAGCTGTCAAATCGCTCTCGTTGGCCTCTGCCATCGGAACTGAGAATTCTGATTCTGAACATCAGACCCCGACTACAGTTCGAATGAGCTGAATTCGGAAAACGCTTGAAAATCGTGACCATTCTTTTCTCTGCACTACCGCATTGCGGGCGACCAATAGTGTCATCATGAGTCAGTAAGGACGAGTCGTTCCAATTGGTTGGAAGAGGAACTTTCCATTACGTGAAAACAGTGGAGGAACTCACCGTCTCAGTTTCCATGTTGACATCTGTCAACGTTGAGTCTTCGACGTCCATGATCGGTTAGCTGTTCATCACACCAGCATGGTTTCCTCTGGGGAACAAATCACAATTTGAAACCATGACTTGAACACTGAACGAACGACACACCACACCAGACACTCGCGCCCACGCGAGTAGCTAAACGACTCGAACCCCATCCGATTCTCTCTTTCTCTCTCTCGGGGGCTGGGGCTAGTGATTCGGCGCTTCAATGCGTGACTGACTCCAGAATGGATGGGACGCGACATCCATCTCCACGGCACCCTGTCTTGGACATTGCGCGCTCCCAGGAAGTGTATCCCCATTCCGAAATTCTACCTTGACTACGACGTTTGACTGTTGTCGGTTGGGGTTCGGTGGAGCTCTGTCCAAACAGAGTCTGGGGTTGGCTGACCACACCCGATGGCCGATTTCACAACACACCTCAACATCCAGCTCGCAGAGACGAAGTCGGGGACACCTCTGACGAATTCCCGGGGTCGAACGACAGGCCAGAGTCGCTACCGCGGCGTTCCAGCCGATTTTTGCGCCAGTAAGCGATTCATGGGGACTTTTTGATGGTGGCGGCAACTAGCGTTCATAACGACTGAGCTCCCGCTTCCGGAGCTCAATGCCCCTCGAGTGGAACCCGAATCCCTTGGATATCTTCGAATGTTGAACTCTCTCGGTGGTCTGTTTTCAGAGTTTTGGGCTAGATAATTGAAAATCCGGTGAGTTTCAGGCCCGAACAGAGCTTTTATCCACCATAACTCGATCGAGGGTCGCGCAGACGGGTTCGCGCCACCATCTCTCGGTCTCCTCTGACCCAGCAGTTCGACGACGGCTACCAGAGCAACATTGCTGCTGGCAACAACAGTTTCATAGGCGAACTATCATTGGCTTCGGGAAGCGGTGGACAAGCCCGAATGTGGGCATAATTCGTGTGGAGTGAGTTGGAAAAGAGGCTTGACAACATGCGAATCACAGTGAAAATTCTCGGGGGTCAAGAATGTTCCGTAGAGGTATGTTCAATTGATGATGTTTGAATTTTACACAGTGGACTGTGACTTTTTGTTCCAAATAGAGAACGTTCACTGTCGCATCGACTGACTCACTGTCAACCCGAGCAGAGTCTCCAAACACCGAATAAGAAACAATTTCCTCGACGCAATCTCAGATTTAATTTCTTTCGTTGAGAGTTTGGCTATTTGGATTTATATATCAAAGAAGATCGCGGAAGTCGAGGCATTGTTGCAATCGGTGAAACAAATCCGAACGATTGCTGATTCTAGGTGACATCATCCATGCTGATTACGGAGTTGAAGAAGGAGCTTTCTCTGCGAATGAATATTCCTGTTGAGAGTCAGAAACTTGTGTTCAAAGGAAAAACGATGCTGGACTCCTCGAAAGTAGGGGAACACACTCTTGAAGAGGGTAAGTTCTTCTCTCGTGTAGTTTCTAATCTCCCCGATAGGGAGCCTGTTGTGAATCGGCGCGGTACCTCTTGTCAGGCGTGATAGTCCGACAATTGAGTTCTTTCGGATGATAGATTGCCCAGTACCTTCGTTTTCTTTACGGGAGCCCGACATGATTGGAAGAACTCGTGCTTCCAGGAGCGAAAGTTCATCTGGTGGTCAGCAAGGCGCCCGTGGCAGGGTCTTCCTCGTCGTCTAGTGTCAATTCCTCAAGTACAACTCATGAGCCCGAATTTTGGGCCATTCTCAATGATCTCCTCTCGAAGCATTTCGCCCCCGAAGACGTCGAGAAGATCATCAAAGAGTATCGAGCGGTGAGTTTTCGAGTTTATCGTATCGAATCCCATTGAGACGATCGAGACCGAGAGGAGATTTCATCGCCTCGTGCAGTTTGAAATCTGAATCTTTCCCACAAAAGAGAACTTATACTCCATTCTTTTTCCGCAGGATCTCGAAGGAGGACTTCAGTCGCTGAACTTGGATGATATTGAGCGCATGGCTCACGGAATCGTTGAGGGTCAGCAGCAATCTGCGTCAGACCAAGCAGTGTAAAAAAACTGATTTCTCGAGCGTCACGCTGTGTACATATGCACTCTCTAAGCTATTTTCCCCGTCGGATGCGTGTCTCGGAGGGAGACCTCGAAAGAGAATTGAGAATTCGTTGTATAATAAAACTAGGAGATACACTTAGGATAAGCCGAACAGCAAATACGTCTCAAGACACTCCCGGCATGATATATAATAATAATAATAATACCGAACAGGTCAGCGCAACAAGTCTAGAAGATTGAAGAGTTGAATGGGGTAGCGGTGTGCTGATACCATGAGTCTTCAGCGAAATTTAATACGATGAGATTGATGAGTTCCAAGAAGTGAATAAAGTTCTCATTTTTACAACAACAGAGGTGTCTGATATAGTATTCAATGTCGGAATGCGTTGTGCCACTGTGTTGTTCGGGAAATCTGACTCTTCGTGGAGATCACGTCCAGCAGAATGAATGCTCACAAGCGACTTATCGTCAACTAAATTTCTCATGCAGTTGCTTCATGCCACGTCGAAAACTCAAGAGGTTCATCAAACATCGACTCTCCGGCCATCCGAGAGACGTGGCCGACTCAACCAGAAGCTTTCACTTCTTAGGTTACCAACATACGCTCCAGATTGAGGAACATGGAACATGAATTGCCGTGCTGAGCAGACCTGGGCAGTCGTTCATCGAAGAATTCAAATTTTGGCGCCAAAAAAGGCAGCTCTCTCCCGACTGTTCTCATTGAAAATCGCCGGTTCCAGACTCCGGGAACGTGCTCTTCTGGATGAAGAGGTCAAACCATCCGACTCCTCTGAGGCCCCGAACAGATACTTTATCGCGCCCGCGATGTGGTTGTCAACACTTTATAGTCCAATTTTGGTAATTTGGTGAGGAGACAGGTCGTTAGGGAAAAACGGGATTCCGTGACGAATTAGTTCCTTATCGGCCAGCACATGGTTTTGTCAATCCGACCTGGAATCCGTCACCAAACTGTTGAGCTGTCGTTCAGTCACGGCAGCGCTGCTTCTCGCTTGCCGCAGAGCCGATAATTTCGCATTTTGTGAAGATCATGATCATCAATAATTCTGGTTTTCGATGGTCGGCCAAATCGCTGTCATGGGCCTGTTTCTCTGCATGTGCACTCTGCGCTCGTTGCCAAAAACAGCTCTCGCCTCCCGCTCCCCAAGCTCTTAGCTCGAATCCTCATGAAAAGGTTCCGAGGATGCTCTCTGTCAGCTGTTTTTGAACTCTCGCGCCAAACCTGGACATAGCATTAGCGCTGCATCGCTTCTGGACATAAACACTGAGTCGGCGAAAATTTCACCAGAAGTGCTGAAGTGTGAAGAAATTTGGTGAATATAATTCCTTCCTCCACACTGAAACATGGATCTCGATCATGTAGTGTCATGTTATCAGCAGCTCATGAAAGAGTGGAACAATAAAGGACCGAATTATATAGAAAAGTGTGGACAACACCTGGCTAAACTGAAGGTACGAAATCTGGACCTCATTTTACTCGGAGATGAAGACAGAAACTGAAATGATTTGCATCGTTTCATCGAGCGCAAGGGCGAACACTTCGTACCCTTGTCTCGATGGTGGATGTGCGGAACATGAGAGTCTGAAGTGATAACCGGCGGTTTTCCTGATGTGTCAAAATATCTATCACCAATACTTTTTCGTGCTGTCAGCCTCGACGATCGCTGAGAAGAACCGGCTAAAATCACCGGTGATATCAAACTTGCACTCAATTTTCGAGCAGTCTGATGGAGCGTATAGTGAGGGGATGCGTATCGATTTCATGATGAGCGTACAGCTGCTGTCAGTCGGGTCGGTGCTGAAATTCGGATCGGTCAGCGATTCAGTTTAAGATACCGAACATCGGAGGAAATCGACGAAGCGTTGGAGTCTGAAGGTTTTCCTCTCATTGCTTTCCATTCCCCATTCGGGGGGTCCGATTAAAAGTAACATTTTGCCGAACCAAGATCTCGGCCTCCATTGAATCTCAACTGCCAGTCTCAGCATGGTTCCATGTTGCGGTGTTTCGTATCGTATCTCGATTAGAACCTTATCAGAGATGAAGGCTTGGCCGAATGAGCGGTCCATCCGTGGCGCAACATAGTTCCTCCCGAAGCGCAAGACTCCACACGCCGAATGAAATGGCGGGTTATACTGGATTGCTGTGACACCTGAGACTCTTCTGATTATTACAGGTTGCACTCACACACTGCGCCTTCCTTCCGACTGCCGAGTGTGTAAACAAGAAAGAACTTCTGGTAGCTCGGGATATCCTCGAAATTGGAGCACAATGGAGCTGTGCCGCACGAGACATCCCTTCATTCGAAAGATACCTTTCGATGCTGAAAACATACTACATGGACTACAAGTAAGTTGCGTCATATTGGGTTCTATTCCTCTCGGTGAACTGGGACCTCATTTGAGTTCCCTTGAAACCTCAAGAACAATCTGAGATTCGAGAATCTTAGTTGAGGAAATTCACATTTTCCTCGAAAATATAACCACCAGAGCTGCTCGATCGAAATTATACCATCAAACTGAAACCGGGGCAAAACCGCTCATAGAATCCTGAGACTCTCGGAGCTTCATTTCCAGACGCCATATTTCGAAATCTAAAGTGGATTATTATCCTTGCAGAAACGATCTCCCCGAGTCCTCCTACAAATATCAACTTCTGGGCTTGAATCTGTTGTGTCTCTTGGCGCAGAACAGGGTCGCTGAGTTCCACACAGAATTGGAGCTGCTTCCACCGAAAGAGATCCAATCGAATGTGCACATCTCGCACCCGGTCTCAATGGAGCAGTTTTTGATGGAAGGGAGCTACAACAAGATTTTCCTCTCGAAGGACAATGTTCCCGCTGCAAGTTACACGTTCTTCATGGACATTCTCTTGGACACGGTCCGAGGAGAGATCTGCAGCTGCGCGGAAAAAACTTACGAGAGAATTTCGGTGAGAATCGCTCGCCGTCAGATCTTCTGCGAATTCCGCGTGTAATTTTTCAACCGAAGTGAGCGGAGCATTTCCATCGGGAACTGATTTCAAAACTGACCCGGCTCATTTACTTTTTCAGCTGCCCGAAATCAGCCGGATGCTGTATTTCGACTCCGTGAAAACAGCCAGCAGCTACCTTGCCGCGAGAGGATGGAAGCTCCAGGGCAATTTCTACATCTTGAACTCGCCGAAGGAAAATAAAACCGAGGAAACGTTCATACCCGCTGATACGTTTGCGTCGAAAACGATCGAGTACGCTCGCGAGATGGAACAGATCGTATAGAAGATTTCGTGTCAATAGCAACTATATGGAAAGTGAAGCCTGGAATAAATATATGGATTTACATCATAGCAGGCAGCATTTTTTGTTTTCTCGCTAATTAGTGCCATTTTTGTGTTCCATTCTTTTGGGATTCAGCGTTGTTTGAACTCGTTGCTTCGTTGACAACTCCTTGAATGTAAGGACAAGAAGCACTTCAGAGAGTGATTTCGCTGATGGATTCAAATCCATCTGAGTGTAATTATGCCTCCCTTGATTCCTTTCCAACCTGCTGACCGCGACTCCTCTCGATGTCTCCCTCGGCTTTAAACATCGATTGCTTGTGACACCATACTTGATGTTCCTGCGAGGAACTCCACATTTCCGTTTTTGAAGAGTTGAATATATCGATCCCAAGTCTAGAAGAAGGTCGGATGACAGTGCATATGCGCACATTGAGCAAGAATGAGCACGAGGTGACTGACGATTTTTGCAGCCTTACCATAACCATAAAGTTGGTCGACTTTTCACCGTACATTACGTACATCACGTAGAGCTATTCGCCCGACAGAAGGGGGACCTTGGAAATCATCTCTTGAGAAGTCGGTCTTCTGGTACCTGAGAACAAGATTCGAACTGTCGACCTGCCGCTCGTGTCAAGATGGCATGTGATATCACATCGACGAGCAAATCTGCACGTGGCATAAAGAACATTCGGCTATATTTTTGGTTACTTACGGCAACAGATTCTCCAGTTATTCGGCGAAATGATGAAAAATTTCTGTCTCGGCCCGTCGCTCATTCCACAAAATTCGTCATTGACCGACGTGGTTGACATTATGAGCTCGGAATTCGTCATCAAGCCCGGTTTCCGTGGTTTTGCTCGATGACTTCGAGAATCACCAGCCCCGTAGCCTCCCCGCCATTCTTGTCAGAACGCTCTCGAAAACAAGGACTCGACTTCGATTTCGTGCACTATCCAGATAGTATTGGCCGGAAGTTTCCAAGATTCGTGAGATGAACATGCGCTAGGCCGCTGTAGGCGTACTTTCAATGTTTAAGTGTCGCACAACTCGGTTGTGAGAATCTTCGTGCGGTTCTCGGCATTCTGGAAATCGTCGCAAAATCGAGCTCGGCCGCGCAGAACATTCATTCATGTTTAAAAGTACCTTCGAATTCAGAGATACAGCAGATAGATAACAAGCGGGTACATTCTGTCACTGTAGGTTCCGGAGTAGATCGACAACCTTGGAGGGAGTGCGTTTGTCGAATGACTTGCTTCTCATTGAGCTAAAAGCTTACGCCGTCGAATTCCGTAAATAGAATCTCATGGTCAGCCACCGCGGAAATTCAAGCTTTTTTTAGCGTGCCGTGCAGTAATCTGGATCAACGCACTCGCAGGAGCTTCTGGCTTCTACGCTGTCGCTTTTAGAGCAAGATTGCACGGGCGAGCGATTCGAATTCCTAATTTTTTCCAACCAGACTTGCCCGATGCCCCCAACAAATGTCGAGTTTTGAGATGGAATCAGCTTCAACTCTAGACGTGGGATTTTTGAACGAATTTTCTTGCGAAGAGAAAGTTAGAAGCAGACTCTTGTTCCGCAACCGGTGCGGAGGACTTCGTCGAGACGAATATTTTTTCTCAAACATATCGGCCGAAGTCGCTCGATTTTGCTCTGTCAGTTATCGCTGCAAGATGTTCTCCCATCTTTGGATGGAAAACATTCTGTTCCAACTCTGAAGTGGAAGCAGCGTTGAAGTATCGTTCTAAGAACTCATTCCGAATCGCTGATCGTTGTTGCAGCTGCCGGAACTTAGCCGGAGGCCGTATTTTGATTTTCCAGAAACATCCGGCTGGAAGCTCAAAGAGAACGCTTATATCCTAAGTCGCCGAAAGAGAGTGAGACTGGGAAAATGATCATCTTTGAAGACGACCAAGCTCGCCTGCGAGTTCTAGGCTTCCGTGTCAGCGATAACGATTGGCGAATGAAGATGGAAATTCTCTGGTTTGTCTAAAGAAATGAATGAATCGTCGTGTGTTTCGAGCCAGAGCTTCGCCCTGTATCTCGGATCCCGGTGAGATAGTTCTATACCATGTATGGATGGAACCTGTATGAAGTGTTCCAGCCATAGCGCTCCTTCCGGGAGGACGAGTCATCTCAACCGGAGAACATCTGCAAAACAACCTGAGTCGTAGAAACGGCTGATCAACCTTTCATAGCAGACTGGGAATGTTCTCTGCAGCGCGCCGGAGAAGCTCTCCACCGAAAAGTCACAGCACCACTCTTCTCTCGACGAAGGAAAAAGAGAAACGGTCGACACCAAAGGTGGAGTTGAGACTGGGTATCAATTTTCGGATTTCCCGATTTCCAGCTATTTTTTCCAATTTCTCAAAATTAACTAAATGTGGGGATTGCCGTTTCAAACTTACCTGACATTTGGGAATTCGATCAATTGGCCCTCATGTAGCTTATGTTAGTCGTCATCCCTCACCATGTTGTTACATTGTCTCTTTCAAATGCTATAGCCAGAGTTCCCTATAGCGCAATTCATTGCAAAAAACTTTCCGAACCCCGATCTTCGGAAATTGAAATCTAGTGGCGACATATTGGAACTAAACATCGAAGTTTTCAAGTTGCCCCAGTGACCTTAGTACATACCTCGTTGAGCCAACCGAAGTACTCGAGAACCTTAGGAAGGCTTCCATAAAACTCACATCGGAATTCCACGAAGGTTTCGAGGTACCTTAGATTACTTGAAACCGTAGTGAAGTTCCGATGTTTCATTGGAACTCCGCAGTCTCGGGGTCTAGGCTGTTCCTCAACTTACTGGCTCGTTGTCAGAGTGCGCGGGCTATCAGGGCTTACACGCTTCTTCAGATACTTCAGAATCTCGAATCTCGCCCCATTCAGATCGAGCTTTTGCACCACGGCCAAGCCACCATCGTCACTCTCCTGACACTTTGCGAAGCAACACATTCGGAGAGATCGATCACTCGAACGCAATCGCATGCCAGATTCGATTTCATGTCACCGTGCTGGATTTGTTGCTTCGCTTCACATGCAGTGAGCCTGCGAGAGAAACTCGAGGAGATGTGAGACGATATTACGTCGACACTCGCTGTAATGAAGCGACGTAATGTCAGCGGGATCGGTCCGTTTAGATTCAAGAGTATCCCACATAGGAGTGAAACGTATCGTCATTACTAGAGAACGGCACGACAACGCTGATCGGTTTCTTAATCAGCGTCCTCGTTGCGGCGCGGCATAGATGAAATGACAATGGTACACGAGTAGGCAAGGAATCCACATAAGGATGATTGCTAATTATCTTATCGCAATTATCTCTATAAACTCCAAGCTCGAAGAAGGTTAACCAGCAATTGTGAGACACGAC
The DNA here is from genome assembly GCA_021527715.1 of Neoseiulus cucumeris. Taxonomy (NCBI): domain Eukaryota; kingdom Metazoa; phylum Arthropoda; class Arachnida; order Mesostigmata; family Phytoseiidae; genus Neoseiulus; species Neoseiulus cucumeris. The sequence continues at coordinate 328,439 of JAJSRV010000111.1, forward strand.
CGCGATGCTCTTGGAGCTGGGGTCCCCAATCGAAACTCGATTCTTTCCTCTTCCTGTCAGGAACAGAACTTCTCAAGGAAGTCGCACTCCGCTTGGATAGCAACAACGACAACTTTAAAATTTATTCATTCAAACGTATCTATAATATATTCATGCGTCCTTCCCTGACAGCCGAACACAATCACACTGTCATTCAGTTAATCGACATCACACAAATCGTCGATATGAAGAGCTCTCATACGACCTCTTCCAGTTGCATTAAAATACAAAATAGTTGGAATTGTCGACCGCTATGTTTACATACATTTACACATGTTGGGCCAGATGTATCTGGAATTTTTACATTTTGGGAAAGAAATCAAAATATTGTACAAGAATCAACTCCTCCCTCCCTCACGCAGCCGACGAATAAATAAAACGAAACCGGCTTCTCAGTTATTTTCACCGAAAACTCCAAAAAAAACTCTGGTTCATCGACCGTTCCTCTAACAGATTAAGAGATCCCGATACTGTTCGAACACTGCAACTACCATCTCTCTTAACTCGAGTGGTTTACATTGATAGTAAATACAATGTCGCGTCGCCGTCCTTGGCTCAGGCCTCCGGCTCGTTCTCTATGAGTCTAGCCGGAACTGGTCGACAAGATGTCTGTAGCAAGTACACGGAGTAGATTAGAGTTGATCCGGCAGTGATCAGGGTGACGACCAGAGTTGCGTCATGGTACGACCGATTCTCGATGATGAAGCTCCCCATGACGGGGCCAATGAAGCATCCCACGAAAGCCGACCAGTTCGTCACGGCCGCCGTAGCCGTGTGAGCGGTCTTATTATCGCTGATCGAGGTAAGGTCAGCGACTGTTAGCAAATAGCAATATACATACATCGGACCGACCGACAGTCCGAGAAACAGTTGACAAATGTACACGAGCCACAACGGGTGCTCGGCCATCGGGACTAGAGGAGCCAGGAAGATCAACGACATGATCGTGATTAGTGGGCACACCAGCAGCACGAGATGCTTGTGCGGGCCTCCTGATAGAAAACCAGAAACCAGGCTGGACACGGTGTAGGACCCCGCCGGCAGGAAGAACGAAAGTCCGATGAGCGTCGTCGGCAGAGAGAATTTATGTAGGAGCATCGCAAGCGTTGAGTCGTTGAATGTATCCACGATGTTGGACGTGGCCACCATGAGCATGCACGTGAGGATAGTTGGACGCAGCATCTTCTTTAGCGAAAGTCTGTTTTCTTCTTCGGTGTCCGATGGCGGTTGTAGCGGCAAGAATCGAGCGGCAACACAGGCCAAGGCGAACAGCATAGAGCTGTGGTACATGAACGGCAGCGGGAAACCGCCGATATCGTAGAGAGCCCCGGAAATTGCCGGACCGAGTGTGAGACCGGTTCCGTACATTGTCTCCAAGAATGGAACCGTAATGTGCGAATGGTTCGGGAGCTCTACGCCGCTCACGGAGTACACGAGCGTGAAGCCGATGGAGGCTCCGATGGATTGCAGAACTCTTAGAGCCAAGAGGACGAAGAAGAAACTGTGTCCCTTCAAGCCCAGATAGTCGACGGACGTGATGGCCAGCATGGCGGTCGCGTCGATCAGATATCCGATTATTAGAAAGCACTTGTCACTAATTATGTTGAGCATTGTGAATTTCGGAATCAACGGGAGCACGATGATGGCGACAACGCTGTTCGTTCCCATGATGATCCCGTACTGCATGGTCGACATACCGACGATCGATGCGTGCTCGGAGAGGAACGATGCCATATGCGAATCGCCAGCTCCTTGGAGAAGTAAACCGGCGCACAGTATTGTCAAGATCAAGCCCGCCGATACGGGGGCTTCCTTAGCGTTCATGGCGCACGATCGTTGACAGTCGCTCGGTTTCAGTCACAACGAAAACAGTCCATGGACGTCGCAAAGCCGCCTTGGAGAGAGTCTTCCACGCTTTCCACGCTGGAGAGATTCGAACTACCTAGGCAAGAGATTTGAGCTCATCACAGAAAGTGCCGCCACTCATGAACGCTTCGATTATCCGACTTCCGAGGGTGTGCCTTGCAAAAGCATGCGGGCTGTCCGCCACAAGAAGCTGGAACGGAATTGACGCTCATCGCGGCGATCGTTGGTCTTTTTCCTCAGTTGGTCGCTCAGTCGTTTAGAAGCAAGATGTCACTTGTGAGCATTGCGTTCCTCACAACACCCTCGACAGCTTCCGTTCCGTGAATCGTTCTGTTACACAATCAGACGATCATTCGATACAGGGCTATTCGTTGAGTCGTTGATCCGAACGTTAGCTCTCTGCATTGTGAGCAGATGTCAATCAATGCTGTCCGTGCATGTGACTTCGGCGATGCTTCAGCCTGCTCGAGTCCATCGCCTCAAACCTGTTCGGAGTCGAATGGAATGCGGCGCTGATTCCGGAGGTTGAAATTCATGAAAACTTCCGATACATCTTTGCTTGCAACCGTTGATTCCGGGTGGAATTGTTCCAGCGGAGAGAGCGAACACAGACTGCACAAGGATTCTATTTTTTTCGTTTTGGTTACATCATATGATTCAGCGAGGGCACCATGCACGTTTGGGAACCTGAATCATGTTTCACCCGGTTGGCATTCTGATCTTGCGTCCACAAACCGCGATTGTTTCCAACGTGACGTGAACGTACACAGACTTACAGCTGACGAACCCAGATCGGCAGCGGCGTCGGGCTATCTTCCGAGTTTTCGAGGAGAAATATCGATGGTTATGCGCGGAGCCTGCTGGAATTCAGAGAGTTTCAAGGACTCCTGAAAATGCGCTCGTGTCCCGAGTGTTGATGCCATTGAACTCGAGGACAGTTATGGACACACGGTATTGTAGATTGCTTTGTAGAATAGCAGGAAATTGCATCTCTGTCGCCAATGGTCTGAATCATCTCTCGTAATGAGATTCTCAGTTTATAGGAGACCTGCGGCGGCTACCAAAGATACGTCCGATAATCCGATTGACGATTGATGGAGTCTTAAGGAAACATCTCAGCAGTTCTGATGGCCGTGATAGAGATCTTTTGGAGCATCATTCACTCCCACAAGGCCCGAGCCACCTAAACCTCAAATATTTTGCGTAAATCTCAAATTCAATTTGACGACATTCTCGTTATGGGTTTACCAATCTCGTCCGGAGACTTTTCCATCGACCGGGATAGTGTCCGAGAAATGGACTGACTAAGAAACGAGAACTCTATTTCCGCGCTCGCTCAGTTTACCGAGAAGGAGCAGGATCCAAAACCACAGAACTCTCTGGAAAATCCCAATTAACCAAGCATTCACGAATTTGAGAGGCGAGGCAGAACGCTTATTCGAGTCTTTTCTATTTTTGACCGTTCGGTGAATTGTCGCTCACCGGGGTTTGCGATTTGCGACACCCGGCACGTTCTAAATAGCGTAATACAAAACCAAATCACAGGATTGAATTCCTCGCCCGAAAGGGTATTCTGTTGACGAATGTCGTATCAAGAATACGGGGAATGTATAACTTATAATTACCGGCGCAGTTTGTCTCTAATCCCGATCTGATTGTAGAGATTTGTCAATCTACCGCGATCGGACACCTAAAACTATGATTCACCTCTACGGAAACTGTTTCGCGGATATTCTTCCAAATTCCGAGCCATCATAGCGATAGCTATAGAAAACTCCGCGAAATCTACGTGTTCGACATCGAGAAATTGTCCGAGGAGAAATTATCGAAAGCAGTCAAGTCTATGTTCCGATGGTTCCTTGCAGAGCGTCAGAAAGTTCGTCCCGGAGAAAACCATTCCGTTGAAGTCCTTCCTGGAAACCGAGTCGATTCAAGAGCTGTTCACTTTGAGGAATTGGGGAGCAGATCGATCTCGAATTGTTTCAAGTGATCACGCCAATGAATGATATTCCAAATTCGAGAATCTACCTTTTTTCTTTCAGGACGGGGGAATCTCTCATCTGGAGAAACTCGTTGAGGAACTCATTCAAGAGATTCTGTAACCATTAAGTGCGATACCAGACTTCTTTTCAGGGATTTTTGTCAGACGAAAGTCGCCGGATGGTTCTGACAACTTCTCTGTGGGGTAGCCTGGCTCGAAAGAAGAAACTTTTGTTATCGGGGAAATTTTCGATGGCATTCTAACCTCGACAACAACGTGGCTGAGGCTAAGTGCATTTACCGCAGATAGAAACAACGATCGGTTCTGGCTGATCGGAGTCCGAGGAACAATAGGGGGAAGTTCTGAGGATCGACGGTTTTTTCTCTGAGAGAACATATGTATTTTGCAATTGTAATTTCGTTTTGCTCAATCTAAATGAGCTGATTCGCTGTTTCCTGAGCAAATTTAGAATTGCTGAAGCTGCTCTATGAATCGGGGTCGGTGGATTGAGTTGTGGTTGGCCATTAACGTCACATCGCGGAAGATGCTGAGCATGAAAAAAAATCAGAACAAAATCCAGCTGGGAAAACCTGAGCACTAAAATAGAGTCACAGTTTGAGGCCACATGAGTTGTTTCCTCATTGAAACGGATAATATTCAGGATCTTCTGATTTTGAAGAAAAGAAATCGTCTATGACGTTGATCACGGTAATAAATCGCATGGTTCGCTGACCAACGCTCAGGTATTCCTATTTTTAGAAGAGTAACCGTTCTCGTTATAGTAGTCATCATAATCTGCCTGGAAGTTCTTCGGATGTTTCAATGTGTCTGATATTGCCATCTCAAGTTTCCAAGTGGTCAGCGCACATCGGAAAGAGTGTTTGTTGATATCTCCGAAATTCAAACATTATTCATCAATTTGAGAAGATCGAGCAATGGATTTGGTCGCTTAAGTTGAGGAACTCTCATTACTCGTCCATGTTCGCATTCATCTGAATCGAAAGAATTAGGAACAACGTAATTGTCCGAAGCTCAAATCTTGAAACAATTTGAACACGCTTCAGATAAACCCTCACTCGAAGACTTCTGCCCTGCGGAAATTCGGCGGAACTTATATCAATGTAGCCATGTGGCTTGTTTGATGAATAACTCCTGTATTTCTCAGTTCTGGACGCTTCTAGGTACCATCGATCGATCGATCTCATTTCCAGTCACATCGTCCACGAATCGATGAATCATGCATGAGCTTCTGACCTCTTATAATGTATTTGGCGAAGAGATATCTGGAGGTGCAGGTTCACTGGCTTCCTTCTGACAAGAGAGTGGACCTCGGGGTGTCGAGGCCGTGTATCGTCATCTGTGCTCGTTAGCGATGTACATAGATTCCAGACTTTCAAGAGAATGCGGCGAGTTAGGCCTGACATATTTCATAAAATGTTCAAATTCAAAGAGACGCGTGGAATTCACGCCAAAATCTATTGCAAAGAAATCGGCCATAATTCACCCCAATCTCTGTCGCTTCACAGACATTCTCTCACTGATAGAGAACCTCTAATGAATTGCTCTTATATTGCATGTGAAAACTGCTCATAATTTGACTCATAGATGTTAATAGATTTCTGAAAACAAGATCTTTGGTCGATGGTAATTTGGAACGACGAGGATTGTGATAGCACACATGATGGGGGACAGGCAGATCATGACGTAGCGCTAATAAGCAGCTTCCGATTGATTCTTTATTCTTATAAAACGGATCTAAGAGCACACAGATAAAAACATTTCTTCTTGAGATACTCTTCGGCCGAAAAAAAGAGCCACCATTGGGCATGAGTCATTCTGACGTGAGTTCACAGTTTTCAACTTCAGAATTCGAAATCTGAAATCGATTTCGAAATCTTCCATGAACAAGAACTGAACCAGCTTCGAGATCTTGCCGAGAATCATTGCCCGCGCGAGACTCAAAAGTGACGAAATTGTCTGAACCCAAAGATATCGGTCGCAACATTTGCAAAGGAGGGAATAATGGTCATCACGAAGTGCCTAGAGTTTCACATCTTCACCCAGAGTTTAGAGAGAACCTGAATTCTGGTCAGATCCGCGCCGCAATCAGAGTCAAGTTTCCGAACTCAATGCGACTGCTTATGAGGGAGCCTCAGATCGATCTTGATCAGAACAATGCCGAGATGCGAAAGCGAACGTCATCAAAGGAGTTCTGATTCCGCTTTCACAACCATCGGGCCCTCCGGCCTAATGTCGTCACCGACAATTCAAGTAGCCCGTCGAGATATTCTGGATTTGGGTCAGAATCATGCAGAAGACGCGTCCTGCGAAAGATTCGTTCGCTATGCGGATGTTCTGTCTCATGTACGCCTGTTACGGGATCGGAATCAACAACGTCGCGAGGGAAGAAGGCTTGCTTGAGCCGAAACATTCGATCAAGTTTTTCCCCTTTATCTGGACCGTGGTCTTGTTGTCGTTTGCCACTTACGTCGTGGGAAGCACATTCGCACTGTACGACTACTTGAGCGACAAGGCGTCGTTGCTGGACTTTGTGCGAATCGCCTACAACATCACTTCATACAGCACAATCCTCATGGGCCTCACGGTTCTGAGTCGCAACGAAAAGGACCTCTCACAAATCCTGTTCCGATCGGATTTCTTCACAAACAAGTTCAACGCGGGATTTTTCAGGAGAGCTCTCATCTACAACATTCCATCATTCATTATCGACATGTATCTTGCTGTGGACGCTTTTTTCAAGGCGAGGTCTGTGATAATCATTGCCGGCTACGTGTGCGGTATCTACGTGTGGCAAGCACAGATGGCGGCGTTTGCCATGTACATGCAGTGTCAGGGAATCATTCGGAGCCAACTGCAGCAGTTGGCGCACATGGTTCGGGTGAGTCCGTTCAACGAGGAATCGATCCGACAGATAGCCCGTGCGAAGCAGAGTATCCGTCTCACGATTGAACGAACGAACCTGTTTTTCGGAAACTTTCTGCTCCTCTACTACGTGAAAATGTTCACGCTGATGACGCTGCGTATCGGCGCCATCATACTCTGGGGCACAGAGAATTATCTTCCAGTGTTCTTGAAATCGGTGTTCGGAGTAAGCTTGTGCTTGCAGATCGTGCAGATGTACGGAACGACCGGAGTCGGCTCAGATATCATCTTTGAGTCTCAGAAAATAGAGCGGTATCTCTATCAGTCTCGAAAGGCGTGGGATGACGTTCGGCAGAAAGCTTTGACGGAAATTCGACGAGTCCTCAGATATCACGAACATTTCGATGCTTTGCTCATTTCGGACAGTTTCGTCAATCAGAGAGCGACGACTTTCACTTTCCTTGGAACGATGTTCACTTGCGTAGCTATAATCCTCCAGTTCGATTGCGATATCCTGAAAATACTCGAACTCGCGAGATCGGACTTGGATTGAGAACAATGAAACTCGGAACTACTCGACGTTTTCTCCCCGCAAGCATTGGAATGAATCCCAGACATTCCAATGAAGTCAAGGGCACATGAACTAATCGATGTACGTAGTTAAGTCAGAAGTGCCCGATGAGGCTCCACCAAATGTGTCGAGGACATGAATGAAGCATCACATGCTGAATACTGGTAAACCCATGAGGTCCGCAAATTTATTCAAGTTGAGCACTAACAATAAATACATAAATGATCACCAGATCAGGAGGGGGGTACATTCTCAGGTGACACATTGCTCATATACGAGCGCTAGTCAGTGGCATTCTTGCCAGGTAGTACTTCGAGGACAACTCTGAAGCCCATGTCGATTTTATAGATCAAAGTCATTTCAATTAAACTATAGAACGGTGTTATTGTTCATCGATGAATGGGAAAGACTCGGGGGTGTCTCTAGAGCAGCTCGTTTCTGCAGTCGATTCCTCAGTCGTTTTATGATTCTCAGCCGTTCTAGCCAGTTGTTCACGTAGCTTTCTCCGCTTCGATGGATGGTGGACGCGATCTGGAAAAGGGAAATCGAACAATCTCAGACGCTGGAAGTCAACTTCATACATCCTCCGATCTGGGACCGCTTTCGCCCAATTCTCTAAAAGCTGAAACGAACAGAATTTCTAGTTTTGAGCACTTTCGACTCACGTTCATGTGCAGAGCGAGCTGTCTCGCGTACTTCGGTAGAGCTTCATCGTGAATAGCGCATCCGCGAGTGAGCTCCTCGTCGGCTCCGATCTGGAAAAACAACGAAACCTCGCTGTAGATTGCAGGCCGTCGGCGAACCAAAACGACAACGTGTTGTGGACTATCACTGACCTCAGCCTGAAGTTCCTTGCGGAGCCAAACTCGGACCACTGACGTGTTCTGACACTGCGGGGTGATGATGATGCACGCATGGAGAAACTGTGACTGTTGGCCAAGAAGGAAAGAAGCTTCAGTATCGAAACCGGGACCGAGATCTGAGAAGCAGAGCCGTTCGGCGGTTGGCTCGCGACTTTCGAGAACAAAATAACCGTTGTCCAACGTACCCTGGCTGGCGGCACGTATTCGTTGCCGGAATTGTTGTAAACAATGACAACGAAGTCGTTGCCGATGTGCTTCTTCTTCTCAGCACAGTGAGGATCGGATTTCTTGGATGGCATGAGAGTGGCGACGTGGAACATCACCTGCATGACGTCGTCATGCCACGCGATGGAGAAACTTCCGTCTTCGCCCCATTTCGTATCCAATCCCCCGTTGTAGATGGAGGCGCCATCGATGTCCTTCAGACAAACGTAAGCCCCGAGACCTTGGAGGAACTTCATGTACCTAGAGAGCGTAGAGTTTGGTTAGCACAAACGTTGCGACGATGAAGAGTCGTAGTTTCACGCAGGTTGGTCGCTGGCTTACCTGCGGCTCCCGAAGGCGTTGGACAGCATGGCCGGTTCAGCTGTTTCCTGATCGGCGTCAACGTAAATCACGCCGATCTTGTGGGTTTCGTATGCGAGTGTTCGGTCGAGGACTTCCAGAGAGTTGTTGAAATCATCGGCGTTCGGCGGAATCTGGAAACAGTCGGAGCAGATGACAAACGACATTCCCGTAGAATATCTTGACTTCCTACCCCAGGCAATTCTGGCCGAACTGAGAGCGTCATGTTCGACCGAAAACTCACCATCAGGGGCTGGGTCTGACTGAAATTCTTCGACGGAGTTCCATCGATCCCGCGACCTGGCTCCTCGGCGAAGAGTCGATCGAAGATGAACATCGGCGATAAGCAGGCTCGATCTGTAAGAAATTTTCACGCTGATTCATTGCAGTTCAGGCGCTTCTTGTTTTCTCTGTCGCGAGAGACGCCTGAAATAGATTTACATCGACGGGGAGCTGGGAAACGGATTACCTGAATAAGCGACCTCGTCTTTCCACGGGAAGAACTCATTGCTTTGTCTGGTGGGTGTCATGACCGATATCGTCTGAGCTCGGTCTCGGAACCCAAAACGATCCGAGGACTCGAGCTGGGCTTCGGGCGAGAACGTGATGTTCAGCGCCGCCCTTTTCGATTTTGGCTCTTCTGGGATCGACGCGATTTTCCTGTGGGAAAGATTCTGTTTTCAGAAAGAGAAGCGCCCGGAGCGGAAATCGAAGTTCGACCTGATGCAACGAGGTACTTACTCGATCCGAGGCGATTTCTTGATTCCTTGGCGCTCCTTCTCTGTCATAGACACCGACCTCTGGATGAGAGGCTTCGGCGAGGGCTCAGTGGGAGACGACGGTGCGGATTTCTGAACCGGAGGTGAGGACGGCTCTTCTCTGCGGGAACCAACGTCGCTGTCGGTCTCGGATTGTCGCATCGATGGCGAGAGGTTGACAAATATCGATGTTATGTCCGGAATGGCTACATCCTGCAACAGATCGGAAAGCGTGTCAGAAGAGAATGAACACTGTTTTACATCATCTGTTCTGAAAGGATGGATTAATTAAAGGTCTTCCTCACATGAAGCGGCATTGTGGAGTAAAGGTCGTTCTGCAACCTGAATGTTAGAGAGGTCACTCCGGAAGGTCTCCGCACAGTCACCTCGGCCCAGTTCCGACACCAACAGTTGCAGATCCGATGAATTACCATACCGCCATCCGAGTTCCCAGATCCAGAGGAACTTGACTGCAGAGAAAGATTTTCTGTTGTTGTCATGAGCGCTCTTCAAGTCTCCTCCAATGAGGATTCCATGGAAAAACGGACAAATATCAGAATGGGGGAAGCCACTCACTGCAAGAACACTTTCGGAAGATCCCGCTGAAATACCCTGTGCGCTATGGGCATGAACAGCCGGCTGGAAGATGAAAAAGGTATTTTGTTCATTCCACAAAGAAATACAGAAACGTGGTGGGAAAAAGTCACACCCAGATCGAAGACTCACAGGTTGAGTGGTGTGCTGGTAGATGTGTTCATCCGAGCTGCATTTTATCTGCTCCGAGGCTTTGCTCCCCTTCCCCATTCCGAGCTCGTCTCTGGAAGCCACGCTCATTGAACGCGGCGCTAGCTCGGAGCCGATACTTTTCAGCGATTTTTTGCTTGAGGACTCAGCTCCGTTGGCACCGGGACTCGGGGACAAGTTAGTTGAAGACGGTGTCAAGTTCTCGGACGAGCTCTGACTGAGAACGTGCTGAGCACGAGTGTGGCTGGACTTGCACAGTTTCAGACATTTGTCGCAAACTCCGGCGGAACTCGCGGAAATGTTCGTCACGCAGCCCGATGTCGTGATGGTGAGGACCTGGAACGAACATCGATTTGAGAAACCTCGTTGTATTCTTGATTCATCACGATATCGTTGAACTCTCTGTCATCGCTCAAGGATTCAGGCCCCACCTTGTTACCGGCAACCCAAGTGTTGCTTTGGCCTCCGTTGACCAAAAAACGTTCCGCAGCGCTTTTCCGTGGTTGCAGAGAGCAGGCACCTGTGATTGACGGACGTTTCAGTGAGAACACCAGTTTCTGATTCTGTGAGACTCGAGTTCGAACTCCTAGTCCCTGAAACGCCAGGTATGGGCTGATAGAACTCACCCTGAGAGTACTGCTTCAAAAAGTCGTCAGCAGCCTCCACCAGCTCTTCTTGCAGCTGAACCGCTCCGGAACCGGCCTGGGGCAGTGCTCCAAGCTCGGTTCTGTCTCTTTGACCGCCGATGTTGGCGGCTTTCCTTTCGTTCAAACTTCCACTGCGACTCCTCTGCAGCGGCTCGAACGATTGAGTTGGAGCGTTATCCAAGTTCATGGTCCTGCAGAAAATAGAAGACGTTTCAGACGAGCCGAGATATCATAACTCGCGGGAAGCGTCAAACTCATTCAAAGTTCTTTTTTTCCCGGAAATCATATCAAGACCTTCCTCCAACCCTCACCTGCTGTGATTACGGAGCCGTTTCATGATGAACTGAGCGAACTCAGGTCGGTACTCCGCTTTGCATTTCAGGAACCACAACGCGATGACGTGGTGCGCCAGCGCGACAACATACCGGGAAAACCTCACGCTGTTCGTGTATGGAAGGGCTATAGCGAACACCTGCAATCAGGGCAAAAACCCAGAGTTCATGAAGAGGAGGAGTTGGAATCGTCACGTGGAATCGCGAGCTTTCCCTAAAAAGCGCAGAATCTCTCGATCAGACCCGTGAGCAGCTTACCTTGTTGTAATTATCTTTTGTGAAAGACGAGAAGATCTCCGGTAATGTAATCAAACAAGACAAGAAGTCGAGAACGGGTAGAGCGACCGCCTTGGTATCGGAAACCTTGGCCAGCTTACTCAGGACGTGATCACACTTTCGGTACATTTGGTCTTGTAGTTGAAGGAGCACCAACGTCAAACTGCGGATGCATTGAGGCGCTGCTTTCGAAGACATGCCCTGGACCAAGGTGCTCACCAGTTTTGTTTGAACGTTCGACTGGAGTTCGAGTCGGTGGATGGGGAAAACCACCAAGATAGGAAGTACCTGGAAAGAAGTTCTCGGGAGTCGAAGTTCCACCCCAGGAGTCGGAGCCGATCCGACCGAGCTGTCTGGTGCGCGAGGTGGAGGGAAGACTCACCTTTTGCTGAAGGTCACTGAATGTGGGAACTGCTTGAGTTGTCCGCTGACCGCCTAGGTTGTCGTGTTTGTACTCCACGACTTCGGAACCGGAGAGCTCTTTGAAGCGGGTTTGGTCCGACACCATCGAGCAAAGGAGCTGACAGTATCTGGGAATGCCAGAGGGTGGGTCTGAGCCTCGAACTCGGCGATCAATCTCTCGACGCTCGAGGACAAACAGAGGAAAAATGGAATGGATTCAAATAGAATTCGACTCACTTTCCGATGTAAGCGTGTCCGCCGAGCAACATGAGGTGTCTGTCTTGGAGGAATCTGGACAACCGGTCCGTCATCGAAATGAACAAACGCCAGTTGGTCTCCGACTGCGAGGAGAAATTCGGTTATTTTGGGACGAGCGACAGTTCTGATGTTGGAGATAACGTCGGACAATAATCCGCGACGGAGTCAAGTTCCAATCTGAGCGAGAGCTCACCTGTATGAAGGACATGACGGCCGGAGGAACGCTGCTGATGTTGACAACTACAACTTCCACACCCTGCTGGTTGAGATGATCGATGTACGATACGCTCGATTGCGCAACGAAAACGAAGGGCGAGCACCTGGGAGAAAGATTGTGTTGGTTACCGACTGGGTTGCAAGCTTGAGATATACCTCACGGAGTCGTTCCAAGTTTCCATATCATTAATTCAATACTATTCTACTATGAGTAATGTATGCGTAATAATATCCATCTTACTTGACTGTGAATCCATCGTCATTATCTTTCAGGACTTCGATGCATAGTTGACTCCGCGAATTGATTCGGAATGATAGAAGTAACTCCATTATCAGCTGCCGGCTGCGGACCGCAACGGTCGTGTCCAAGGGGGATGCGCCTTCACCAGAAGGTGGGCAGTACTGTAAATTTCATCCCGGAGTCAATTCCGGTTTTTCAACTTCTGCTTCCGGGAATACGCGATTTGACGAGAACAGAGCTCATCGGACCAACCTGACGATTAATCCACGAGACGAGTCTCTCGACGATCCTTTGGAGCGTGTGAGGTGTTGACGAGCTCAGTTCGTTGCGGAAGATGTTCACGAGACATTCAATCGCAATGGCCGACAGCTGCACTTGGGATTGGTTCAACACCTGTAAGAGCGATGGTGCGACTGCGTATTGCACGAAGCTCATCCGAAAAAGTGACCGGTGTGATGTTTGACGACTTCAACTCACTGTTTCCAATATATCGACACAAGCTTCCTTAGTTTTCCTTCCCGGGTTCGAAAGTTTCAAGCACAGGGTTGAGATCGTGCAAACAGCTTGCTGGCCGACAATGTGGTCCCGCTCTTCAGCGACTTTTCCTGCAATTCAGGGAAAAGCCGGATGACTTATCTGAGCTTGAAAGTTCTTCGGAAGAATTTGGCAGAGTGACAAAAAAAAACGTCACCTGAGTGATTGTTTTGAGACTTCACATATTTTCGACCCCAACGGTAATTAATGTTGAATAGTTGCGTTTACCCAGGTACGGTACGATGATGTGGTCACAGATGTCCTCATCGTAAAATGTGCCAAACGATGTGATTATATCATTGAGGACTGACAGAGCCTTTAATCGCAGCGTTTGCGGTCCATTATTATAAAACGTCTCCATTAAAGCGCCAAGCCGAGCGAGCCAATCAGCCGGATGACGCTTCACGTCAGCTGCACGAAACTCTAATAAACGCGTCAGTGAAACTTCCTGTAATGAGAGCCGGTTCTGAGTGAATCCTCCGACAATCGTGAAATGTCAGCTCCTCATCAGAAATTCGACAATATTCCACAATTTCCCATTCCTGCGTCACAATGATCTCATGCTTCCAGTCAGTTGTATAGAGCCGTACCGATCTCTGATGATGGGGTGATTTCTCCACGAGCTCAAAAAGTCGCTCTCTATCAGTGCCACAGATAACGCCTTTATCAGCGAGGGTCTCAAGAAGGAGATACAGTTCGGTGATGCGTGTCACACAAGTTTCATTGTCCCCTGGTTTGTTTCCATACTGGCTGTCAGACAACTTCGGCAGTACCTGTCAGATGGGGGAAGTCGTCAACGTACGCAAAGCTTATCATCCGAAAGAAAACTTCGCTTCTCAATCGAAGAATAGAGTACTGACCTCGATCAATCCATGAGCAACTTCTAGGATAAGAGCCCAGTCGAAAACTGAGTCGTAGACTCTGCTCTCGGATCCTGCTTCCACCGAGGGTGTCAGAAGAGAGCACAGTGTGCGGCTCACTTCGGCGGCGATCACTGCCTTTCCGCTCGACAGCGCCTTTGAATTGTCATTTTCACTGAATTCCGGATCATATTCTTCTCCCCTTCGCCACCGCGAAAGTTCTAGATTCAATTCATCCTTGAATTCGATGAAGTAAATACAAACCTTCTTCAGCGCAACCAGGTTCGCGGTATGACCGCATGTCACGACATCGTGGTGAGCGGGGTTCATAGCAAAACCCAAAAATATCACGGCTCCCCGGGGGAGGTTGGCATCTTTGAATCTAGAATAGTGAGCATCGAGATCATTGAGTTCTCAGACGGGTCCGCCGAGTCGACGGCCGCTAAGACAGCTGATACACCGACGACTTACCGTTCGGGTTCCTCGAGAATTTCGCACATTTTGGCCACGGCTGCCCTGCCCAGGTGTGTCACGAGCAGCTTGGTCATCAATTGGAACGATGCTTTCTGCAATCTGGTTTTCGAGAGAAAAGTTCTAGTTCAAAGTTACCGAATCTCACGATTCCTGGTCGTCTCCCGCATGAGATTCAACAAAGAAATTCAGAATTCCCCGATTGGACTCGACAGGAGCATTCCACTCCACGAACAACTATCTTCAGGATTGAGAATGAAATCGGAGAGGCGAGAACTCACGGAACGACGAGAACCGTCCGACAAACAGTCGGCACCATATAATCGAGAACCTCAGTCCGGAGGAGCGAATAGCTCACAAGGCAGTCCAAGAGCTCCAGTGCCAACTTGATGTTCTGCTCGGAAGCCGTAGAGTAGCAGAGCATGCATGTCTCCCTGTAAAATAGCAAACGATCGAAAACTTCCGGATTTCATTCGATCGATCGATCGATCGATCGATCGATGAAGTTTGCAAAGATCTCAATACGACAGTCACGTCATCGATTAGAGCTTAAGAATCATCGAGAAGCAGAAGATCAAATTCAAAGTTTTTACGCACTCGATGAGTTTGTGAATAATGTCCCTGTCGAGAAAAGCCGAATTGTACTTGACCAGGTTTATGACGAGTTTCAGGTAACTTGGCGCAAACGTAGTCTGTAAAACTTCGTGCATCCATTTGGCAATGAATTTTGCTGCGAAGTAAGATAGATTCGGTTACTCTTGAATCCAAACTGTGCCGCAGGAGCAGAACGAAAACGATAAGGTGGCCATTGATTCGTAACCGCTGCTGACCACGGGTTCTCTTGATCTAATCCTGCCACGGTCTCGGTTGAGATCAAAGACGAAATGAAGTTTACAAGAGAAGAATGTTGAAGAATTCGAGGTCGGCAGGAATATTTGTCGTAGTACTTACGCGCTTCCCTCTCAAAAAGATTGATGCATTTGCCTTCCTTCGTCAACGCCTGCAGCAATTTTAGACGTCCACCGATATCCTGAAGAACAGATAATTGATTACCGAGGGCTCGGTCACATCAATCACAATTCATCACGTCACTTGGCCGTCAGCAAATTAATCACCTTGTCTTTGTCCCTTGACTTCCACTCGACTAGACCGAAGAGATGAACTCTGGCGAGGCCCAACTGTTCGAACTGGGTGTTCGAGACCACACAATAGAAATCCAAAACCTCTTCACGCACACTCAGGATCTGCGCCGGCGACAGGAGATCATTCGTTAACGAATACAATGTGCTCACTTGTTCCTTGAAGACGGAGAGGGAGAGAAAGGAAGGTCTTTAAATGGTTCCCTGAAGAACACATCGTAAACATGAACTCGCCGGCCTGTGTGAGCTATATGGTGTCCCGTCGATCCAACCTTGTCGGAACAACGGGAAGTGTGTTTATCGGAGCTCAGTCATCTTGGAAGGGTTTTACTAAGCTTCTCCTATCTATGCACTCACAGCTTCGAAGCGAAATTCATTCAGAACATCTTTGATTTCGCGTATCGTCTTGATTCGAAGTTGGAGATCGTTTTTCGACGACAGTCCCTGGAATGCCGGTTCTGCTTAAACTTCGGTGACAGTGAGAAACGAGAACTCTACATCTATCGAGGCCCCAACATTTCGGCAGTTGACGAACGGCTTTAATTCTGGTCGAATTTCCAGGATTTCGATGAGAAGAATTTCCGCAGATCAATCTAGCATAAGCAATCATCGTTCATCGGGTCTTCTCTTACCCAACACTGGCGATTATCTCGTCTCGCTGTAAAGGCAGGACGGAACGAGACTCTTGGAGTCGCCTCGGGACTTTACGCTCTGACCACAAGTACACTCTGGCCTATAAACCTCGACGTCGAGCAACAGAGGAATATAATAAAGGGTGACTTGGATCCGGTACGAAAATAGCCCGATGGCTACTCACAGCGCTGACTCTTACGACATGAAATGCCTAGCAACGTTCTCTGTGATAGCGACAGGCTCGCTTTCATAATACCAACGGGACTCCAACAGAGCTGATGGGGTCGTGGGGAGCTCTGGGGCCACAGAAAACATGCCACCGACTCCCGATTCCGGTTATCGACTCCAAACCGAGGGCTCATCTTGAAGTCTCTTGCGTTTCGGTGGAGCGTTCTCGTTCATCCCTTCTGTTCCACGTACCTCGAAAACTGATGGCTCGAACTGAAAAGCAGGTCGAGATTCGATGGAGCCTCCCGCATCTTTAGGTTTCCGGAAAACGTCGAAGATCCCCTTCTTAGGTCTGGCAGCCATCCTCGCACGACCCGACCGCTGCTTGCCTCCACCTTCACCTGCACGTTAGTTCTGACGAATCAGAGGTCCCGTCTGACATCCGGCGGAGGTTTCTCTCGCGACCGAAGCTCCGTGTAATTTACCTCGTCGGAGCAGCAAGACGTAGCTCCGTTTCCAATCGACGGAAGCCGCGAGCGACTGAGCGACCCAACGCCTAGCGCTCGCCTCTCAGATGGCAGATGGTTTCCGTGGCGTCGGCATCGAGTCTCTGCAGAACGTCGCCGAGCACTGGGTGACTTATTGTGGCAGCGAAATACAATTAGAGTTGACTATAAACTTCGGTGAGCTGAATCTTTCACGCTAAGCTTACGAAGTAGCCCACTCTCTGACCACCACAGCTGATGGGCCGCTTATGTTTAAAAACATAGCAGACGATTTTCCACGAAAGCAGTTTACTCGATGCTACATCTCATTTTCTCTCTCGGCTTGCCATTGGCTGTCGGCGCGATTACACGATCGCTGCCGCGGCTGCTCGAACATTGTCACGGACGTCGATCTTCGTCCTATCGCGATAAGGTCATCGTTTGACAAACCGGCGATGACTGAGCCTTCATCTCGTCGGAACTTCCCCGAGACGAACCGCGCACCACAGATTCAGACTTTCAAGCGGTGAGCGGCTCGTCAACAAGTCCAAGGTCGAGTCCGAGGTGTGGTAAAAAAATAAAAATACAATTCATTACTATTCCGAGGGCTGTGAAAGATTTTGCTCTTCACGAAATTCAGACTCCTGAAGTGTCGAGTTTTTTGTGGTCCTCCAAGGAAAAGTGAACTGCTGAGCTCCATCTCATGAAAGAAAGTCAAGCAGGACTCGATAACCAGCAGATGATCTGCGCGCAGTTTCCTGATCACCAAATGTTTCAATGTTTTTTGCAGAACATCAACTACTGGATCTATATTTGTTGTTTCTACTGTTTTCGTCCTCAGGTTAAACTCCCCAGGATGAACGAATCCCTGAGATGAAGGTTTGGAGCAGGGAGTGGTGGACGATCGCTGGGGTGACCGATGGGCTTCGCGCTCAGCTGACCGCTTCTCTTGTTCACTCTCCTCCGCGAGGAAGACAAGAGGGGAAAGGAGGATACGCTTTTAGAGAGTCGTCTGCTAAAACCAAAACACAGTGGTCATCGTTCGGGAGGAGAAGCTCGTATACTATAAATATTGACCTCTCTTTCTTCAATCCATGGAGAAAATAATTATGTGAGCCCATAGAACATTGCTTCCCGGTTGCTGGAGATATTTCTTCAAGAATTTCCCATTCTATTACCCGAAATGCGAATTATGCCGAGGATTCGTGATCCTCTACAACCATCAAGCTGACAGCCGGTGTAAGTTCTCATGTGACTGCCCCCGAATTTCCAAGAGGAGGATCTTCTAGACGTGATTCGAGAGATGGATAAGCCGGCTCTACGTGTGAGTCACTTGACTGGAACTCTTCTTTTCACATGGCACTCCGTCTCAGAGTTCTATCAGCTGATAGTTTCAGAACGTCAGGGTTCTGTCACGTCGAGGAAATAGCATCAAAACCAACGCGACCAAGATTCTCGTTCTGGAAATCCTCCTCCTCCGATGTTTCCCGTAGTCTTGGTTCTCCTGAGTCTGATGTTTCTCCTCTGCTCCGTGAATGATGTGATTGCGGCTGCCTTTTTTGTTTTCTGCGTTCCGTTTCCTTCGACCTTTTTCGTTTTTTTTTTGTCACCCGGTTTCGCTCACTGTCCCCGATTGCTTCCAGGCGGCGAAGGCTGTGAAGCATCTTCGTTTTTAGAGAGCGTGGAAGAAATTCCGATACCTGAGACATAATGCCCTTCTCGAGTTGCGCTCTCGACGGTCCTGCCAACGCGTTGTCGTTGAGCAAGGACTCTCACCTGTGTGCGGTCGCTGGCAGGACTGTTTTCAAGGTCTTCAATATCGATGAGCAGGACCGGATCTCGGAGAAGGTGGGCCTTGGCGTACACGCGAAGAATAACGCGTCTTCTCGATTTATGTTTCGTAGCGAGATTCTTCGGAGCTCAAACGCCTCGCAATCTTACAGGTCAATCTACGAGTGGGAAAGAACATCAATTTAAATTATTCCTGCTCCGATGTTGTCTGGAATCCAGAGACGGAAACTCTGCTCGCGACGGCCGCAACAAACGGTGCCGTTGTCATTTGGGATCTCAACAAAACTACTAAATGCAAGCAGGAATTCGTGCTTCAAGACCATAAGCGAACTGTGAACCGAGTCGTTTTCCAAGACGTCAACCTTTTGCTCTCGGGCTCTCAGGTAGAGTAGGAGGGATCGCTCTGCTTGTCCCCGAGCTCCTTTCAGAGCTGATTCATAATCTCAACAATCTCAAAAACGCGTCTGTTCTTCACTCTCCAGGGTGGCACGATGAAATGTTTTGACCTGCGACGGAAAGAAGCAATATGCACCTATGTAACCTCTGGCGAAAGTGTCCGTGACATCAAATTCTCGCCCCATGAGGTAAGAAGATTCCTCTGACTCAAGAAGCAATTTTGATGTTAGCAGCAGAATCAGGTCTACCCCCCTTACCTTTCAGGTTAATTCTTTTGCGGCGGTCCAAGAAACGGGAACGGTCCAAATTTGGGACTGGAGGCGTAACGATCGCTGCATAAGACAATTCACCGCTCACTCGGGACCGGTATTCACATGTGACTGGCATCCAGTGGACAATTTACTCGCCACCGGCGGGAGAGACAAAGCCATAAGAATTTGGAATATGCAGAGCGTGCCGAACCTCACGCATTCCTTCAGTGAGTACTCGGGGTGCAAGAGAGTCGAGAATTCCGTAGTAGAGCCTGACTGACCTCCTAGTCTACAAATCAGTTGATTATCCAAGCATTCTATCTGTCACTCCGTCGGCCAATCAATCAATTTATCTTCGATTGATCCACCAGCACATCAATCAATCGATCGATTTGTCCATCACTCGGCTTATCCACCCAAAGATCAGTGCATGACTCAGTCGATGACTCACTGAATCAATCAATCGAATTGCTTACAGACACAATCGCGTCGGTGGCTCACATCCGATGGAGACCGAATCACCATAACCAGCTGGCATCTACTTCTCAGGTTTGTTGCGAGATTTTCGGTTGGGTCGATTCTTCGGCTTCGTTCTGAAGATTCCTCTTCGTAATCGTCTTCCAGGTTTTGGAGCACAAAGTCAACATTTGGGACTTGCGTCGCGTGCATCTCGCTGCCTATAACTTCGAGGAGCACAAGGATGTGGTAACAGGATGTGCGTTCCGGAGTCAGGGTGAAATACTCCTCAGTACTGGCAAAGACAGCATGCTGATACTTCGGTCGTTTGAACACGCGATTCAACCAGCGACGAAAGCGAACCCGGTTGGTGCAAAACCCTCTCAATGGAAGCTTCGAGATTAGGGAAAACTTTCCCCTCTGAGGAATCGCTCTAACGCTTTTGCAGGTTGCCCATCATTTCAACGCCGAAGACAGTTTAGCCCTGGCAATGTGGGATAAACTCAAAACAGGCAATACGAAGAGATCGACTTACAGCGTCAGCGGAAACGGAAGAAAAGGAATGGCTCAGTCCTCCACAGACGATGTCCAAACAGCGTGTCGTTCGGAGCTCACTGTTTTCAAAGATCTTGGTTCGGTGAGTCATCCTCGTGTGTTTGGCATTCAAACGATAGCTTGATTGCCGTCAGCTTGTTTTGCTCAAGTTCCGTTTGTGTTTTCTTTCTTCTCTCCATCCAGGAGAACGACTTCCATACATCTTTCCTGCGACTGGCTCGCTCCTACCGATTGTTCGGAGCTCCTTTCCACGAACTTTGTGAACACAATGCCAAGGTAACGCCACGGTTTCTCGTCGGATTATCGCTGAATTTTCTCACCCGAAAAGAACTCCGGTCCAAACTCACAGTTCTAAAGTCTAAAAAGTTCTGAGAAGGTTTAGTATGAAATAAGATGAAGTAAGGTCCAGTTGAATGGGATTCATGATAAACTCGTTCCAGGTTGCGGCCGAAGCGGGAATGATTCAAGTTTCTCAGACCTGGAAAATCCTCAGAACTTTGTTCCCCGCGCAGGGCGAACTGGACCTAATCAAGAATGACCCGGTCATGCAAAGGTCTTTCAATGACGAGAAAGGTGATTCGCTCGTCTTTGATGTAGTTGTTGTTGTGATGCATAGGCGGGAATAATCGTAAAACTGATCGAATCGTTCCATGCAGCGCTGTCGCAAGACGAGATGAGTCGACATAATTCTGTAACGAACTCGACGAGATCTCGACATCCTTCGCTGAAGGACGAGGAAGACGCCAAATCGCTTTTGGCTGCATCCAGAGACGGAGCGGAAAGCACGAGTGGTTCAGAATCTGACGACGAGGAGGGCGACAAGGTGAACATTTTTCCCGATTTTGGAAGGCGGGCTCGGTTTCGAGGCTCGAGTTGGATTGATCTCAACTCGAGCTGTACCTATTTAAGGACGACGATGGCTTCAGCGATTCTGATGTCTACTCCGAAGATGAAGTCCAGGAGGCTCAGGAAATTCACAGCAGTTTTTATCCCCAACCACGAAGCAAGGTTCGTGAGCTCCGACAACGTCACATTTGATCAGATCTCTTGATGAGTGAAGTTCTTGCAAGTACGAAAACGTTAGATTTCAGTTTTTGACGGTGATTTCACTACCCGTGCCGCCGACTAAACTCGAAGTAGATCTCGGAATCATAGCTGCTATGCTGCGCCAATGCGTTGATCAGGGAGACGTACAGAGTGCCGTTTCTATGGCGCTCGTTCTCGGCCCTCGAATCAAAAGTGCCGTGCGAGTAGAGGAGCGCACCATCTGGATCACGAGTTACCTCGGTAAACGAGCTTACCAACTTTGATTCCATTTCTCGACTTTTCGTCTCCGCTCGGTTTCATCAATGATTCCCGTTTCCCTCCGAACGAGGATTTCCCTCCACAATGGTTCAGATTCTTTCCAGGAAACTCATGTGCGCCCGGTTTTCCAGAGCTTCTGAGTCACTTCGAGCTGTGGAACATTTCGAATCAAGTGATCGTCTTGTCAGCGGACATCGATTGCATAGCTACCATGAATCAGCAGTCTACCCTGGTGAGCGATTCGGGGTTTCAAACTTTGAAAATGGAAAATTGTCATTTCATTCTCACGTCCAAAAATCATTACAGATCTACGCGGCATGCGATCTTTGTGACCGACCACTTCGCGGCACTCCGTCCGCGGGATTCTGCGTACACTGCGCTCGTTTCGCGTCCCGCTGTTCTATTTGGTTTGTAGATATCTATCTTCACGCCGACATTGACTGAAACCGTGGTTCCGGAATGATTAGCATAAGCGAGCAATCAAAGACTTTCCCATCGCTTGATCCCACAGTTTATGGTTGATGCGTTCGGCGGTGAGAGTGATTGAGAATCGCATATTTTTTATATTTATTTCAGTGACGAGGTCATCAAGGGTCTCTACGTTTGGTGCCAGGGCTGCTCCCACGGAGGTCACATGGATCATCTGAGGGAGTGGTTCTCAAAACACGATCAGTGTCCGACCGGATGCGGTCATATTTGTGAGAAAATCATTCGGGAGAGTCTTCCCGATTCGAGAAAAGCCGGATCATAGCGAACGGAATTAGCTTAATTATATTAAGAATCTTTCTTTAATTATTCGTCGGTTCCGGGCCTCGCCAGCATTTGCTGGCTGCGCCGTGTTTGTGATCAGAACAACGGGACTTTTAATTTCAAAGCAGAAGCCATTTGAAAACTTGTATTTTTGTACAAAACTTCATTGAAGT
The DNA here is from genome assembly GCA_021527715.1 of Neoseiulus cucumeris. Taxonomy (NCBI): domain Eukaryota; kingdom Metazoa; phylum Arthropoda; class Arachnida; order Mesostigmata; family Phytoseiidae; genus Neoseiulus; species Neoseiulus cucumeris. The sequence continues at coordinate 351,047 of JAJSRV010000111.1, forward strand.
AGACGAAAAACTATTCATACACTTGAGCAATAAAGAGAAATATTGTTGACTACCTCAAAGGGATTTGATTGCATACTCTCGATCGTCGTTATTTTTCCATCCCCTGTCTGCGACGTGAATCAATCCTCGCTTTCGGAGACAAAATCTCCGGAAGTTCGCGAATCGCGAGGGAGAACACAAGATTCCGTGTTGACAGGAGGTTTCAAAGGAGTTTGAGCTTCACATACAAGAACAACAATAAATACACAGATTATGGGAGAACGCTTCGTCGCTGATTCTCAGCCTCGGAGTTGGCGATGATATCGTTGGGAGATGATGCTATCAAGGCTGCGGCGTCTGCGTTCGTGAGCACTGGAATGGTTTAGGGAATGAATCGTTGGAATCAGTTTTTCCGATCGATTTCCGATTCGATACAAGTCGTGGTGAGGAATGAGCCTCCGCACGGAAACTCAGCGAACAAATGAAGTCAATTCTTCCTGTCGAAAACAGTTTTTTCTTCGCACAATTCTCGTCCCCGGAACGGATTACTCCCGGGGACTTCGTTCTCGGAAGAAGAACGACCTCCCGGAACGGATCAAGTTCGTTAATCGAGGCATGACTGTATCTTGGAGGAGACGTGAACAGAATTCAATCAGTACGCTGACCAACCTGCGATATTCGTTGAGACCCATGCTCATTGCGTGATGCATCCCTGCCATACTCGCTGGTCCTCCCATTCCCAGAAGGGGGACCAGGGGAGCTGCGAGCACGGCAACGGTACCTCCGACGGGATTCATGAGTGAGGCTCGAATGATCTGAGTTGCGTTCCGGACTCCGTTCATCATGATTTGAGGAACTCTCTGAGGCAATTGAAGTGGTGGCAGCGAAGGGAGATTCGAGATACTGGGAACGGGAATCAAACTCTCGGAAAGCGCTCTGACCATCGGAGTTTCCTCCGTCTTTCTCGAAATTCTCGAGTTTCCTTCTCAAAACCAGATTAGCGAGTCGGAAACGAGAAGAAAGAGGATTCGTTCAAAAACAGGGAATACGAAGCTCACCTGAACGGGAACAATCCACCGAGTCCTGATGGAAAGTAGGACGCTAGCGTTTGGCCTGGACTCTGCAACGCTTGCGAGATGCCCGAACCGAAACTCTGCAGCGCTTGACTGATCGGTCTCGGCCGGTAGCCTTGACCATCGACTGCGCTCAAGAGAATCGCACAGCTCACGAATATGAAACAAGAGACACGCATGATCGTCTGTCTGATTGAAACTTCTTGACTCGTCTGTAGCTAGACAGCTCACTCGCACGACTCATGAGGTCTTATACGGGGTATGCGAAGTAGTCACTGAAAAGATTCTTCCCTTTTCTTACGGTTTCTCGCCCATGGCGCGGAAACGTAGCGCACCGTTTGCAGTGAGTGTTTTTGATTTCATGAATTACTAACGAATGCGTGGGTTCATCGACCTCCAACGGATCGAATCGCTTCGCTTTCCCGACAAGAAGTGAAAGGGATACCTTTCATTCTTCAATGAAGACCGAACGTAGTTGAGACTGGGGAAGCTGTCCAGGCGAAGAAAACAACTGATTTGAGTTGATATTCGCTGGTCCGATTGTCTGTTACTATCAGCCGCTTAAGAATCTGTGTGGAGCAGATGGCCGGAATACTTGTTTCGAGCATTCGAACACGTGACGTCACTGGAAGTATCAAAACTCCTTTTGCGTCTTAGAGGATTGTCCTTGCAGGCGGGTCCTCTTCGGATGTCCAGGCGACACAACAATAAAATCATTTAGATCCAAGACAAAGTTTACAAACGTCGCTATTAGGGGTTGGTTGAGCGCCGATGACTGGCGTGTTTGAACTCATTTTGTGTTTACAAGCGATCTATTTCAGCTCTCGTGCCGACGGCTTTCCTCTTCATCTCGATCGCCCCGAACTTCTCATCGTGGACGACACGGACCCTTCTCGGGAACAGAAAGAGGAATCAGGAGGAAGTGATAACGACAAATCGAAACCTTCTTGGTTTCCCGAGTCGTCCGCCTCGATCGAAGGAATTTCGGTGCCCCTTGATCGTTTCCTGCTGACAGCTCGTAGGCTTTTCTCCGGTCCCGGGTGTAATGACCTGAATCGGAATTCCGGGGAAGTAGAAAAGTGAAAATTAGATCGATTTATTATTCATGTTTTGAAAATGACGCAGTATCTTTTCCTTCGCGATCGGCGAAAGTGGCTCGTTGTCATCGGCTCGGAACACTTCCGAATCAGATCCACTATGTCACGCTCAATCGAGAGGTTACATCCGTTAGTCGAAGCGACGTAACGTTACGCCGCCGTACTGACTGAGTGTCCCGCTGAGCTTCGTGGATTCAAATGCAATTTAATTTACGACGATCACGAGCGCTAATTTTCAGTCGCCCGCCGAGGGCTCATGCTTCCACGTGACTTCGATAGGTGTGGAAAACGATACTGACGCTATTAAGCTTGAAAAGAACATTTTATTGAGCGGAAAATTCCGTCACGATCGAATCATTTGATCCAGGAACAGAAAGCGAACCCTTCTTCAGCACGTAGCTCTTGAATTTTTTCGCTCGCTTCAAAGATTAAAAGTTTATCCAGGTGAAATAGTTTCTATCTATAGTTCCAGGAGGACAACTTCTCCGATGATGTGAAATGAACCATTCTCCCATTTGTCAAACCAAAATTGAATTTCTAGAAAGTAAGATCTTAAGTTTTGGGCCTCTGAAACGATCGAAGTATGAAGTTTGGGTTCGAAAAGCTCGCTCGAGTCAAGATCTTTCACGGATCAAGGGATTCTGCCTTCGATCTCGAGCTCTGGCTCATTCGTTGCATGAGGAAAGGTTCCCATCTCTCAGATTCGTATTTCAGAGAAGCCTCAACCATTCTATCTCTGCGTTCCGGGTGCAAGGAACCTCGAAACCATGATTCATGATTCACCACGCACAGAAACGCTCCTGATCATTCCAAAGAAATCCGTGACGACTGTCCCGTTGAGATGATCAGTAATCACGCGGGGAGTCAGGAAGAAATCTCGAACGTCCGGCTTTTTGTGTGGGCTGATAGATGCGAGGGCCAGAGCTCAAGCCACGGCTAAATCTCATGACAACCGATCTTTTAATACCAACAAACTTCATTGGGTAACGAGACTACGCAATAACGCGAGTCCTCCAATATCAGTTCCTTCGGCAGATCGGCCACACGGACGAGCTAAACGTGTTCGTTGTAAAGAGATTCAGCCGAGGAGACATCGGATCCTTCCAATGATATCTTAAAGCCTCACAAGTGAGATTCCGTGAGATCACAATTGAGATTCCGGTGTGTACTAAAATATCTTGGTCTAATTTCCAAAACAGAAACTTCAAACTCTTCTCCTGGACTAAATTTCAAATCGGGAGTCCAGCGTTGATACCCCCTCAACCACTTTGGTTGGTTGGGAGAACTTCTTGGCATCGACGAATCCAGGTCTTTCAATTCTGGTCTCAATAATGCAGTTGATCAAAAATGCGGTAGAGATCTGAATACCTCGAATTCAAATTAACACGGTGTCGCCCAATCCGAACGAGGACAAATGACGTGGCGAGTCCTTCGAGCGTACATATACTGCTCTTTCCGATGGAGACTCGTCGAGACCGGCGAAGAACACTCGTTGTCTGGCCAGCTTGCTCGTTTGTCAATCCGCTCGACTGTACATGCGTCTCAATGGATCAGCTCGATGTCGACTTCCAGAGCAGTAGCGATTGGAGGACTCATTGAGAGTGCGATCCTTGTCGTCGTGTTATCTTCTCCCTCGGACGTACACTTTTACGGCCAGGCCCGGCGCCTGGCGGAAATCCACCTTCAGTAGTGCAACGAACCATTCATCCGAAACATTCACACTCTGACACAAGATGGTTGCAGCTCAGTTTGCACTGCTCGACTATGTTGTACTCCTCGGATTTCTGCTTGTTTCAACGTTGATCGGAGTTTACTTCGCGTGGAAGGATCGGCGCAGTACGAGCAACAAGACCTTCCTCACTGGAAACAAAGAACTAGGTAAATGTGAGCAGATTTCGGATCACCAAAGGTTTGTCCTCGGGAAAATCAAACTGCGAAATGGAGAAGTTGGAAACTCCGAAAATGCGGACATTCAAGGTCGAAAAGATCCGTCGAGGGTTTCTAGTCGTGCTTAGCGAGCACCGTGACAGCGACGTCGCTGGCCTGGAGTGCGCAACATCACAAACATTTTCGGACAATTTTCATGATCGAGAAACATTCCACAAGAAAGACTTCTGTGTGTGTACCTTGATATCGATGTTTACGTTTCTCAGGATGGATTCCAGTGTCGTTTTCGATGATGGCGTCTTACTTATCTTCGATCGCCATCCTCGGATTGCCGTCAGAAGTCTACAACAGAGGAGCTATGTTGTGGCTTGGAGCTGTGTCGGCAACGATCGCGATTCTGATAGCAGCCAAAGTTTTCCTTCCGATGTATTACAACATGGACATCACTTCGATCAACGAGGTACTTGGCGAATTTCTCTTTGTGATTTCCCGTTCCCCGTAAGTGGGCAGTCTCGCGTTTATTCCATGTTTTACAGAGTTTTCGTTTACGCTTGTGACCGCTGAAGCATCAGAACACATTATCTGGAACGAGCCTAAATGCTAAAGCCTTCCAGCCCTGGATATCAGGGAACGTGGTTTCTCCAAACAGTTGTCTACTGTCCACTGTAAAACTCTCGTGTCGACCTCAAAGATGACGAGATAACATTTTGAACCAAAGTGGATTCGGAAGCTTGTAATTGCTCAGATGATGGACTCGAACATTTGTGTCCGAATCGGTCATAAATTGCGGGAGCACAACTTCGGGTTGTAAGAGTTTCCAATGATTTGAGCCATCCTTCCTGCTGTAACACGGGATTCTATTGCGACATATGAGGAAGTTTCCTCTGTGCATTGAGATGTTGGACGCCTTCGATATCCCTCTCTACTCTCTACTACAAACAGATTCTTAGTCTTTTTCTGTAGTGTATTCCGGGGCCAAGGATTGTCACCTTGGATCCGGGAGTCAAATCGATTCACAATTATGCGATCGTGATGACAACTTTTCGAGTCAAATTATATTATGACTTTCGCGTCTTGTCAATTCAAGAATAATGTGCGCTTGAGACTTCGGTGCACAACCAACAAGGTCGTCCTGAAGGTCCGAAGGAGAAAGGCCGCGTTTTTGAAAACTCTCATGTAAAGCTGATGAGACACCTTCCCCGGAACTTCTCGGAGTGATTCTCGAATAATTAGAGTCATGCTTGATAATTGAGAAAGATCCGAGGCGAGCGAATATTTGAGTTTTCAAGCCGATGCTGCGTCGTGTGGCGGGTCGCTGGCTCCCGAATGTGGTTCTATAGTCTCACGGAAGGTGTACGCTGAAGTTACCCGATCCCAACCTTTCTGACCGCGCTTACCTCAATTCTGAGCATCTATAGTTACTTTGCGCAGCCTGTCGGCAGAGATGAATGCAATGATGACGAACAAGAATGATATGGATAACTTATACCGTTCTCTATCCTCGAAGATGATGTACTGTACGGTACAACAAACTTGATGACTTTTCTCTTTGTTCGCAGTACTTGGAGAAGAGATTCCGATCAAACGCCGTTCGGAGTTTGGCAGCCGGGGTTTTCGTCCTGCAAACCGTGAGTAGATGATTCCATTTCTGATTCGCCATAAACATTCCCCGGAAGTAGGCTGAATCGGGAACTCGAAGCCCTGAAATCGATTTCTCGATTCTTTCTCGAGAACGACGCATCTTGGAGAGCAATGCCCAATGGATGTTCCCACAGGCATTTTGTTTCCTGTCGAATAAGCGTTTCAGACACCCTCAACAAACCATCATCTCATCTATTCTTATCTCAGAACACCTCGTTCTTCAATGGGTGGTGCCAACAGTGATTTTCATGTATCTCTCGGAATTTTTGCGTCACAGAGAAAATCGATAAAATCCCTCGCACTGATGAGATGCTTTGGCTCATTGAACAAAGATATGACATGAATTGGCTTGTCCGACCTAACACCCAGACAGAGAGAGCAACGAATCATTCTGTTACTCGAGCACCGACTTCATTACAGCTGTTGTACATGGGAGTGGTTCTCTATGGCCCCTCTTTGGCCCTCGGATCTGTCACAGGAATTCCGGTATGGATGTCTATACTCCTTAACGGACTCGTCTGCACCTTTTATACGGCAATCGTGAGTGGAAGCGTCCCTCGGTTCACATCTGAAAATATCCCTCACGATCTAAAATGAAGATCTTCGACCCCATATTCTGGAGAAGAGAACAACCCAAATGCTCCGTCGATGTGAGGACGTTTCGAACTTTGGCTTGCAGGGTGGGATGAAGGCTGTTGTTTGGACGGACGTCGTGCAGATGATACTGATTTACGCTGGATACATCATGGTGTGCGCAGCCGGGATCAGTCACGTCGGAGGCATCGGGAAAGTTTGGGAGATCAACAGAGACGGAGGGAGACTTCTATTCAGCAAGTGAGAGCGCGTCTTTGCTCTTGTAGTTTTGTCAGAAGTAGAGAGCCGGAACTTCCAGAGGTTGTTGTTTGAAAGGAATCTCGGGTTCTTTCATCCCTGGCAAGCGAGGCACTTCTTTTGGATGAGAACTATGACGTGGTCTTGACTCCCCTTCCCCTCTTGCAGCTGGAGTTTCAATCCTTACTACACTTATACAACGTGGAACGTTACGCTCTCGTGGACCATTGGCTGGATGGGCGCCTACTGTGCCAGTCAAACCCAGGTTCAGCGATACTCGGCCATAGCATCCCTGGAAAAGGCTAGAAAGTACGTCTATCGAAAACTTCCAAAAGCATCCGAACGAATTTTCTGAATAATCAATCGATATGAAGGAACTCAGTCCACTATCAACCCTAGGGCTCTTTTGTGGAACATTCCTGGAGTATCTTCAACACTTCTCCTCTCTGTTCTCTCGGGGCTTGTGCTGTACGCGGTCTACGGTCATTGCGACCCTCGTTTCCAGGGAGACATTGAGAAAACCGATCAGCTGATGCCATTCATCATTCAGGATCTTTTGAGAGACTATCCCGGACTGTCGGGTCTTTTGGTGGCCTCGGTATTCAGTGGCTCTTTATCGACTCTGTCTTCGGGATACAATGCCCTCGCTGCTGTAACGTGGGATGATTTCGTCAGACCAAGAGTGAACTTCTCCGATCGACAGGCCGTGGTCACTACCAAAGCCATCGGTAACAATACTCAAAAATCCACGTTTGTTGAGAATATTTCAAAGAATCGAAAGTAAATCTCTCCTTTCCAGCCGCTGTTTACGGAGTTCTCTCGGTATTCATCGCCTTCTTGGCCGGCTCCATGGAATCGATTGTCCAGGCGTCATCATCGCTGATCGGTGCCATGACTGGACCACTTTTGGCCGTGTTCGTTTTAGGCGTGATGGTCCCTTACGTTCGAAAAAATGGTGCCCTTTGGGGTGTTTGCCTGGGTTTAGCCTTCGCGTGGTGGTTGACCATCGGTTCCATCGTCTACCCACGCGTTGGAGACAATCTCCCGGTGGACAACGCACAATGCCTGGCACCGAACGCTACGCTGATGGAGAAAGGCTCCTATGACCCGCCACAAACCCCGGATGGGATACTTGCTTTCTACCACATCTCGTTCATCTGGATATCCGCCCTCGGATTCGTGGCCACTCTTATATTTGCCCTCATAGTCTCGGCTTTCTTCGGTAAGTCTCGCGAGATGTCCTTGAAATGCAGGATGTGAGACCTCACGATCTCGAATATGCGAAGTCGACGACAGGAGCTTTATCGTTTCAATTCTGTTTCGCAGATGACAAGACAGAGAAGTTAGACCCTCGATACATCGCTCCGTTCATCAGACAGTTCATGAAAAACGGGGACGATCCGTTGAAGATGACGTCGTACAAGGCCGTTCCGACAAATGAGCAGAACGGCAACTCTCACCTGTAACTCAAGGCGGAGCTTCATCTAGGCTTCTGCGTTCGCTGTAAATACTTGACAATAAAGTATGCAACTTGTTACCAAGCTTCAGAGGCAAGATAGTTACTGTTCCGAGAGGCACCAGTACAAAAATGATCAGAGTTTGTGAAATGAACAAATCAGAATTGAAGGGAGGTACTTCCGATCTTGGGAGCACTCGGCGCTTAGGGAATAGCGACATTTCGAGACTGCCTCAAATACGAATCCGCTTGTGTCCTAATCGATCGTAGAAAGTTTTTATTGTCGACAATCTATGAGCTTGGAAGTCTGGGTCATTCGGAACTCTTATTCATTGGAACGCTCATTCTCGCCATTCGGAACTCCTTATTCCTCTGGACCCGGGACCTTCTTGGAGAAGATAGAGAACCGCGTCCGGTTCTTGGCCGAGGAAGTTGCATCCATTCACTTCGTCTCACGTGAGAAGGGGCCGGCCCACTAACTACTATCCGGTTCAGGTATCGTCTCCCTGTTGGCTGGATAGGACATGGAACTTCGTGCCCCATGCAGCACATTAACACACATTGTGCACATGGCGCGCTGACCATGCGGACACATCGCAAGTCGATCTTTGAGAAACAAGCGATCTTAGCTCTATGGAACCTCGCTGACATTGAAAGGGGCTCACTCTTTCCATATCGATGGAAACTGCTTCGATCTTTCGATCGCGCTGAGAACATCGTAATCGAATTGGAGGAATATCGCGGTCCCTGTGAACATGGACGCAATGTAGGTAAACATGTTCCACTTGCAGTTGACAACATCATCTACGATTCTCATGGAGTCATAGTCCTCCCTGTATTCAAGAACAGATCGAACTTCGAGGACATCTCGTCGCGAGACACCGAGTCTCCCGAAATCCAACATCGAGGGTCGGAACAGCGAAGCCTCTATGCTCTGGAAGCGTCGAATGATGTTTGTGCCCAGGCAGCTGATGGCGTAGACTTGCATAATCTGCATGAGAGAACTGACGAACGCTGCCACGTCGAGGATGTGGTTGTTGAGACTGTCTGTCTTCCACAGGATCACCAAGCCAAAGGAATAGACGCAGAGGAAGAAAACCTTCACGTGAATCGTTATCAAAGTGCTCGAGAAGATACTGTTGATATCTTCGATCATGTTCCGAAGAGAAACCTTCGAGTTAGCCACCCGGATCGCGACCTCGTAGTTGGCCGCGGGACTCTTCATCATTTCCGAGAGGCAGATGAGTTTCCAACGCACGGTGGCTTCGAGTTGCGCGTACATGCAAAAGGTCAAGTACTGTATCGGCCAAACGTAAACACCGCAAACGTTCCCGATCTTCATAACGATGGGATCTTCATCGAGGACGCTGCTAACCGCCACGTGTATGTCGATTCCGAACGAGGACGCACTGAGCACGAGCTGCACACAAAGGGTATGAGTACAAAACTTGGCTGGCACGATTTCGTTGCTTCTGATTAACCTCGACAGCTCGCGCTCGTTACTCATCATGGTCACACTCCCACAAATCAGGATGGCGGCATCACAGCAGAATTTCGTGAGATTGGCGATATGCAGGAGCGAGGGCTTCAGAGGTGTAGTAGTAAAGGCCTCGTAAACCTCACCGGCCATGAAACCGAACATCGCCGAAAAGACGAGAAACCTTCGAAATTTCATCGAAAAATCCGATTTCTTCGCGAACTTTTTCGTCGGTTTTCTGAGGCCGACGCCGTACACGTAGCAAAACGCAGAGAAAAAGTACAAAGCGATGCGTGAGCCGCGAGATTTCTTTGTGAGTTCAACCGGGTACATTTTCTTTCTCGATGGAAACTCGGGCACGGTCATTCAAGCTTCTTGTCGCACATCTCAGCTTTCGATTGGCTGCGTAGCGTTCTGATTAAGGATGACGGAGTGGTCCCAGGACGACAGAAAGCGTGTCCAGCTCATTCTGACGGATCGATATCTGAGAACAAAAAGTGCTTTGTTGTCGGAGACATTGGACCATGGCGGGTGGCCGTGAGACAGTCATGTATGATCCTGATCGATCTTCGAGCTCGATTGGAGATGAACAAAGATTTCTTGCCCAAGCTCAATGACTGCTTGTTTCCGCTGGCCTCTATGGGAAGTCGAAGTCAGATGCGGAATGCAACGCGTGCGGCAAGTTTAAGGTTTTTCCCTGCTTCCCTCCACTCCGTGCTCTTTTGCTTGATTCAAGGTCGAACCTCCACATCGATTCCAAAACCATCCTCGTCTAGATCGTCCAATGCCAGGATATCTGAGCCAGCTGCAACTTAAATTACTCGAATGAGAGGACCCTTTTCAATTATTTGCGGGGGATTCTGTAAGGCCGAGGAGGATTCGCGTTCCAGCTTTGGAATAATTTCTCTGAATCATCTTCGTGAGAGAGGGTGAAAACACCCTCAAGCTGAGAGACGTGTAGCAACTGTCAGTCATCGAAAACGTTCCGATCGTCCACGGGCGAGCGCGAAGCTCCGCTAGGCCAACAGGCAGTTGTTTCCAGCATTTGGGTAGAAGAAAAGCCGCCATTTGCCGCTGTCGATTCGAAAAGCAAGCAGGTTTCCTCCCTAAAAAAAGCTTCTTCACTGCAAATGTCAAAATTCAAATTTGGCGCGCCAGCTGTTCGATTCAAGATGGCGGCCGGCGATCGGAAAGACGGGAGGTGTTTCAATTTCTGAGCGACGACAATACTCCCCGACGAATTAAGACTTACCGTAGCTTTGTGATTCATCTCGCGCTTAACGAACGGTAAGACTAGAAGCATTCAGCCCCCATTTTCCGCCGTTCCCAACATTTGCCCTCCCCGGAGACTTCTGGAACCGGTTTTGCGAACTTTTCGAACGACAGCCGATGGGACCTGTCAGCGACTTTGAAACTTTCAAAGGCCTCCTTAGAACTGCAAAACGACAAATTCATCATCGATTCTTCATCTATAGTTTTGTGCTGATTCTCAATTCTGGGCTGATGGCTTTCCGTTGAGGCGTTCCGAATCAGTCATGATTCTCACGTGCTAAATGGGTCGGAAATCCAGAAATCGCCCTCGATCATCGAAAGCTAGTTCTGTAGGCTTGTAAACGATTGAAATATCGAAGATAAACGGAAATTTCCGAATCTAATTTCCTAACATTCGGCTCGTATCTCTATCCAGATGATCCGCTTCATCCTCATCCAGAACCGGGCCGGTAAAACTCGACTTGCCAAATGGTATATGAACTTCGAAGATGACGAAAAACAAAAGCTTATAGAAGAGGTTCACGCCGTAGTGACAGTTCGAGACGCCAAACACACGAATTTCGTCGAATTCCGGAACTTCAAGATTGTCTATCGACGTTACGCCGGTCTGTACTTCTGTATATGCGTGGACGTAAACGACAACAATCTGGCTTATCTGGAGGCGATACACAATTTCGTTGAAGTTCTGAACGAATACTTCCACAATGTATGCGAGCTGGAACTCGTCTTCAATTTCTAAAAGGTAAACTATTTCCCTCCGCGATCCCCCGTACTAGTTTCGAACACGCCCAATGATTTTGGTGATATTTCGTGCAGCAACCGTGGAAACTCGTTTCTGGAAGGCTTTTCAGTGGCGTTTCCTGATTGATTAGTGCTTAATCATTAGTCAATCAGGAATTCGAGACGATACTGAGGATTTTCATTCATTGCAGGTCTACAGCGTGGTTGACGAGATGTTCCTCGCCGGTGAAATTCGAGAAACGAGTCAAACCAAGGTTTTAAAGCAACTTTTGGTATACAACTCCTTGGAGTAGATGAATGATTCTGTATTTGTAAGCTCTTCTACACTTTGCATACGTTTTTTATTTACCTAATTTTATATACACGAGCACCAGAAGTGAAGCAATTGATGTTATGACATATTAGCTGCGGAACTCTCTTTTTTACGACGACGGAAGCGTTCTCCGGAAACTGTGTTCTTGGCTGCAATCTGTCAACAACATTCCTTAGGGAGAAGCGTGTGTTTAGTGGATAGAATCAAAAAGGAACAAGCTATATTCCGACGCTGGAAGTCTCGCGGAATCGTTGTTCCATTGTACAAATAAAATGAAAGTGGCGAAATTTCATTTGATGTTTTCCCTAACGGACCACATGATTTCTTCGGTTGAAGAGGTTTCTGCGGAGTGCAGCAAGTAAACGAAAGAAATTATAACGAGGAAATGAACGGTCAACGAATAGATGTCGAAATCCGAAGTTCGGAAATTCACTTCGTAAGGGGAATAACAAAGCTTTCCGGCACCCGATCTCAATGCGCGTGAGAAATGCTGTGTGCTGGAAACCGGAAATCTCCTCCGCCTTCGCTGACATGTGATTGTTTCTTTCGTGAGATTAGACCGATTGTCACTTACGGTGATCACGAACTCGTCACGAGACGAACTCGTCGTTCCGTAACGCAGCGGCCATGTCTGGCTCGTTATCTAAGGCCGAAGCAAGCGAGGCTTTTGTCTCCTCACAATGTGGGTCTTTGAATCTAGTTCTGAACTCAGCCATTGATTCGGGCGTATGGTATCCATGAGCTCGAGCAATGACGTGACACGGAGGCTTTGTTTCAGCCTCGCCTCGTCAGAGTGACATTACGCGCTTTGTTGGCCTATGTTTTGGGGAAGAAGTTCAATAATCGCAGGTCGAAACCACACCTTGTAATGGCAGTGTCTACGCCCGCAAAATTATATAACGTCTTCGTTGTCGCAACTGCCACCGTGATATCACTCGGCGCGAGGCACGCGTCGAGCTCACGTATTTGCACACAAAATTATAGCATTGTATCGAGCGCTCGCTAATGGTCTCGGCCGGCCGCTCGAATTTTTCGAACTTCGAAGCGTTGCCTCACGGAAGACAGAACTCAGTTTCGAGTTTTCCGATGTGCCAAACGACAATACAAAAAACCGGAACGTTTCTGAAAGAAAGGCGACTAGCATGAAGTGTTTAGTATTGCTTTGCGCGGAATTGATCTCTTTGAGCAAGGCGGAAGTCAGTGCCGTGGACTTGGAGAAAGACAAAGGAGAATTCAATCCGTTCCCGTTATTCGGAGTTTTACGCAACGAGATGTCATCTAACAACCTCACGTTCGTAATTAACTGCGTTCAACATGATTATTATCGGTGAGTTATGTAATGGCTGTTTTGTAAGCGTCTCCCCGAGAAATCGTGACACGAGGTTCGATGGATTTGTCATTGAGGACGTGAGCTGCGACCGCTTCGGATCACGCAGTTCCTCACAGGCGATTTTTTCCGAGTCTCATGGATATGTCGTCGTCGGAAGTCGATGGAGAGCAAGTTTTCCACTGTGGACGAAGTTATCACCTGTTTGGCACTTTAGGTTAGCTGCTAGAGCAGTTCCCCATGCGATAAGGTCCCCAAACCCACTCGGATTTTGAAACAACTCGCTCAGACACGCCGGGAAAAGTCAGAGCACCAGACCCTTGGAAAGCGCCGATTGAAACTACGGCTCGAAGTTGAGGCTCTACCAAAAACGCGACCAAGAACTTGCGACACCTGTCGCATCAGTCTTGAAATAGAGTAGGGGAAGGACCCCAGTTAAGGGACAGGTTTCTGATTTGGGACAGCTCAGATTCCCTACTTCTGGAGAGAGAAATCATGAAACGGTGATGTTCTTTGATACGTCTTGGCTCAGTGGGGGGATAGTTCTGGAACACATTCACTTTTCCAGGCGTAGTGATTTGAGGACTGTTTTTCTTCGATTTGAGTTTTTTCCACGGTATCCTCAAATTTTTGGTGGAAATCCTCAGATCGAATATTTCTCCGCAATTGTTTCACTGGGACGTCCTCGGAGGTGCCTGGGATCATACCCACACAAACTCCCGTGGCTTCTAAACGTCGGCTGGATTTTTGAACGATTTGTCGGCGATTCCCGTTGACGACCTAATTTGGGACACTCGGGTGCCCGATCATGGGACACTCCAGAATGAGCCAGACTCGAACTGAATGCTCGTACATTTGATATGTAGTCACTTGAATCACCATGACATTATAATATCCTTCGCCGATCTCATAGTTTTGAATGTTAACAGAAGCCGGAGTGTTATCCTTTCGGTGGTTCCCATGTAATTGTCAGATTACCAGAGTCCGTGATTAGTGAGATGTTTTCACCCATATCTAAATTGTAAATTGCGAGTCTCAGACTCCCAGCTTGTGTCTGAGTCCGTTCTCTTCATCCCAGATGACTGTGTAGAGATGAAAAAGCGACGAGGAGTCTCACGGAATCGCATAGCGGTTTGCTAGTTGATTCGCCGAGGCAGCTTTTTCAGATCGTCTCTGAGCCGGTCCTCTACCTCTACCATTTTCAACGTCTCCTCTCCCCTCTCCTACTCTTTCCGACTTTCGTTCATGTTCTTTGTTACGATCTTAGAGCGAGGGACACCTTCTTCGTGTCGGGAACCGGGGGATGTTGGAACGTTTCAACACTGCCGCTAGAGGTCCAAAAGTGGTTGATGAATACAAAACTGGCACAGGGGTCCAAAACTGGTAGGAGGGGAGCCCGAAACTGATCAGTGGGTCTACCCCACGACTTATAGGTTCTTCAGACACGGAGAGTATTGAGGTTTGCCCTCGAGTTGAGTATCTGTAACGAACCGGCTGCGGAGAACTGGAGGAAAACAGTGGAATATCCGAATTTTCTCTCAACCGACGTTGCAATGTCCAACAGAAATGAACAAAAGTCGACGTTTACCTTGTGCTAGGACTTGGCATGGACCGCAATTGCCAGTGAACCATCACAACACCTCATTTTCCGCGAGGGGTGCCACGGCGCAGGGATTTTGGCCATGATATTCGGTTCCCGGACGCGAAAATTGCCAGAAGTTACACCTCCATTTCAGATATGAGTTCGCAATCGAGATGGTTTTGAAGAGGATCCCGATTCCTTACCGGATAGTTCAAATGGACAGTGTAGACTTCAGATATTTCATCGCCAGGTACATCCTCCATCAGCTCACAACATCAGGCGACCAGTGGTAAGTGAAAAGATGTTAATTCTCGTCGTTATCAAAGAGGATTCAAGTTGAACGTCATGATTCGAAGATATCGCAAAGATAGGAATTCTCCTCATACAAAGGAAAAAACTGGTATTTGAAAACTTTTGCCTTCGATAATTCCAAGGTTCCAATTTGAAGTTTCCAAAAGACAAGAAATCGCGTGAGCGCTCGCACTATCCACTTTCAACTTCGACTTGCGTGGACGAGTAGGTTCAGGTTCTTTATGAACGGCACTACAGGGTAGTCGAAGTTGACCCTCGCTCACCGAAAAAAAAAAAAGTTACCTTGGCGAGTTTGAGCCCTAACCGCCTTTTGATGAATTCGACGGATCCCCAACCCCATTTCAGTTTACTCTTGCTTTGTTTTGAACAGGTATGACATTTTTATGCTCTGCTGGGACGACGGACGGAACAGCACCTCCGACTCTCAACGACGCCAGCCCATAGATCAACTGGTGGAGCTCTTTCGGATAAAAAATCACGAAATCGGGAACGTCAGATGGATATTTTTCACATGGGAGAACATTATGAGATCGGTAATAGCATGAGATCGATCGAAAGATTTCAATCGATTGTGATCTTTGAATCAGAACGATTCCAATGATAAGTGCACAATCCATTGACATGCACAGCCTTTTCTCATGTTTCCAGGTACAGAGTGCTTGTGGAGTGATATACATTGACTTGAAAGGAACTATGCCGAAAATATACGCTGAATCCATCGAAGAAATACGCAAGTGTGGCGGACGTATGGTGTTTTTGGATTACAAAGGGGGACAAGAAAACCTTCTACGGGACCCTTCCGTAGCAGATGCATCAATATTCAAACACGAGATCAGTTTCGAGAGACTGGGCTACGTCTCAGTCCTCTGTGAGTTCAGCACTCCTACTCGGAAGTACTTCTGCGGCGAGCAACCCCAAAGTGAGATATTCAAAGCGTTGAGCCAGAAAGTGAACGTGAGCCTGAGGAAAAGTGACGCGACCAATTTCGGTAAATGCATCGATGAAGAGAGTGACGACATTTTTCAACGAGGAAAATGCGATGGTGGGTTGTTTCTCGATGCGATCTTTTCTCTCATACAAATCGCTGCCACGAGTTTCTTCAGGCTCGACGAAAGAAACTTCTGCATAAAGCAGAAAACGCAAAGCTCTGAGATCACGGATCGCTTTCAGGCTTCCTCGCAGACATGCAAAACCGGGTGTTTGATCTGTGCGCCGTAAACATCTATCCGACGCAAAACATTTCCATGGCACTCGATCTTGTATCTTCGTATTACCGCTTCGATCAACTGACGTTTTTCGCGCCGTCCGCGCAGCGCATCATCGGTTCCTTCCAATCGATCCTTCTGCCGTTCCAGGACAAGGTTTGGCTGTCGATTGGACTGTCGATGGTCCTGTCTTCAATTCTGCTCTCCCTGATGACCAGGAGAGCTTTCCGTATTTTCGGGTGAGCGGTATCGAAGTTCCGTGATGAACTCTAGTAATCCTTATGCTTCTAGACTCATGCTATTCATTCCATTCACAGGCTGCTGAATCACTTGTTCTATGTGAGCATGATCGCTACGGGGAGGGTGCCCACCATACCCGATCGTTTCTACAACGTCACGTACATCGCGATACTTTTGGCGGCGATTCTATTGGCCAATACCCTCCTGTCCCAGTTCTACGCCGCGGTTGTTACATCCTTCCGACAACATCCTCCGACAACGCCCGTGATCGACACTCTCGCGGCGCTTGAGAGGATTCTGAAGAATGAGCCGAGTGCTGTGAGAGTCGCGGTGCTCAACGACACAAAATACAAAGCCATCCTGAATCCGCGAGAGCCCACCGAGCTGATGAAACTAATCAAGAACCACACAACTCTCTGCCCCTCGAAACCGGAATGCGTAAAGCTAGTCTTGAAACGAAGACATGTTCTACTTGCGAGTGAGTGGACGATAATGATCCGGAGGTTTGACTTTGGATGCGAGATTTGAGAATCGAAGTCTCAATGAATTCCCTGAATTCTATTTCATGAAGCCGATTACAATCTCATGACGGAAATCGGAACAAATCCTCAAACTCAAATCATCACTCGAGCGAAGGACAATATATTCGCGGGGAGGTATTCATTGCCCGTTCAGAGAGGCTCTCCCATCAGTAAACAGGTGATGGCTTTCAATGGTAAGTACGAAAACGTGAGATCCATCGCTGACAATGAGCGGTGGATATTGTGCATTGTCGCTGCCTTCCTCATTTGCAGCATCGCTATCGAGTCACGATTGTTTTCAATTTCCAAGATAAGCTTTTCGAGGGAGGTGTTTTTCAACGAATACACGACAAGGAGAACTATCAAATCAAACCGAATTTCGACAAAGTAGAGCCGCTGCCCACGAACTCCGAGCTCACGGTTCAGGATCTCAAGGGTGAGGCAACTGGCAAAGCCATGTAAACGAGAGTCTCGCTCTCTAGCAAGTCTCGCAGATCTGGGATGCGTCTGCCGTTCACTGTTTTCGATTATTGTCTTGAAGTCGAGTTCATTTAGAACTCCAACGATCGAAAAATGGCTCCGTTTCTTGACTTTCATTCATTCCAGGTCTGATGCAGCTGTACGCTGGCACAATACTGATCAGCTCGATATCGTTTCTCGCGGAGAGGATTTTCTAATGGCTTCTGCGAGTTCGTCACCTTCGAAGCAGACGGAAGGGTTTCTCGCTTACCGCGCATTCGACGCCGATAGCTGTCGAGAAGTACTCTCGGCGTTCAACGCAGACCATAGAGCATCAATTCCCGTATCATCCTGTGGGCGTGAGTCCCCCAAACCAGGCACGGCGGCGTGAAACAATCCCAAACAGTTGTATACCTCAATCAAAACGAGTTCTGCTTTTGTGCGATAAGGATGGCAACTCTCTCGATCTTGTTTATATGTGAGAACGCAATCACTTCTTGAGACGAATAAAAGCTGCAGCATTTCCGTAAAGGAAAATAAAACGTCGTCCTAGTCCTGCGGTCCTTTGTGTCCTCTCGTAAATTTCGCCAGAAATTTGCGTATGCAGAGTGAATTTGGAACGTGAATAGCTATCGAATAGAGCCCTTCAATCCAATGTTGTCTTCTTTCCATGCGACTATTTGCAGCTGCTCGAGTCACGGATCGACCGATTCTCAGGTTCTCGAAAGGTAAGCCGACACAAAGCCAGAGTATGGACTCTTGCGAACGGCTGTTAGAGGAGTGTTCTCAGCTAAGCTGCCATCTTTTTCAGCAATATTCCATTGACACCTTTTGTATCCGATGCACACGGATCGTTTATTGAGCGCTCCATCGCTCTCGATATGAATGCGAGAAACCATGAACAAATTGGATATTGTGCTAGAATTCCACAATTGCGATGTCGCTCCGAAAAGTTACGTTTACTTCGCCTCGCGTGCGTCACTCAAACTCGTCTTGTTGGGGACCGAAGTCGGCGGATCGAAGTACGACTTGAGGAGACAGCAAGATGAGATGGTCGATCTACAAGGAAAATGTTAGAAGTGTTATTGGACCTCCTCTCGGAAGTTGAATTTCCCATGATTTGTCATGAACCTCATCGAGTTCGTGAGTCGACAAGTTCGGAATTGATTCGCTCACAGAATAATGCTGAGTTTCGTCTTGGTGATCTTTGTGATGGCGAATGAACTAAAAGCTCAAGAAGAAACTGACCGCACCATGGACGGGGACCTTAGAGTCTCATCTGACAGTTTGTTCCTCTTTGTGAAGCAAGCTATGAAATCAAGAAACCTCACATTCGTGTTCGGTGAAATAGGACAAGATAGCGACAGGTTAGTGACGTCCTGCTTCAAGGTGACCTAACAGCGAACTTTTCGTGAAGATCTGTAACGTTTTTCGGGTCTGATGGATTTCGAATTCCTCAGCAATCTCGCGAACGAGGCAAACATGTATTTAAGTCGCCAGCCGACCGAGGAGCTTCCCTCTGAGATCGTCCGCAGCCAATAGGCGTCTTCCTAATTTGAATCTCTCGG
This sequence comes from Neoseiulus cucumeris, assembly GCA_021527715.1. Taxonomy (NCBI): domain Eukaryota; kingdom Metazoa; phylum Arthropoda; class Arachnida; order Mesostigmata; family Phytoseiidae; genus Neoseiulus; species Neoseiulus cucumeris. The sequence goes on from JAJSRV010000111.1 coordinate 370,028, forward strand.
TGCTTGGAATGTTCGAATAGTTCTGAAAAAACCCATGATTTCCTGAAAATCTTCTTGTAGTGTGGACTCCATTGTCAACGATCTGTTGAGAAACTGGTCGATGCCGTACAGAATCATGGCCTGGAGCCGGAAAAACCTTGCCAATTCGACGACGCATGCTCTACTGCGCGATATCTCAACCTCCGGGGATCAATGGTATATATAGTAGCACTACTAGAACATACTGACCATCACATCAGTTCTCTCTCCGATTCTTGCTAGGGAATCCATATCACAGGGAAATGGAACCATGATTTAAAATTGAAACCCAACTACTCGAAATTCGTAGGTTTGACATTTTCCTGCCCTGCTGGCGGAGCGATTTTGAGGATAACCATAAGAGACTTCAGGAAGAACTCTTCGAATTGTTCAGAAGGCTCAATCATCTCATGGGGAACGTGAGATGGATATTCTAACGGTGTCATCAGCTGATGAGAACGGTTTGTGATTTGAAACAAGATGAATCCTCGATTCGAGGGCTGCAATCCTCATTACTCAGTGTCCGTCAGCGTCATTGGTCAATTTTTGCTGGGGTTTCAGCTCCAGCAACTTTGCGGTGTTCTCTACGTGAACCTCCTACATCCGAAACGGATTCTCGGGGAGCCCTTGAACTTGATCAGCAAATGTGGAGGTCGAGTCGTTTTTGTCGACGACGAGATTCGGAGAGATCATGGTGTCCGGAACCCGGAAGTGATGAGTGACGCAATATTCAAGCACGAGATCAGTTTCGAAATTCTAGAAAATTTGACAGTTCTTTGCGGTTTTCGAGACTCGAGTAAAGATTATTGTAAAGACAGCCCTCAGTACGAGATTCTACGCTCGCTACGCTCGCGTGTTAACCTCATCGAGGAGACTACCTCGAGGAAAGAATTTGGCATCTGTCGAGAAAGGGATCCGTGTAACGGTAGGATTCCTCTCTATCCGAAGCCTTTTTTGTGTTGAACATGAGTGGTCAGAACCCGTGAACGAAAAAGACTCATTTTCCCAGGTCTCCTCGGGGACATGCAGCAGCGCAGGTTCGACATGTGTCTCGTCAACATTTATCCCACGGAGGGAACGTTGGCAGCACTACTGTTCCCGAGTTCGTACTACAGATACGACCAGCTGACGTTCTTCGCGCCGGTCGCTATCAAGATCAGAGGCTCATTAAAATCCATCTGGATGCCATTCGATCGGTGGACTTGGGTCCTGATGGCTACGTCTGTATGCACGACATCATTCGTCGAAACGTTTCTGATCAAAGCAGAGGCCGGCTACTTACGGTGAGTTATCTTCGACGAACGGAGCAGAGAGACTCTCGTCGCATAGCTGGAAAAAGGAAGCAGGGTCCTCAACCCAGATCAAGTATTGGAAATGACGGCCGTTTCGCAACAGGTTTGGAAACCATCTTCTCTGGTGGGTTCTGCCCCTCACGGGCAAAACTCCGGACTTGCCTTCGCGCCTCAGGGACACCAAGTCTCTCAGAGTCCTGCTCGGAACTTGGCTGTTTGCGAGCTTCGTAATCTCAGTGAGCTATTCGGCCATCCTCACGTCATTCAGGCAGCATCCGCCAACAACACCCGTCATCGAAACCCTAGAATTATTGGACAGAGCACTCCGTAATGCAAAGCCAAATATTGGAGTGGCGGTTCTCAATGATACCAAGTACAACGCCATTTTGAGGCCGGACAAGCCCACCGAGCTGATTGATCTCATCTTGAACAGAACCACTTTCTGTGCCTCACAAAAAGATTGTATAGATTTAGTACTGGAAAGAACGCACGTCTTCTTGTCAAGTAAGTCTTTTTGTTGTTATTCCTGGATCCGCGGCCAGATATTTCTTCAAGTCTTGTACCTTAAACTCTTCAGATCATCCAAAAATACAAAAAAAATATAGATTATTCAAAGGAAGATTTGCAACTACAGCTGACAACAATATCAAATGGGAAGTCGGAGCGGATCCGAAAACGAGAATCATCCACCGTGCTAAGGAGAACATCGACATGGGTCGATATTCGATTGTGCTGCAGCCAGGATCTCCTATTCAGGGACAGATAAAGGAATTCAGCAGTGAGTTCAGGACTATTCTCCTTGCGCTCATCAGGAAAACATTTCGTGCTCGACGAACATGATCCAACTCACCATGTTTGTTCTTTTAATTCGCCGAATTGAAGCCAACCTGTTTGAAGCCGGGATATTCAGTAATCTAGAGTCCATCGAAAACTATAAAATCAAACCCACTTTCAATCAAACTATGGAATGGTCAGGAAGCACGGACTCGCCGCTCAATCTGCAGGACATGACGGGTAAGCAATACACCTTCGACGATGCGATTCCATGTTTGATTTCTCACAAGAATGCCGATACAAGTGCGAAAACAGAGGGAAAAACAGCCGAAGCTCCCATTTACCACATGAAAACTTGACAGGTACGCTGCTTCTCTTCGTCGGGGGAGATGTTATAGCTCTATCCTTTTTCATTTTCGAGAGCGTCTCACGGATTGTTCAGCTCCGATTGTATGAGAGAAGGGGCTTGTTTCGGAAGGAGAAACGCAGGATCGCGATACTTCAAGAAGACGACCACACCGATTTGAACGTTTGCATGCACGACAACGTATCACCCATGACGGATCCCGCTCTCAAATTCGTATATCCGCCTTTTAGTGGTGAGGAACGTTCCTATTTGTGGTCTTATCTTGGAACCTTCAACAGGAAAGAATACTACGAAGGTTTACGAGGAAAGTCTCAAACAATTTAAGCGCAATTCAATGAGTACACACGAATGCGACGGAACTGCCACCTCACTTCGAGTCTTCTAGAGACTTTGAAGTCATTCGTCTTCTGGAATCGATGGACCAAGTTTGCTCCAAGAATGACAGTACGGAGATTTCGTCTTCGGAGGTTCTTTGGGTATTGAATCGAGAATCTACTGCGAGATTTTGTCTTGTCCGTCGTTTGGTCTTGACCAACACTGTGATCCAGCGATTCCCTAAGTTTCGGGCCAAGCGGGTTGCCCTTCGGAAACTTTGAGCCGAGGCTTCGCGAGAGGGCTTTTCGCAAACAAAAAGGTCATTACATCACTTTTGACAGACCCGACTTAATTTCCTTTCCTGGAATCGAGGAAGTAATTATGAATGTGCGAGACGGTCACCTTGTTTGTCATATGCATGAATTCGATCTGGAAAATGTTTCCGCAGTTGCGAGTTCTCCAAAGTTGACAACTTTACAATTTCGAAAGTCAATCTTGTACTCATTACATATATCTCAGAATAAATGTGAACGGAAGGGCAACCGGCTGCAAGCGCTGCAAACAGCTCTTTTCTAATTTGACCGCTTACTGTGAGATGATGTTTCGTTTTATGTAAAGACTTTGATTCGTGATCTTGTTGGAATTGATAATCTCTACAATGAATGTTCCTCCAGACACGTTTCTCAATCTCTGAGATTTGTATGACCGCATAATACGTTAGGAAAATACCCGGAAAACTAGAGTTCCGTTCGTATTAGAGGTCGCTTTGAGTGAGTGTCATCGATCAGAATTCTGTGACAACTTTGAGGGAACACGCGCGGAAATTCGCTACCGCGAAAGCTCGATTATTGTCCTTGAATTTGCAGGCTCTAGCGCCGGAAATATCTTCCATCCACGTGGATATACTTGGAGTTCAATCTTCCAATGACAATTGCTTGACCAAGTTCCCGGTCTTCCGATCAAAGTCGGTCGAAATCATGCCTCATAGTCGAATTGCGATCCAAATGCACTACGAGATCGTCGCAGGACTCACGAAACAACCGCACCCGGGGCCCCGATTCCTGGAATTAATAGGCTTTTTGAAGGGAGGATTCCACATATTCTGGAAAACTCAAATGAAGGGTTCCGTTTGGCACAGAGTGACGTCTCGTCTTAACATGCAGCTACCGATGGCCTGACGCAGTTATCGATATGCCTCATCAAAAACAAGGCACTCGATCTTTTCAGTCTCCCGTTCGTTCCATCAGCTGATTATGGATATGCTCTGAATGGAGAGCCAAGGTTTTGACAGAGCTTTTACCGATCACTATATAAGCAGCCCAGAGTCATCCAAACAACAAGGTGTTCAAACATTGTTTCAGAACTGGTTGAAACATGAGACCAGTGCTATCAATTGGTTTTGTCTGTCTAGTGCTCTTCCACGGGGTCAGCTCCCAAGGCTTCGGATTCTCGCTCGGAAGAACCCGCATCGGTGGAGGATCTGGCGGTGGCCTGGGCGGATTATTGGGTTTGGGTGGAGGTGGAGGCGGTGGAGGTGGAGGCGGCGGAGCATCGGGTGGAGGTGGAGGCGGTGGAGCATCGGGCGGCGCCTCGGGCGGAGCATCCGGTGGAGCATCCGGTGGAGGATCGGGCGGAGCATCTGGCGGAGGATCGGGCGGTGGCTCGGGCGGTGGCTCGGGTGCTGCAGCTGCCGCCGGCGACAGCGGTAGCGGCGGTCTCAGCAGTCTCACCTCCCGGAACGGAACTCTCGGTGGACTCAATCTTGGCGGTGGCTCTAACGGAGGAGGCTCGAACTGGAACTTAGGTGGCGGTTCAGCTGGAGGCTCGGCTGGAGGATCGGGCGACGGTTCGCCTGGAAGTTCGGCTGGCGGCTCGGCTGGGGGCTCGTCTGGTAGCTCGGCTGGAGGCTCAAACGGACGCGGCTTGAACTGGAGCTGGAACAGTGGTTCAGGTGGGGACGGAGGCTCAAACGGACGCGGCTTGAACTGGAGCTGGAACAGTGGTTCAGATGGTAACGGGAGCTCAAACGGACGCGGCTTGAACTGGAGCTGGAACCGTGGTTCAGATGGTAACGGAAGCTCAAACGGACGCGGCTTGAACTGGAGCTGGAACCGTGGTTCAGATGGTAACGGAAGCTCAAACGGACGCGGCTTGAACTGGAGCTGGAACAGTGGTTCAGGTGGTGACGGAGGCTCAAACGGACGCGGCTTGAACTGGAGCTGGAACCGTGGTTCAGATGGTGACGGAGGTTCGAACGGACGCGGCTTGAACTGGAGCTGGAACGGTGGTTCAGGTGGTGACGGAGGTTCAAACGGACGCGGCTTGAACTGGACCTGGAACGGTGGTTCAGGTGGTGACGGAGGTTCAAACGGACGCGGCTTGAACTGGAGCTGGAACAGTGGTTCAGGTGGTGACGGAGGCTCGAGCGGTCGCGGCTTGAACTGGAACTGGAACGGTGGTTCAGGTGGTGGCGGCTCTGATGGCGACTCCAGTGGACGAATCAACGGTCTCAACAATGGCGGTGGATCAAGCGGACGCGTCAACGGCGGAGGCGGCTCGAACGGAGGTGGCATCAACTGGAATATCAACGGGGGCAATGGTGGATCAGGTGGTGGCGGTTCCAGTGGGGAGTCCAGCGGAGAATCCAGCGGAGGATCTGGCGGCAGCAGTGGCCTCAACGGCGGTGGATCCAGCGGGCGTGTCAACGGTGGCGGACTCAACTGGAATATGAACGGAGGCAACGGTGGATCAGATGGCGGCGCTGACGGGGGCTCGAGCGGTCGCATCAACGGAGGGTCCAACGGTGGAGGACTCAACGGTGGATCCAACGGTGGCGGCCTCGATGGCCGAATCAACGGAGGATCTAACGGTGGAGGAATCAACGGAGGTTCCAACGGTGGCGGCCTTGATGGCCGCATCAACGGAGGATCTAACGGTGGATCCAACGGTGGAGGAATCAACGGAGGATCCAACGGTGGCGGCCTCGATGG